>JAPMOQ010019132.1:4261689-4385458 GCA_026543055.1 Argiope trifasciata
TACATGTCACATGCGCATATATTCAAATATATTACGAGATTTTTTAGTAACTTATTTAACGAGTTTTTAAGGAAAGATTATACAAGATTTTTTTCTTAAGAAGTATAATTTTCAGAATAATTTAAAAATAATTTAAATAGGAATAAGAAATGCATTAAAGCATTAAGTGTGACTAAAATGAGTAGAAATCATATTACTCTGTATCCCATCTTTATTTTTTTAGACGCGCAGGAAAATAATGCTGAAGAAAAGTTTGTAAACGTGATATCTACTGTAAAAGGTAATAAGGATTGAAGTTGACTTGAAGAGGGGAATGTATCAATTGTTTTTACTTCTTTATATTATATAATTTTGTTTTTAAAAACTGTCTTACTTTTCTAGAAGAAAGAGAAGTTAGCTACCCACCTTTTGCACATTTCTCTCATTCTATCTAGCAAGTTAAGAACAGTATAACTTTACAATTTATGATAAGTTTGAATATATTTGAATAACTATTTTCCTTGCAAATCCTATCTAGCAAGTTAAGAAATGTATAACTTTACAATTTATGATAAGTTTGAATATATCTGAATAACTATTTTCCTTGCAAATCCTATCTAGCAAGTTAAAAAATGTATAACTTTACAATTTATGATAAGTTTGAATATATTTGAATAACTATTTTCCTTGCAAATCCCATTGCAAGAAAAAATTAATTAAGGATATTTAAATTATTTACAATATATGAAAAATATTTTTAGAATTAGTTCTAATTTTGTTAAACTAAATGATTAATATTAGTGCTCATAAAGTTACATGTACTTGATTAAAATAAAAATATTTCTGTATATTCCGTTTTGAAAAAAATTTAAAGGCTACTTATTTCTTTTTCCTTTACAAATTCCATATATCATTATATTTCGAGGAGAAAAATAAAAGAAATGAAATTTCGCGAAAAGAATGTATGGAAGATTAAAAGAAAAAAAAAACATAATAATAATAAATAAAATGACTGCTACTGCATGGCGAAAGGAGAAAACACTGACCAAGACAAAAGCCATATGATGGCATGGGAAACGGTTTGCGTAGTATTGAAAGACTAAAATAACGCAAAATGAGAATGAAAAAAAAAAAAAGTCTCGCAAGCACGCTACTAGCTGAGGGGAATGGTAATACGCAACTGCATTCATACCATCGGCGCCGCGTTTCCAAATGACAGATGAAACATTAACTCTCATATTTGGGGGAAGAGAACAAAATAAATAAATAACATTGCAACTTCAAAGCTTAAGGATCGGTTCATTTTCAGTGCTCATGTGGCAGTAATATAAACTAAAAATAGAATAATATTTTACCTCCAAATTGAACAACAGTTTTACGCCTTTTGTAGTCCACGCACGTTGTTCTGCTTACAGGAATGCCTTGTAGAATATTTTGGTATCGGAATTGAATAGACTTATTCTGTTAAAACTCCAATACGCATATTCTTGAAGTTCCTAGCGTAATATCCGCCTTGAGAATTTTTAAATTTCTTTTTTTGATATATTAAATGATGCATAGTTTTTAAGAGAGGATCTCTGCTGTATTTGATATTGCGATACACCACTATTTATTAAAAAGAAAAATAATGTGATATTATTTTTGAAATCAGGTATTAACCGATTCAAAATATTAATATAGTTATTTGAATGAAGTTTGTAAGAAAATTAGAAATACTTTCTATTAAAATATTTGGATAAAATTTAATTAGGCAGTTAGCTAAATGCATATATAGTTTTAATTCTGTACATATATAGATTATTTTGCTTCAGATGAAAAAATATATGAGTTGTCTTATTGGAAGTTTATTGTGCTGAAAATGAGCGAAACTTTTGCTTTGATCAAACTTTTGAAGTAGAAAAATTCTGCTGAAAAACAATTTGATTTGCACTTTCTTTTGTAATTTTTCTCTTGTCGATCGTTTTCACTTAGTGCTGTGAAATAAATTCAGTAAACAAATCGGAAGCAAAAAGTTTAAATTATCTTAAAACTCGTTGGCTACAGTAAGACCGTGCTTAATATTTCATCTGGAGAGCACTTGCTATCTAAATACTTGTAAAATAAAATGAACTACTGAAATAAGATGATGCTTAAATTTCATCTGTAGAAAAGTACTATTTGTTTTTATAGGCAACTGGAAAGTACATATTTATTGTGCAAGTCATTAGAATCTTTGAAAATATTAAATGTTCCAGAAATCTGGTCCAATGCTATACAAAGAATAAAATTGAAAAGTTTTTCCCTAAAAAACAATAAAATTGGTTGTAAAATAATTAGTTTAATTTCAGCCTCTGGGAAAAGATTATTTTCAAGAAAACATACGGCAAAAATATCAGTGACCATCCAAAATTCTTTAGAATCATAGAAAATTTCAAAATGCAACAAAAGTTTAAACGATGAAATCGTGTCTAGAGCCTTTCAAAAGAAGCATTTCTCCACTGGAGACAGTTTTGTGAAGATTATTTAAGAAAATGTTTACGAATGGAGCGGTCTAAAGCAATAAACATGAAGGCACGCAATGCTTTTAAAGATGGTTATACTGTTTAGGCAGCAACACTGCATATGGAATCCATACACACACAATGACTAGATACACTATTTACTTTGAAACTAAATGTTGAATTTGCGTGCGCAGGTAATATGAAAGTAAAAATTTGCTTACCGCTCGCTTCCTACCGTACACATTACAGAAGAATAAAGAGTACTTGAGAGAAGGATTTCTCTTAAAACTCTAATTATGTTCGTTTAAAAAGAAATATAACTAGTTATTATTCCTTTGGCATTTCCCGATAATGCACGCATTTGAGAAAAATATTTAAATTATAGTTATTTTATTTTATCTTCAATTGGGATAATTCAATTATCGAAAGCGTTTATTTATGAGCTACAAACGTTAAATTAATAATTCTAAAAGAGGAAAGTTTTTTCTGGAAAACGCAGAAAATGGAAGTTTTTTCTTGAAGAGGAAAGAGAGGAATAAGTGATTTGATTAATTGAAAATCGTCTTAGAGCGTTATGTTTGGGAAAATAGAAGAGTTTATGCGGCGAAACGCTGCATTTTTTACAAAGTAAAGGTGTTTTTTAAATTAATATTACTGTTTAGTTTTGGAATTTGGATATGTTTGCAAGTGGGAATTCCTCAGGAAATGGAATTTTTCAAAATTGCGTTTTCTATAAATTAATTTCTTTGATGTATATTTAGAACTAAGAGCATCCAAAATTTGAGGAGACAACGCTTTTGATTTATACCTTCAGTAAAGCAATCTCATAACGACAAGCTAGAAAATAACTGTACATTTTTTTTCCAAGGCTTAGGTTTATGGTCCCTGTTGTCAATAATTCATCCAAGAAAAGCGCTTTCTTTATTAATAATTCTAAAGGGCATTATTGTATAAAGGATTTTCCAACCGAAAAAAAAAAAATGAAAACGCTCTCTACAGAGGGAAATGGTTCTCTTTTTACAATAAGTTTCAAGGATTTGTTTATTAATATTTAATGCCTAAACCCAACAACGCTTTTCTCTTTTAATTAAAACCGGAACAACAGCCCCGTAAGCATTGATTGAAAAGAATGCTTATCAAAAAAAGCTTTTTTTTTTTATAAAAAAAGAGTTGAAATAATATTTAATTAAATAATAATTAAATTTTAAAACAATCAATAAGCGTTGTTATTAATAATTTTTTCGTTAAACTCTTATCGGAAAAAAGGCCCAATATTTAATTTAAGATTAGAATGCAGCCGCTCACTAAACAATAATAATATCATAAATATATTATCAGAATAAATAAAAAACAATATCATATACAAATATTTTAATTTTTCAAAATAGAAATCTGAGCATTTTAACCTCAGTAACTCAACAACTACTTCATTTTAAATGCATTTTTGTTTTCTTATAATAACAAGAAATAGCAATAGTTCTTATATATTTTTCGCCTTCAAGAAAAGAAAAGAAAAATAATAACATTATGCTAAAAGGTTACAAGAAATCTAAATCCATGAAAAGCCAGGAAAGGGATATTTTCTATATTTTCAGACAGGATTAAACTCTGGTATTTCACAACATTATATAAAGATACTTTATATAATGTTGATATACTTTATATAATTAATATAAATTTTCATTATTTTTCTAAACAAAATCGACAATATATCGAATTTATACGATACAAGTTTATATCTCATATCGTTTGAGACGCAATACCTTACAGGTGACTCATACAATTATGTTGTAGTTTTAAAATAAACCTTGAACTTAAAAATTCTCTATATATATTTTGAAAATCATAGGATTGGTTAAAGTTATGAAAATATTGCCATCATATCTCCTTAATAATTGTTCCGTTAAAAACAACACATTCGATAATGATTAAATAGTAAAGACAGTATCAGAAACTTTCGTGTTGAAGGCCCAAAATACTAAAAAAATGTAATAATTAAATCTTATATATATAGTTTCCTCTATTTAAAGAAATTCATAATTTTTTCTGTATAGTTAAAATTACTACTGCTTTCACATTTTTTTCAGAATAAGTAACTTTTGTACTTCTCAATAAAACCCCAAAAAGCGAAGTTTAAAATACTTAGAAAATTAAGTTGATTTTCCTCTGCATTTTCAGTGATTCAAGAAATACGGGATGTCGAAACTGGAAAGAAATATCACTCCCTCTCTAATGCATAAAACTTATTAAACAATTTGCTTCAATTCCGTCAACACGTTAAAGGCCTCGTACCTGAATGGTATTTATTTAGAGTTGCCCAAGTTCTCCAAGACCAAGACTATTTACCAAACTGTTCCAACAGCTCCATCAAAATTAAGTTAATTTGTTGACGTTAGCTGAAGCGGTAGTTGAACGCGTAAGTCAAATTAGGCAACTTATTTAATGGATATGGCACTTATATGAGATGGAACAGGTCCTTTACATTTCCAACAAGTATGAAATCTGTCAAATAGCTGGCCTAATTTCAATTAAGGTAATGTTAGTGGAATTTCGTGCTGTAGGAAACAAATGCCATGCTCTCTTAATGGTCTGTGCTTTGTATGTATGCAAAGATTCTTGCCCAACATACGCGGTGGTTAATCTGGAATTTTCAGTCTTGAAACCGAATAGTTGGATCCCTGCTTGAATGCTCCCAGGATATGAATTAGTCATAATTTGACCAATAAAGAGACTTTAACGTTAGCTTCTGAGAAAATTTTCAGATACACAGTATGAGTTCATATTAAGTATAAATATGTTTGATATAGATAATATGCAATCGTAATTTACACTGCATTTAAAATTTTAAATTGAGGTCATCTTTAAAGCACTCAGTGTTTAAAGATGACCTCAGTTTTTACACTCAACATTATACATTATTCAATTCATTTGATTAATGGTGTTATTTCGTTAATTGGATCAATTCACGCTACTGGCAATATATATATAATTTTATCAAACATTTCTTGCAGCGTGGAATAACATTATATGATTATTGTGTGGTTATGAATGCATAGTGGAATTCAAACCTCAGTAGATGAGCGTATTTGAGATGCTAGTGTTAGTCGTGAATTTACTCCTATACTGATGAAAATGATGAATGTTTTATGCGGATAGAATTACTTATTATATAATTTATCTGCCCCTGTTTCTGTTTGCTTTTATTGAGGGACCCACTGTCTTAAAATTTACACTTGAAACTATTAACCTTTTTCTTAAATATCAAATTTACTTTTTAGCTGAAATTGATACTTTAATTGATCATTATTAGAATTATATTTGAAATATATTGTTACTTATCTGCAAGAATATCAAAAATTTCCGTTTTAATAACCTCTTCATTTTAGAAACTGATAAATATTTAGGAATAAATCATCTTCAATTGATAGACTTTACAGTGATTCTAATAAATAATAATTGATTTCTGTAAAATGAAAAAAGAAAGACATCCTTATTCCAAAAGAAAGGTACAATAGGGTTTCCAATCTCTTATATTGCTAGCAATTGGCAAATAAAGAGATTAAAGGATGTGACTTTTCATTCTTAAAAATACGCTTCTTAAGAAATAACATTCTGTAAATTTTTATTCTTCCTTAGTTGCTCTTTAAAAAAGGTTGTAACTAGTTTTGTTATAAGATAGCTCAAATTAGATGGTAAGGGCAGTAAATCATCAAGTCAAGTGACCCTCAAAAGTTCTTTCTACAATCCGCATCTCCAGAAATATTCCTTTTAATATCTTTTTTTGCATTACTTACTTCCACTTGATCCAACATTTTTTAACAATTTACATTCTAACATTTGAATCAAAATTGCTGTATTCTACAATTTTATATATAATTAACTCACAAAATTTCTTACTTTTTAAGATTTTTAGGGTAGGAATAGGAGTGCAAGAGTTTCCATTATTGCATTCAAATGAGTAAAAATTTACATCTCTGAAATGTGCTGTAGTATATTTTATTTTTGATTCAAAAGGACTTAAACATAAAAAAAAACATATAGTTAAAATATTAATTAAGTTTCTTCAAATTTTTTTCAAGTTAATTTTTTTCTGTTTTTTTTTCAAATATTTTTTTAAATTTCAATTATAATAGAGAGTTATTAATCTTATTAAGGGTTACCACAGCCAAAGCGATTAATAGAATGTCAGGATAAATGCATGAATTTCGAATAAGTCTGGATTTTCTGTAACTTACGAAGCAAATATTACTTATATTAATAAAAGAAAATTAGTGACGTAGAATTTTAATGATATAATAAACAATGTTACACTCATTTTTTTATTTTTATATAAAGTATCAGAATGTCAGTGATTAAAACATCAGTCATTTGGTTAATTCGCTTTTCCATTTTTGCCGAGAAAAATATTTGTTAGGTTTTTAAAAAAAAATATTTAGCCGAGTAATTGAGAATCCGGATAGTTAGAGCTCTGGTTATAGATGCTCTACTGCATATTGTATAAATATTAATTGTGGCAAGATACACTGTATTTTACACTGTATACATTGTATTTTAATTTAATAAAATAGAAATAATAAGTAGCTGGTGTTTAGTTACGAAATTAGTTACTGATCACAGAAGATGCGATAAAAATTCAAATGTTTTCTGGTTTTTCATGTAAACGATTGAGATAGCCGATGTGATAAATAATGAGTTCAAAAAAAAAATACCGAAACTTCTTTAAAAGAAATTGCAATTACTTTAAACTATATATAGGAATATTTCACGTTTAACGCCCGATTACGTATTACAGTTTTAAGTTATTTTTGCTGAATAACAACTCCAATTTTTTAACATGCCATTTTTTCGTATTTTTAGCATCTGTCTGCTTTCAACTGAATCCCGTTAGAGATGTTATGAAATTTTCCACTTGAAAAATAGTTCTGTCTAACTAGTTTAGCCACATACATTCGCATTTTTATATGTAATAAAACCAACGCATTTGTAATTCTAATTTCACTTCTACAAACCCAGTTTAGAAAAAAGGTACAAAAAAAAAGTCTTCTTTCAGACTCGCATTTTATACGGGAGTAGAAAAAAGTTTAATGAAATATAAAAATGTATAAACGTAGGTGTCTGCTGCAGCAGCCGAACATATATTTGTGCATATTCCTATTCCTTTTGAAATGTAACTTTCTAAAGAGAAAGCTCTTAAATACACATTAGTAGTTTAGAAGAGTGCTTCGACAAATACTGTGCGACAGCTTTAATATTTCACAATACCCAAGCGGCTTCTTCTGATTGGTTCTCCGCCACAAGATTCGCGCACAAACTCTCGAAAGCGCTCTTGCTTAATTTGCGTAAATGCCTACTTTCGTAAAAGAACATCAGCAATGGAAAAAAAAATCACCTATGCTTGGGCTTCAGGTCTCAACAAATAGGCGTCGTACGATATAGGATGCGACGTCTCAATTATTTATACGCTTCGTGTCAAAACTGCATTTTTTCCCTCTTTATCTTACAGGCTACTGTGTAGCGTTTGCTAATGTCTTCGTTTCCGAAATGTGTGGAAATATACTGTCACTAGATGGATATTATCATGGGATTCCACCCCTTTCCCCCAATCTTCTAACAGCAATCTTAGCAGCTCTGTAGTATACTCTTCTTTGCATTTTCATTTTATTAAGTTACTATCAAGTCTTTCGATTCGATGTGCAACTGTGGTATATATATTTATACATATAACACAGTATTTCTTTCTTTTATTCTTTATTTCCCCATTATATCTCCCGAGCGCTAACACAGCTTCGTAAATTTTTGATCAGTGGAATATATCCGGCATACCTTCGGGGTTACTACATTCATCGTAAGAAGTTTCCACAGACATTTACAGAGTTTTATGAAATACTAATTTATGTTTACATCTATGTATCTTCTCTCTCATCTTCGGCATGTTTTTGTTTGCAAAAGCGTTAAGGTATACTTCAGCATCAATACCTTGGGAATGCCAATTAATGCATAAATGCAGGAGTTGAACTTCTAAAAAATGTAAAGAAGATGCTGCAGATCAACTTAATTTTTTAAAATTCCTGTTATTTAGTTTCATACTTATTACGAAATATTAAAAAAAGAAAATAAGGCAAGACGCATTTTCCTCTCATTTTCAAAATTATGTATAAATTTGATCGAATCTTGTTATTGTGAGAGTAGTGATAAACTTGTTTACCTTTAAGCATAATTAAGTATATTTTACTTTTTATGACACGTTTAAATGAAAAAATAAGTAAATTTGCTTTCATATTATTAGTTAAATAATATGTTTAAGGGGTTTGTATGCAAACTCATTTCATTTCTTATCCATGAATTAATGAAATTTCTTTTGGCTTCATATTACGTTTTTTTTAAAAGTACACAGTTTAAAGCGACGTAATTATTTTTAAAACTAGCTTAAAAAAGAATATAAGGATTTTTAAGGATATATACAAAATAAGGGAAAATAAACATTTTTTAAAATCCTCTCTGTTGCCTTATATACAAAATATCTATTGATTTTCTTTAACTAAAAGAAACCTTGGAAATTTTAAAAAATATGTGCAATGATATCTTAAGTGAATTATGATGAACTAATTTTGAAATCAATATATTTCACGAAATTATATTTTAATTTAGAAAATAATTCTATTTTGAAATATTCTCTATGAAATAATAAATGAGCTTATTTTTAAGCGAATAAAGTTCTTTTTTTGGAAAATAAATATTTTCATTTTAAATATGAAAAAAATAGCACAAAAGAATTGCATATTCCAAACTCACTAAAACGTACCTTTTATTTAATAGTTGTTCATTCATTTCCATTCTTGCATTAGTCATCCACGTAATTATAAACATTTAATAAAAATTTCTTTTTTGTTTTTAATATTCAATGTAATTAGGAATCGTTCTCATTATTCTGTTTGAATCAAGAAATTAATAATAAAGCTTGACCCACAGAAGCAACGAAAACTTGGAAACTTTGATCTAAATGTAATTCATAAGAATTCTCTCATAATTATTTATTCTGAAGTTACTAAGTTCTTAAATATTTAAATTTTCAGAGAAGTAAGATAAAAATAATACTGCCATTACAAGTTTACTATTGTTTTCATGTCAACTGTTATTTTTTGTCTGAAATACCTAATAGATAAGTTCAGAAGGAATACTTGTTTTGACATAAATATTTGTATGAAAATTACATTGTTATTAATATTCGAAGTAAGAACTCTTCTGCGTATTTTTTAAGATCAGATGTTTTCAACTAGTTTCACAGTTTTAAGTTTCGTATTAAAGGGGTTCAATCTTTGAAAATCACCTATAGTACTAATGGAGAACAATTTATTTTTGCTCCAGCTTGTACTATTATTCAAACGCTGTTAAAAATTCTTATTGATTTATTTAAAAATAAATCAATAAGATTAATTTTAAAATGCAACTCTAGTATTTCCTAAAAGAGTTTTCATTTTTTTGTTGTTCTAATAATCAAAAATATGTTACGAATTTAAGACAGCAACAAAACCTTATACATAAATACATATCAAATACAGGGAATAACAGAAGCAATCTCCAAAGAAAAAATCACACGAGAGTTAACTCCGCAGTAAATAAAAAGATAAAGCCCACTTGATAAAAGCCAATAAGTACATACGAAACAAAATAAATTGGTAGATAGTTTTGTTAGTGTTCCATATTCATACAACATCAAGCATAAAATTCAATCTTACTCCAGTATATATTTCGTCTTTATCAAACTTAACAGAGGAAATAAGCAAAGAGACAATTCCAGTTCCCTCATTTTATCAGTCCTGTAACTAAAAATATAAAAATAAGACTGAAAAAATCATCCACCATTCAGAATTAAACAGCTTTTTATAGTTTTATAGATATTGCTGCGTCAGATAATCTGTACAACTGATAATAAAAAATGATAATAAACGCAAAGAAAGAGAAACCCTAGTACATTACAATAGATAATTTCATATCTCCTACAGGAAATGGAATGCGATATTTTTTAGTGATACCAACTCATGCATAAATCTCCATCAATATTAGAAATCGCGGAACAGTTAATATTCTTACTAAGTATTCCATATCTAAATATCCGTTCGGAATATATTATACAAGGATCGGTTACAACTCGTCCACACACACCAAACCAAATTTACATAAACTAATCACAGAGATAGTGGTGTAGTTATTCTCCAAATTGTTATCTATATTTTTTGTACGTGAGGTAATTTTTCTACACTCGAATGGCTCATGTAATTGGGAAATAACATTTTTCTGTAAGTGAAATTTGGATTAGTTATGCAAAAATGGCTATATTCTATTTAAATGTATGGAGGAAGTAATGAATTTTTGCATGATATGGATATTTTTGTTTGCCAAAGTTATTAGGATTGTACTTGAATTATTAGTTGGATTAAGAAATTGTAATATGCTTTCCAGTAGTTGTTATGTTTTAAATAAAAAAGGTTGACACTAATTGCTGGAACATTATACAAAAGAACTTTTGTTTTTCAAATTCAAATACAATAACGTTTCTGCTTTCATGCATGAAATATACTAAATATAACTTATGTCTAGTATTTTGGATAGGATTCAGTAAAATGTTAGAAATTAATATATTATATACGTAGTCTTAATACTTTTTCTTTCATTCTTTCAGCATCAAAGGTTAAAATCTTAAAATGTTAAAGCAGGTTTTAAGTATTACATTTTAACATATTTTTTAAAAATATGACGAAAAGATATTTTTATATAGATACTTATGTATTAGAAAATAAAAGCAATAATTTGAATTCATGAGAGTTTAAAAATTTAAATGCCTTGAAGATCTTAGTTGAAATGTGTTTAAATACTGTTAATGTAATTAGATAGTTAATAAATGTATAGAATTTTTTTGTTTTTACCTTATATTATGCTTTGCTTGCAATGTATTGAAAGTATAAATTGAATTATTTTGTAATTATTTCTCAATCTTATCCATGTTCTTACTTGACATGCATTTAGATGACACTTGAATACATTCAATCTAAAACTACTCACATTTTAAAGAAAAATGCATAGCCTTTTTTTCATACTGCATTTTAACCGAAGTAAAAATATTTTATTTGGAATTTCTTTTCCGTTATTTTTAAAAAAAGTAATCTGCATTTTGTTTCACTTAATCCAATGCACTTTGTCTAAAAACTAATAATTAAACTTATGAATAATTCTGCAATTTTAAAACTCTTTCAGCTAAGATGCGAAACTAAGATGTTAACTTTCTAAAACAAGGTACGAGTGTTTTAAAAAGATCTTCACATAATTTTCTAGAGACGCCGAGAAAGAAATAAAAAGAATCTTCCGCGGAATTCATTGCAAGAAAAAAAGGCATGGAACTGAAAACATAAACACACGTTGTCTTATTCCACTGTTTCTTTGAGTCCCCACCCCTACGTTTGTGAGTGGGGGATAGGGGGAGTGAAAGTGAGTCGGGGATGAAATGGCAGCTAAATAAAAATTTAAAAACATAAAAAAACACCGGAATGCGTTTTCCCCCCCCTTCTATCTCTCTGCGAGTTCTAGGTTCCATTTCTACGATAACTAGAAGCGGTAATGCAAAAGAAAATATTTTCCATGGATGCTAATCAGAAATTTAAAACAGAAATATATAAATTTTCTCAGCATTTTATGTCGAAAATTTGCATACGGTTACGATAAATGCTGTATGAAGCCGTAAGGTCCCCAACATCAGTGGGAAAAAAATAGTACTCGCTCTAACATGGAGCGAGATATTCACATTTCTAGTAATATATTAGATTTGGTGCTCATTTGCATGCAAATTAGACCACTGAGAAATTCGTAGAAATGCCAGCAACGGCATCTGTACAGAGATTATCCGCTCAGTAACAGATACCTCATCAAGACCATGTTTGTGATCCGAAAAATATTTAGATGTCTTCTTTTATCTCTCTTGTTCTGACTCGAGTTGCACAGGATAAAGACGTTATTATAGCAGGAAGAAAATGACTTTATACGAAAATGTTTATTGAATTGATGCATGATAGCAAAGATCTTATAAACTACGAAATGAAAAAGGGAGCTGTACAACATATATTCTGCATTAAATCATGAGAAGTCAATAAATTAAATTGTAATGAAATTTATGCTGAAAGGAGTTTACTTCTTTGGATAATTTGAAGAAGAGATTTGAAATTTTGCTAATACAGGAAAGAAGAAACGTATTTGAGAATGAGTAAAATGAAATTAAAATAAAGAAATGATAATTTCATGAAACATCCGCATTACATTTTCAAATTAATGCAAAACTTCCATATCTGAAACAGAGAACATTTATTTTGCATTTAATCAACTAAAGTTAATATTAACTTATGATGAAATATGTAGATACGAGATTAAAAGGTTATACGATTATGAAAATGCAACTTTTGCCATTTATTTATTTTTTACTCAAGCATATTTGAAAGAAAATTATAAGAATATCAAGTTTTTAAAGGCATCATCTTCTGTGAAATCAAGTATTTTTCACTGTGAGATTTAAATTATTGTCAAATATATGTAAATTATCATTACAAGGAAGTTAATTAGTTTTTGAAACTTGTAACGGAAGAGAATATTTAAAAAAATATGTTTTAAGTAACTCAAAATTGCATAGCTTGATGCTTTCTAGAGTTAAAAATTTCAATTATCTGTAAAGTATATATTCACTCTTAAATCAGTTAATTAAAAATAAGGATTTATTGCTCAAATAATATTTAGCTTGATTAAATAAAACTCATAACAATGCTTATTAAAATCGAGCAATTATTTTCCAAATGGATAGATGTCATTTTAAGAAATATCAGGTCATAAAGGTTAATCAATTCACAATGGTTAATAATTATCTGACTATACCACGTTAAATAACATCTAGTTATATAATTAGGACAGTATCCCTTGAAGTTTTATAAACCTAATAAAAAAGTAACTTTATTTTTTTCTCTATTAATGTAGTTAAATGTTTGTTGTTTCAGAGGGTATCTAATAAATTTCTGTGTAGCGAAAAGGGACAAAAGAATCACTAACACTAATTCAATTTGATAATTTAAATTCATTCTGAATCTTACTCATGAAAAGGCTGATTATCTATGAATATGAATTTAATTCTGAAAGCCGATGAAAGAAAGCATACTTCATTTGAATTTTAATAACGAACTTGAGATCTATATCTTCTAGCTTCTTGAGTTTTGAATTTCTCCTAAATCTGATTTATAATGTTTGAAAATGAAATATACATTAAATGATTATATATTTGAAAATGAAATATATATTTGTAACTTCTATATCCACCACAAAAATGATATATGCAAAATGAAAGAAGTATAAGGCATTATATAAAACGGTTTCTTCTAAAGATATTCACTATACTAATTTAAGATAATTAAGAAATAAATAAACGGGCAATTCAAGTGAAGGAGTGATGAATAACTTATTTTGAGTTCCTTAATTTGATCAAATTAGAGTAATTTGCGTTATAAATGTAGAAATGATTGCTTTTCTGTGTGTGTAATAACAAAAGACCGGAAACATACAAAACAGCTTTCCTTGTCTTTTGATATATAAAACTGATTTAAAATATTGATAACCTTTCTATTAAAATTAAGATTAAATAGTTTCGTCTAATTTGGTTTCAATACAAAATACGGCATTGAAATTAACAAAGAAAGGGCAAAGGCAATATTTTTCAAGGAGGTATGATTAAACAAGTGCATTTCCGAAATCCAGAATAAAGTTGATAACTGTTTTAAGATCTTCCTTAATTAATATAGACTTCCAAATGGTATTCTGAAAAATAAAGCCACTATTTTGCACTTATAGGAATATATAAATGTTTTATCTCCAACAGAGTGTCTGTAACAAGATTTGTAAATGAATAGACATTTTACTGACTCTTTTGAAATGTGTTACGGGTGTTCAGCTAACTAAAGTTCCTAAATTTGTTCAGAAAAGGTGCATTATGTTTATGCTTACTATCTTATGGAAAAGCATATTAGTTCATATGTTAAACATTTAAAATATGACGCATAATCCTTTTACAGAATAAATTCAATTAGTATTTAAATATGCGCTCTTTTAAGTAATGTAATTAAATGGCAAATAATATAACACTTATTATGAGCTCCTTTATTTCTAATTCCGAGATTTACTTTTGTGTTGACTGATATTCCGAAAGGCATAGATTTCTATTAGATAAACAAAATAAACCTAGAATATTTAGATAAGCTAACATAAAACCATTGAATGGTTGAGAAAACATTGAAGTAAGGGCTAAGATTATACTTTTATGAAACCTTATTCAGTCTCAATAGTCTTATAATGTCATGGAAGCTGTTCAAAAGTCTGTTTCCAATGAAATAATAATTATGTGAATGAAAGTCTTAATATATTCGAATGCATGGAAATAATAGACAATCCTAGGTATGTGATTAAAGGTCGTATTCTGGTCTTATTGAAAAGTTGTGTCTCCATATTAAGTGCAGTATAGGGCTTCCATTTCACTCAATGTAATTTGTAGTCGTTCTAATTCATCGTGGACAGCTGATGTGGTATTGAAGCGACGGACAACGTAAAAGCGTTTACCATGACATCAATAGTCACTCAGGAGTGAAACTCTGGGACATTAATTAACATCTATCGAGCAATGCTTTTCGTAAAAGGAAGCATTTCAAGCACTCATCCAGAAGGTAATGGGCTCACTCGCTCTCGGTCAGATTTATGCGACATCATTCGAATTATCTATGTCGCATTGTTTACTTCTATTTTGGATTATATGTAGTTTTCAGCTGCAACATAAAATATGTAACAAGTATAAATCCCTAAGCGAGAAAAAAGGAGTATATTTTTGAGTGAGAATTGTGGAATTTCAAGCTAATGTTTTAAAAGTTTGCTCTGGATGTTTACATATTTTCTGGATTACATGCTGCAACTTAAACAGCTGGCAGCAATAACTTAAAACAGTTAATTAGATACATGTATTGAATATTTTGAAGTGGGAATAGTACAATTTATGGATGTTATTTAAATAATACTAGACAATACAGTGAATGGCCAAATTTATGATATATTAGTAGAGGTACATACATTGCATGCTCATGCCTCTTACATATTATATATAGCTTTAAATTCTCATTTAATATAGATGGTTGAGCACAATCTGAGCAAACGTTTTTTCTTAGAAATCAATTATTTTAAAATTGAAAAAAAAATATTATTGTGTAACGCTTTAGTCTTGCAAAAGATAATTATAAAATTGGTAATTCCATACTTGAAAATTCTTAGACTATCTGAAAAATAGGTTTTAATATTATAAAAAGAACTTTGATAAAAATAAATTGTAATTTAAACAGTATGGTTATATGTTATATATATATATTTTAATTCCATGAACACTCTTTTTAATCTTTGCAATTTTAAATATTTATTTATTATTCAAATGCATATATGTGAAATTAAATATGTACTTAAATACCATCAATATTATATAGTACCAAGTTTTAAATAAAATCTAGAATATTTTTATTATCATGAAAAATAGTCTAGTAGTATATTCATATTAACTAAGCTTACAATTTAGATTCATGAGATTAAGATTAAAAACATGAATTCCAAAGAGTTTCGGTTTTTGCGTGCTAATTTACAGTGTGAATCCAAAGAAAATTATATCCATTTTACTTGTTGGAGAAAAATAAGAGTACAATAAGAAAAAAATTATTTCATTTATAAGATAAACTTAACCCATTTTCAACTCTAAAAGATATTTCCAGGAAAAATTACAAGTTTTCTTTTCTTAGGAAGAATGCTCTTGTCGAAAAAGATAATTGAAGCCAATAAGTTTATTTTACTAAAGCTTTGAAGAGAAGGAAGCGCAATTTGTTTTGTGACTCAAGAAAGTATTGTGAAACCTCAAGATGAGTAGTATTATTTATGATTTCGGTTAGCTGCTAAGATTGAAGTGGAAAGTAGTTTCAGGTATGCCATTAACAGCTCTGTTAGTAAGTGCCCTCTTAATGAGAAAAAATAGGTTCACTTACTAAGCTTTTCATTGTACCTTAAGGACCATTTAAAGCGTTATATTGCATTCGTTTTAATTCTCTTTGTAAGTTTTGCTTCTAAACGTTCCAGTTATTTTATTGCGGATACCTTTGATAGTTGTGTTATTTAACATTTTTCTATTTAAAATATTTGTATTTCAAGAAATGATTAAAATTGAAGTAAAAATTTTAGGTTTCTGCAAAACACATATTTCATTTTACAAGCCTAACTGGGTTTTGAAAATTACTGAAAATGACTCACTATATAAAAGAACAGAATGAACCAGTAATTCCTAGGTATAAGTTGTTTTAATAAGTATACTTATAGGAATCTGTATTACATAAAGGAATTATTTGCATTAAAAGATCGAAAGTGCAGTAGAAATATATAATTCAGCTTTGAATATATAAATAAAATTTAACATCGTGAGTAGTAAAACATAGTAATTTAATAAAAATAGGGCTTTTCAGTTTAAAGATTAAATTGAAAGCAAAATTTTTTCAATATTAACACAGATATTATGTGACTCTTTAACTTACAGCACAAAAGTTTATTAATATATATTACAATTCAGTTTTAAAAATAAGTAATAAAAGGTAATAAATTCTACAGTGTTTTTTAAATACATATTGAAAATTACCTTTTTGTATATAAGAAATAACATTATACTTCATAACAAAATATATCACCATTAATTAAGCATAGGATATAAAAATATTAATGATTAAAAATAATGCATCTGAAATGCTTGATTCAACGAATTCATAATTTCATTTCATTTCTTCTAATGACAACTAAGGAATATATGACAAAATCAGTTCAGATGAAATGCTTTTATACGAAATGTTTCTGCAAGCTTGACTTCAATATTCTCTTACAAATTTGATTTTAAATCTTTGTTTCAATCTTGATAATCTATAAATTAAATGTAACTCACTGCGATAAATTGCGAAATTTTCCATTTAATCTACAAAATGTTCAACGACATATTTATAAATGTTATTAATTTAACCTTTTTTATTTATTTTCAGCATCAACGCATAATATCAGTTTTCACTGAGAGCTTATGCAGTTTGTATTTAAGAAATTTTCTCTCTCCAGAAACAGAATTCAGTTAAAATTAGTTAGTTGCTACAGTTCAAGTAACTTTACTAACTTCTTTTAGAAGTTAAAAAGCCTTTCTGTAGTAATGCCAGTTTATTTTATTTCATAAAATCATTTCAATAAAAAAACTTTGTAAATTTATTCCTATTTTAATCATAGAAAGTTTTGTTTATTCCTTGTTTCTTTGAAAATATTGTTCCACAACAAAACTTTGTATTTTTTGTGGTAGATGCCTTAAATAGATATATTGGTAATTATGAGTTTAATTAAATACATTCATTGAAGAATTTGTAATTTAAAATAGTTATTACATCGAATAGTTTACCAACATCAAAGAAATTTATCATCATAAATCTAACAAAATCTATTTTGAAGTTTTCTTTTTGTTTTGCGCAATGAAAATATTTGAATTAAAATTGTAGACGGGGATTATGCTTATTATAATGTCATAATGTATTCAAATAATACTTCAAAATTACGAAATAGAAAAAAAATGCTTTTTCTCTTCATGTTATTTCTCCCAATCCTGTAATTTATCAGTTTAACTTTTCACCCGAAGTAATTAAGAAACAGAATGCTACAAAATCAGATTTTAGTTTTTATTCAATATTATTATGAACAATCATTAATTTCCCCCCTATTCTTAAAGTTAACTCATACCTCTGACACCATCATTGTTTCAGTATTTACATTTTAAAGTATATATAGTGAGTAAGTAAAGTAATAACATTTTCCAGTAATTTGCAAAAATTTTGCATTAGATGTTTACAATCAGAGCTCCTTAGCACGGTAACAATATTAATTAAAATTATACTGGAGATATTTGAATCTTATTGAAACAGTTGAAATGTAAATAGTATTTAGTATATGTATGATGAAAAGCATTAATTTATCATAACAATCACTATACGACTCTATACCTATATAACATTTATTTCATTGATATTTTATATTTTGTTTTTACTCAAAATTCTTACAAACTCTTGTTTAGTAGTTTCTTAACTAAAGTTTACTAAACAGATAAATAACGTTAAAAATTAAAGTTATGCTTATAAAATTTATAACGCATAGAACATTAAATATTTAAACTTCATTAATAAATTATGAATAATGGTTTAAAAGTTTGTTTCAAAATACAAGACGAACGAAGATGATGACTTGGAAGTAAATCATTTTAATATCTTTTTAATAAAACAAGATTAATTTCATTTTCTTTTATCTTCTGCCTTACCAGGGGCATCAATGTTGCATCGTAACTTAAAATTTCCATTTAAAGGAAACACTCAAGAAGTTTAGAAGCATTAATCTTCATAGAGACCCAAAAAGGACTGTTTTGTTTCGAACTTCCTTTTGAAGCAGTTTAGGTGTCACAGGCATTGAAATATTAAAAAATACATAATCGAATCTTGACGCTTTTGTGATAGCAGAAAAAAAAAGAAACAAAAAAAAATCAAGAACAAAAAGAAAATTATGAATGAAAGTTATGGGAAAGGAATAAAGACTACTTAGAATACTAGCTGACTTTTTTTCTTTTCTATTCCTTTCTTTTTTTCCAGGCAGATTTAGGAGAAAAGAAATTGAAAGCAAAATCCATGGAAAAGATAAATATAATGTTGAAGAATGTCTGATCATTTTTTTAGATTTATGCAAAATGATATCTACATTTTTAAAGAATGGGTTAACGATGAGTATATTGAAAGTGATACACACCTCATTATGTGTAATGGAAAAGCTGTGTACGAATAACGAGCGGGGTGGAGCTCTGCTTCTAGAATGCTTCATTCAACGAACTTTACATATTTAATCCTCTCTGTCATTGAAGAGCTCTGTCGAGATGGCTATCAATATAGTAAAAGGTTTATAAAAACAGCTTAAATATGAAGCTCTATTTTAATACTTAAAGAGCGACGCTATTAATTTCAACATTTTGTTTTACTTTCTATATGAAGCAGAGTCTTTTTGTGAAAGCTTTTGTTATATATTACTTTTTCATTGTGGTATTTTGAAACTCTGACCTAGTTTAAGTACAAAATATATCATCGTGCTTACTTGAATTTGCATACATTTGACTCAATTGTGTTTGAAAGCATTTGATTTATAGATAAATGGTTTAACATTAGAAATATAAAACAGTAAGTACTTTTTTGAAAAAGTGCTTATTGTGTAAATTAAAGCTTAGTTATCAATGAATTGGAAGGTATTTTATAATTTTGATAATGATAAATTTACTTTAAAAGTTTTTAAAACACTATTTTGTTATGTTATTAAACAAAAGAAGATTCTATCTTCTTTTGAGATTTATTATTTTTTTTAACTCATTATTTGTTAACTTTGCTAACAGGGAATCTATAATTAATTATTGAATGGTAATTAAATATTTTTTAGATTAAATATCATCATCCCGTATACTCAAGAAATCAACTTTTCAATCCACTAACATAAAAGGATATGATGGAAAAATCGATTACATTACTCCATCTTCCAGAGCATGAAACAAATCAATCCAAATAAAAGTATTTAATAATTGCATATTTTTGCTCAAAAGTTGATAATAGCTATGAGAAGACTTTATTTATTCTCTGGGCTTAATAGTAGGTTTCATGACATATTGTGATGTTGATACATAAAAGTAATTTTAATTTGTAAAAATATTTTTATCACGCATGCAAATATTCTGACAAATTAAATTATTATTTATATTGCTTTGATTTATTTAACTAAACACAGATGTTCTTGCTCATTTCAAAACTAAATATTATTTCATTTAAATCTCTTTTTGAATTAATACCCAAAATAAGGATTCAGGAAACATTTGATTCATAAATTATATCTTACTTTTTATTTCTAAAATATTTAAAAACATTATATTAAAAAATCCATAGCACAGTCGGTCATCTTATAGTAATTTCATAAATAATCTGAAATAAAATTATTGGTATGACTGCATTTCAGAAAACTCAGATTGTGTTTAAATTATGAGCACAAATAAAGCAATAGCAGTTATAGCTTGACTTGTAAAATTAACAATGAATTCAAATATTAAATTAATAATCAAATGTAAAAGCGCTTGGTTACAAATATCCTATTTTGAGCATTTGACCAATAAAACTCCTATTATTTGCGTGTGTTTATGTAAAAATATTTGAGGCTGATGACCTGAAGAATCATTAACATGTCATGCAGAGTTGTTGTTCCTAACAAACTTTCCGAAAATGCTAAATCTCAGTGTAGGAAATTTACGAAAAAGTAACCAAACATCAACGAAAAAAATATTTACAAAACAATACTCACACATGTATAGAAAATACCTCGTTTGCTTATTGATTACTAGTTTTAATGTTTTGAAAAATAAACTACCATAAAAGTAGCGAGACAGTTTCGTTAAAACCATTTATTTCTTTTTTCGATATTGATTTACACCTTATCTGCGTTGGGGAATCTCGTTTAGAATGACATTAATAAACACAACAAAAATATTTTTAATAAACAATGAGAGGCCCAGAATAAAGAGAAAGACTAATGTTAAGTTAATAGCGTGCATTTGATATATACCTTTGGGAACTACAGTAGCTGAAAACATACTTCAAACTATCCCCATCAACTATGTGTTTACTCAGCATTCTAACGTTTCCAATTTCCGAAGCGATTTAATTTTCGTAAATTATTCATTGTATAATTCATTTATGTTTAAGTTTGACAATGGTTGAAAAGTAGTATTTCGTCAGTGGTCTTAAGAAACAAACGTGCTATTTAGTTTGTATTGTTTCCATGGATATACACGCACCAGAGTAATTATTGCCCACTTTAATGCTTATATTCCATACACATGATCATCGATTGTTTTTTAAATGGAAAGGAGCACATACATAAGCGAATAAACCCTTGCTCAGCCTACCCCGAATTTAACGGTGCATCAATCACTTTCCTAATGACCGAATTAGCATATCTGTAAAGAAATCGCAGACATAAATCCATTGGATGACGATCAATAAGTGAACGTAGAAGCAGACATGTTGACGGATTTTTTTTTATTTGTTATTTTTATAATGAGTCGCGAAACAGTTTTCAGTTCCGAGTTGTTTTCCATCTTTCATTTGAAAGAGAACGAAGCATTTTTCTTCCAGTCACACAACTCGTGGGGGGAATCTGTTGTGGTTTCTGTTTTCAGCGAGCGGTTTTGCGGCTGTCTTTGCAAATAATTTGCGCAACTGTTTGGTGCTGCTAATGTGTTAAAAGTCGCGTTAGTTATCTGTACAATTAGCAATTGTGGGCAAAAATCAAAAGAAAGCTGAAACGACTTCAGTCTCAAAACTTACAAAAAAAGGCAATAATTAAAAGAGCTTCATGTAAAGAGACCTTTAAGATACACTTACAGAAAGAATTCCATACTTTCTGAAAAATATCTAAGACTGTTTAAAATTTACGAAAAATTTTTCATTTAAAATTAGTATGCATAATAAATTAAAAGTAATCGATTTCTAATTCAAGGATTGAAATGTTATTTGAAAGTACTAAATAATTGACAATAGTGATAAACAATCATTATTTATTTATTTTATTTCAATCACGAAATAAATTGCTTTTCATGGTTGTTTCAGCTGTTTTCGCTTTTGAAGTTCTTACTTCTAGTTGACATCAAATTTAAGGAATAATTTTGTAGTTTTTTTCAAATTTATTTTTTGCACTGCTAGGCTATCATAAAGCAATTAAATAGCTATTAAAGTAGTTTACAGGATTATACACTGTGTTTAAAATTCAAAAGCATTTTGGAATGAAATTCAATGATGGAAATGATTTAACAGTACACAATTCTTTCAAATAAATATAAAATATTGAACTTTCAAATGAAATTTAAAATATCTTGAATATTTTGAAATGATAACTATTCTTTTCAAAGGAATTATTTTTATATACATGTATATATTACACATGTATATTTATATACAGGTATACAGATAATCCACTTTAATGGATAAAATGCTTTTTCATCAAATATATACTGTTTGATACCTGTAATTCAATAGTTTCTACACAGGCTTGTAATTGATCAGATAATTTAGTACCATTATATATAAATTATAGTAATTATCTAATACAGTTTTCTCTAATATATATATATATATATATATATATATATATATATATATATATGTATGTATGTATATAAATTATAGAATTAAATGGGCTCCTCAGATATTTAAGTGATTAGTAAAACGTATCTGGATATCTATTGATAAATAAGGAATTTTTAATGGGAAGCCATTAACCGGCTTACAATGGAAACATTAATGTTTGCTTGCAATCTTCTAAAGAGAAAAAAAATCATCCACCTAAAGTTATTAAATTTTATCATTATTAAGGGTAACACACAAAGTATTTGCTTTCTTTATTCAAGGTATTTCATATTTTAAATATAAAAAGATGGTAAATGCTCTCTAAATAATTGATACTGATAATTAAGAATTTTAAAGAAACTGTTACTTATCAAATTTACTAAATAACATCATTGTCCGAAATCTATGTGAGATTATTTGAATTACTTATACCAGTGTTGTATGCATTCTGAACAACTACAAGCTAAAGAACTATGACAAACTTCCATGCCTTGAATAGATAACTTATACCGTAAAATCTTTTGCTTGATTTTAAAGTACATTTAGCAAAATTTTCATTTTGAGTATCAACTAATCCAGAAATAATTGAATCTCAAAATTTAAAATGAAACTTTCTTTATTACTCGCGCAAGCAATTAACTTAAAATGATTTAAAATTCTCTATCAAAGAAAGTTTTCGAAATTCTAAGACGCATATTAAAGCATCACTCATGATTTTAAACATCAGTTATAAGCTTTTAAGTTGTAATTAGCTTTTCAATGCTCAGCAGCACTGAAGAATGTAAGTAGTCACCCCTCCACTCGATTTTAACATCCCCCGATGACTTACTGCTGCCATTTTTTAAAATCTAAACTCCTGCACTAAAAATAGAAGAAAAGAACCAAAAGAGAGTCTCGCCGCACCACTTTCTTTGAGGCAAATAATTTTGAGGGTTTAATTATATCTGGATAATCAATAGAATATATCTTTCATCACTAATTAGCAAATCCATAAATTGTGTTTTTTTACAACCCTTCAAAGAAGGTGGGACCAAACTTATAACAATGCCTAATAATCAGCCGAGGATCTTGCAGCAAAAAATGGTCGGAACATAATTATATGTCATCTTCTTCCCATTATTCTTCCCTGATATTTTTTCCTTCATCGTAAGTTCGAAGAAAATTCACGTAGTGTAAGATATATATATATATTATATAATGCATCCAAAATTTCCCTCTTCAGTTTTCCATTCTGGTAGTATGTTCACACTCTTGTTATAAATGTTCTTAGCGGGTGATCAACTTTATGTTTGATTTTGGTGCGAAAGAAAGAAATCTTACATGCTTCGTCAGCTTATACTGTCAATATTTTTTGAATATGGATTCCAGTAAGCTATCTCACTTTAAATTGCTTTAAGATGGTAGTTGAGAGCTTATATATTTATCAAAGTCTGTGACAGGTGTTTTGAATACTAAGAACATTAGTCTCGTCAAACAACCATATAAATATCTTTGGTAAGAAGGCTGAATCGTTGTTGATAAATACTTTGAATTTTTGCGTGTTAAGTGGTTTATTTGAAGGAAATATTCACAAAAAAGACAATAATTGGCCGCTGGTCAATTAATTATTAGAATACACAATCAAGGATTCCCCTTATTATAAAAAATAATTATTTACAAGCAATTTCAAGAACATCTAAAAACAAAGGATTTTATGTAAAAATATTTTTTTTGTTAACAAATGAAATGAAAATATATATAAAACACTGATATTTCTACAGTGCGTAAAGATTCTTATTTGTATCATTTGTATAATTTTTAAATAAATTAGTTTTGGAAATTTAAATAATTAATTAATTTACTCAACGAAATGTGTTTGAAAATTTATGCTTACTTGCTGTTTCTAAAAATATATTTTTTAGATAGAAATATATTTTAAATCAACTAAAAATGATAATTTTTATTTCAAAGAAAAATTCTTTTAAAACAGGGGAATTTCAAAATTGAGGCATTATGGTATTTTTAACAGAATATGATTTCGCTTCAAAAAAAAATAAAAGAAAAGCACAAATATGAATGATAAATGGTTTCATAAAATAAACACTGATCAGAGAAACATCTTAGATATTTTTTTACGAGCATATATATTCGTATATCTATATGCTCATCATATTTATGAAGAAATAAGTAGGCACTCCTTTCGTGCAAAAAACTCTTAAATTTGAATAAAATGATCTTTAAATAATTGAAGGCAAAAAAGACCGATTGTTTTATCACAATCAGCAGTTGCAATATAACCACTTAAACAAATGCTTTAAGTTTGAAAATGCGTTTGATATCCGAAATTCCTTTTCTGAAAAATCACATTAACTTAGAATTAGACTTAAAATCAAATAAAAAATATGAAATTTATCCTAATAAAAAATAATAATTCAATTCAATAATGGATTACTAATTGGAAAGCGAATTTTAAATTAACTCAGAATAAAGGAATTATGAAACAATTAATTTTTTTTTTCTGAATTTAAGTATTATTGCAATGACACACGATTTAATAAAATACACATTGAAACAATAAAATTATTTTCAATCATTTTAAATTAGAAATTAAGCTGAATTAAACTTAGTAAACCTATAAAAATTTATTATTGAGGCACACAGAAGCTTTACTTTTAAATAGAAAATCAAAAATGTTTTCAACTAATTTTCAAACGCACTGACAGACAGACACAGAGCCTTCACGAAATTAACTTGATCGCTCCCAATGAATTTCACTTACGAGGAAAACAATACGAGCGCACAAACAATATTAAATTAGTGCTTTATTGCATGACATTAAGCAATTTAGTTTCAAGCTCAATTTACTGCCTTCATTTCCTTCCATGAACAGTCTAACACATTAACTAATTACCCATTCACAGTACTAAATTGTACTCTTAAATTTTCTGCTCCCTAGTGCACCTGTAAATATTAAGGAAGCACGTACATTAAACAAGGATAGCTGTTACCCTTCTTAAAATCTTAAGACATGCCTGAAACTTTCAAACAAAAACTTGTTTTTTTTCTCCCCACCTCTGCAACCGTTAGTGAATAGCGTAGAAGAATACTTAACTCAAATCTTCCGACTAGGCTTGTTTGCCGAGAAATATTTACACGAGAAATAAAAGAATGTTTATTTACGGCCTTTTATGTCAGTGGTTGTGTTAATACCTATAAAACTGTCACCATAAATTTCAACCCAGTTCCGAGCAAGATTAAATATGATTAAAACAATAGGAAAATTGCACGTTGCTTTGACCAAGAGTAATCGTAGAGTTTGTACAGCGTGCTGATGTAACGTTAAATACATAAATGTGATTGTTTGCCATTAATGTTTGAACAGCAAAATTTCTTCAAGTAAAGGAATTTGAAGAAATAAATAACACTTAACTAGTTTTCAATAGGTTTAGAAATAGCCTAATTGTGTTAGGATCTAATCAAAATACGAAAAATAAAAATAATTGCATGAATATAATAAAGGGTTTAAAACTCAGTGTGGTAGCTTTTGGTATAAATGGTCTTAGTAAACATAGCAGACTTGTATATTGATTTTCAAAGTAAATAGTATTGAATTATGGGTTTTGAAATATATATGGTACTTCTCTTCTATGAGATATTAACTACATTTAAACACAAATACATTGATTTCAAAACATTCGAATATTTTTGCATTCATACATTTTTCCTCAATAGCTAAATAGAATAGTAATTTAGAAACTATCTGAATATTTGAATCTTTTAATATATAATTTGCTAGATGGAACATGGAAATGAATAGCCATATTATTTCGTATAAAGGAACTACAATCGAAAAATTTCTTGAAAGAGTTTTGTTCGGTTTATAGAATACGAGAGAAGCTTAAGTCAGCAATAAAATTTAAAGTTCTAAAACGTAGAATAATCGATTGACTTATTTACTCCTTATTTTATACCTTCTTGAAAGCAATCGCATAGAAACGAATTGGATATTATGACGTGTAATAGCAAAATGCTGAACAAATAGCACAAAACTGAAGATCTAAAATTAATATTCATATTACTTTGTGTATATATTGCTTCACATAGTCCCAAAGGTGTTATCTTCAATCTGGAAATGATAAAGAAATACAACTAGCAATACAATTTCCAAGTGCCAATACAAAAATTTACAGAAAAATAGAAATTCTGAAATTTTATTTTAACATTTTTTGATATACTGATGATACACTGAATTATGTACGAGTACTATGCGAATGTGTCTGTATATTAAGACATGGGAGTGTTCGTGTCTGAAATATAAAAATAATTTAGTCCACCGTTTAAAATTACAAATTTTTAAAACCTAAGAAAACAGAAAAAAAATATGATTTCAAATTATTTTTACATTTTTTTAGACTGATAAAATATAGCATCTCAAAAATTACACCAATATAAATGTATACATGCACTCTGTAGAAGATTAATTTACATAGATTAAAAATGGGAACAATATTTTGAAATGAAAATAAAGAGTAAATACTTCGTAATGCGCAAGTGCATATTAAAAAAAAATTCTCATATCTAAATATACAAACATACCATTTACATCGATTAAAACCAAACCAATATGAAATAAATATTTATATTGGTTGCAATCAATCGAATATAATTTTAACACAACTTATTACGTTTGCATTTTAGTTGAAATAAACATTAACTAACTAAAATTAATAGTAGAAATATTACTTCTGAATACATTTTAGAATTTCTTTTTATAAGGAGTGTGGCGCATGATTTAAATTGGGTTTATTCTGTTTCTTTCTTTTTTTTTTTTTGTAAATTCCTAAAATTATTTTGATTCAGGAAATTTAAACATATACTCTGCGTTCACAATACTGATTTTTTGAAACTCTTAGCCCTTTCTGCAAAATGCATTTTAGATGGTATAAGTCTAACATTCATTTCCTACAGAATAGAAAGCGTTAGTTAAAAAAAAGCAACTGTAAGGAAAACTGTTTCGATGGCATGTGCCATCCACTCTAGTTAATAAAAATGAAAATAATGGAAAATGCTCAAAGCAATATAAGATAAGTGAAATGTGTTGGTAATTACCTATCGAAGTAATTATTTTAAATTTCGATTTAATGATGCTCGAAACCACTTCTACAAACTTGCGTGTTCTTTTTCTAATATTTTTCGAGTAATTAAATATCGAACGCAACAAGTAAGGCTCTTCGCTTAGAGAATTTATTTAAGAATATTCCATTTATTGGGGGTGTGTAAAGGAATCACGCTAGATTTCGTGACAGAACAAAAAATATAAGACAACATCCATTAAATATAGTTTGAGATGCCATAAAAACGGAGAAGATTCCAATAGAATATCGTTGTGCACTGCAAAACTTCGCATGTTTAGGATGAATTGTCTTCAAAATAAAATATTTATTCTATATGTAAAAACTCGACCAAGTATATCTCTTCAACTTTGATTAATCTGTTGTTTAAACAGGAAATTTCTACAGATAGAGTGCATTGTGAGGTTTTCGTTCGTGAACATTGAGTGTTATTTTCTAGGAAGAAATGATCTAAAGAGGATAGATAAATTTTTATGCATGTATTTATTTAATTCTATTGAAAAGTAGAATATTTATCAAGAGATTTAGAATAAGTAAGTGAAAATGAATTTTATCCAATAATCCTAGTGATATTTTTTTAAAAAACAAAATACATTCTATATCTCTAAAATTGCACAAGGATCAAATTTGCATCACATAAAATAATGATTATTTATACTGTTAACTATAAAATATTTTTATCACTTATATTTTTGCAATTTCTAATAAGTTTTAAATAATCCATTAGCCAAAAACATGAACTAATTCAACAATTTCATTCTTTATTCGTGTCAAGAAAACTTTTTAATAAAGCATTTTTAATGATATGTTAAATTTGATTAATGTTTTCCCATATAAATTTCAATCGTGATTTTTCAGTGCATATATTTAGGTCTACTTTTGACGTATCATAGCCATATCTAGTTATTACACCATAAAAATCTATTTTCCTCGCTAAATTACACTGTTTCTATCGAATTGCAGGCACTAAAGAATATACTGAGACATTTAAAAGCATTCAAATTTAAATTAATATGGATGAATTACAGTTTAAAATATTTAATGGTATCTTGACAAGAGAAATTATTTTTTGTGTGAAGGTTTGCAAGAAAATGGGTAAATAAATTGCAGTTTATTTTGTTTATTTATTATTTGTTTTAAGCAATTATAAAATATGATTCGATTGATTGGAATGATAAATAATGTCAATGAATTTATTGATGTTAAAATTTCTGATTTATTCTTTTTTTTATTTTTTTAAATAAAGTCATTTATATACAGTAGTCTATAAATAACTGTATCACTTCATTGGGAAATTGTGCTCTTGATAATTTGTTGAGAAGATTTAAATATTTCATTTTGGTTATCATTTGAATTCATGTTTTTAGAAAATTTTCGTTGCTTGGTTTGGTTTTAAATGCCTGGAAAATCAGATAGTCTACATAAAAATTATGAAACATAAAGGGAATTATTTGTGTTATTTGGTTACAGGAAATTTTTTACCTTAAAATACTAAATTTAATCTTTTTTTTAAGCATTTATTTAACTTTATCGTAACTTAACATACGCTATTTCAAGATATCATAGTATTTAATTTCTATAAGAACATTAAGGTAACGTGGAATATTTATAGTAATTTAATTCATATAAGAACGAAAGGATATTTGACATATTCATATATAAATGATATTTTTCTTAACGACTGTTTGATTCATGTTCTTAAACAATTGATTCACAATGAATGCATTATTGATTTAATTATCAAAAGTCGAGAAAATATCGTTATGGTAAGATATTGTAAGTAAAGGAAAAACAGAAAACTGATTGTCACAACAATGCTATTACTTTGTGTAGAAAACCATGCGTTAAATTAATAGGATGCAATCATTATTATTTTTAATTGAAAGTATAATTAAGCGCAGTTTTCTACAATGATGAAATATCCCTGTACTATTATTTAGTAACAATATTTAGAGATGATTTTCAAAAAGTCTACCAAATCACAGCTGAAATTGATTTTCAGGATTAAAAAATGAAGAATAAGTTAGTTCGTATTTAAAATTTTCTTTTCATTAAATAAATCTACAGATTATTATATTGAATTCATTTCAGAGTATGCAGCGTAGTACTTATTACACTGATGCTTTACATCCTCAATTAATAGCTCAATGCCTTCTTTGTTTTATTAAAGTACAATTATAAACAAATGCTGCACATTTTAATGTACATTCTGATAGACTCTCAAGGTAAAAATTAATTCATATTTTAAATATATCAAAGCGTATTTTCGTTCAAAACAGTGTTGTGTTGATTGGTATTTATCAAAGAAATATTTAATTAAATGAGGTAATAAATTAATTAACGCTAATACCAGTGACAATTAATTTAATTTAATATCATAAGTAACCAAAATTATTCAAAAAGGAATTAAAGTTGTTACATTTTAACACTTCAGTAATTTAAAAGGTGCTTTTCCTTAGTTCATAATTGAATTGATTTAACAATTGTGCTTGATGCCGACAGAAAGTTTTTAATGTGTTGTGTGACTACTTAAAAGACATTAAGGTTTTATTGTTATTTAATATATGCAAACGTGGTAAGGGTGATAATTATTGTTAACGTAGCGAAGGAAACTATGAAACTTTTCAACAGGAAATGCGATTTTACTGAACTATGTGCATGTTTTCTTACTTCAAGTTTAAAAGATATAATAATGAAAAGAATAATTTAAAATATTTAATGACATTCAGAATTGTCGTAAGTTTGCAGCAAACAGTTCATTCAAAGGGCGTAGATAATTAGTTCATTGAAAATTATATTAAGACTTAGCTTGTTTCTTTTTGATTTTCTTTTTACGTACGAAATGACAAAACTTGATTCAACGACTGTTTATTGTTATTAATCAGTCGTATTCCTTGTTAACATAATTTAAAATGTTAAATTAGTAACAGTTCATCGTTTAGAGTCCTCCTTTTTTATTTGTTTTAAAATAAATTATAATTAAAACATTCTTCTTTAAATGTAAACAAATAGTTTTTCCTTTTATAATAGTACAATTTCAATTTAGTATTTAGTGTGTGCAGTACAGTTTAAAAGGTTAATGAATTAAGGAATCTAAGCAAAATAAATTAGCTCTTAATAATATGCGCAATAATATTTTCTTGGAAAACAGTTCCTATTATATTTAACACTATTTTATTAAAATACAATACCTACAATTCGTGTACATTATACTTAATAGTCTAGTTGAGGAATATGATGTAATTTCAATAGAACGTGGAAAAAAGAAACCAGTCTATCAACATTTTTTAATACATTACGTATTACATAACATTTTTTAGTCAGCCTGAACATTAAAGCTAGACAACAATTCAGTTATTTCTACATTTTATAATTGCACTTAATATTAGTAAGCAATTTTTAACAAATTCTACCATTTCTATCAACGCATTTGCATGAAAAAAGGTGAGTATCCATCAAGAGACGGAGAAAATGTTTTTTTAGCCAAATAAATTGAAGGGAAGTAACTTTATAACAATATGCTAAGGAGTTCACATGAATGCTAAGTCTTCAAGTGAAAGAATTAAGAATGCAAGTTTATTCGTGTCTTGATATAATCGGTATTGAGAGAAAAATCATTGAATACATTTATTTCTAATGTATGCACATTTCCTGATTTTAATACATCAATAGTTTAGAATGCATTGTGAAATTTTTGAGTCTAAGCTATTTTCAAAGAGCAATAACTTGCAGCAAAAAATCAGTGTTTTATTGAAATGAAAATTACTCATAATTTTTTTTCTATCATTTAAAGAAAAAAGAAAGCTGTTGAAATCTATAATAGTTTTATCATTTGTAAACATATTACTTAAAGAATTTACTAAATTTATTATATATCATAAATAAAAAGCAATAATTATATTTAAAAAATATTCTTTATTCAGTGTCAAGAAATTTATATTCCTATTTTTGATTTGAATTCTTATTTTAAGCAAGAATATTCATCAAATTCATTAAAATATAAATCTATAAAACAATAACAATAAAATAGATATGGAATCACCCCCCCCCCCTTCTGGGACAATAATTCTACATTAAAGTAATAAGAATGAAAACAGTTGCAAATATCATAAACAGCTTACATTTTGAACTATTTATGTATGCCTATTGTTATGGTATTTTAATCGTATTCATTATGAATTATTTATGCATGATTCATTATTGTTATAATATTAGTTAAAAAAATCTCTGATATGTTTTTGGATAATCTATAGAATTTATATAGAACAAAACTATTGCTTATTAGGATTCATATTTCCCTCTCATTTATTGTAGAAAATACAATAAATGAGGGAGATGCAAAAAATGCGAAATTTTATTTGCGTACAATTCAATTATCTTTTTCAAACATTAAATGTCTAAAACTTATGACAACTTTAAGAACATTTACCTTTTAAAGAAAAACAAATAAAGCCTGCTCTTTGTGTTAAAGATTTACTTTCTAAACAAGAATTTCCGTCAAATTGTCCAAGAGTATAAAACTTTAAAACAAAGGATATAAAAAGAAAAAAAATAATAAAAAAACTTTAAGCGCATGAATAAATTCAATTTTCAGTTCAGATAGGCATTTCAAGTGGAATAAATATGAAACAAACTTCTTCGAATAAGTATCATAAACGAAGCATTATATATTAAAGTCGTCACTTCTTCAAATTGCCTCCGATACAAAAGATACTACTACTTTCTGGTTTTTGCAAGTTTTGTCGGCTCCAAGATTCCCTGATTGCCAATGGCTAAGATCCATTTGCTTCTTTTCAAATGTACTATTAAATCAAAATCTTGACGCATCCATGCTTATTTGAATCGGGCTGCTGGGAGGATCGGATCCCACATTTGGACGACAAGATGACTTTGTTCGGGGGATTGATGCGACGAAAGCTCTGTAGGTGAAAAAGGGTGGGCAAAACAGACAAAAATAGATTGCTCAGTTTAAAACCATTGAAAATCTTTGCCAGAGAAGCGTTGCTGAAATTCCCAAAATGCCTGCTTGGTACTCCTTTTAATAAAAAAGACAAACAGAAAGAAGGAACGAGGAGGGACAAATAGATACACGCATGAATATATATATGTATGTATACATAATGACAATAAGGGTGAACGGGTAGTTGTATATGTGAGTCCCGCACAAAAAATATTAAAAAAATAAGGAGGCAGGCAGAACAAAAGTTAGGGAAGCAGTGAAAGAAAGAAGGAAAGAAAAAAAGGAAGGAAAAAAAAATGAAATGGACTATAAAAAAAAGAAAGAAAAAAAGCTAAGACGGAACGGATAAAAAGGGGAAAAACATTAGAGACAAAACTTTTCAAATGAGATTGGGAAAGACATTTTGTGCATGTTTTTTTAGTTACTGTTGTCGTGGGTTTGAGTATCGAAACAGCGGCTAGCATTCATCTTCATTGGGATTCATTACCCGCCTTGGTTTGTCTGCATTAAAAGGAAGGAAGACCAAGAGCAGGATGATAAGGATGCTGAAGGAGAAGGAGCAGGAGGAGGGAGTCATCAAACTTTAGAGATGAAGGAGAAAGATGCGAATGGAGGAATTAGGATAAGAGGCTGTCGGACACAGTGAGATGAATTCGATCCGGACATGGCCAAATATTTTAAAGATCAGGAGCCAATGAGGTTAATCTCCGTATTTAATGCAATGGGATGGATCCGTAATAATAATAATCATTTCGGAGAACCGAGAGACAAGGAGTCACAGCGGTTCTTTTGAAAACCCTGTCTATTCATTTTTGCCGAAAATAGCAAAAAGGAGAAACAACAAAATGCTAGGAACAAGGGGGAATTCATTTACATAAGAAATGTTCATTTTTTGAGTATGAGTCAACTGGGGAGAAATGAATGTTAAAAATTAATTTTCGGAGAGATGCACTATTATCTAAATGTTTTCTTTTTCGAAATAAATACAGAAAATATTTAACATCAATGCTTTTATGGTGAATTCAAAATATTTATGATCTAAAACATGTTATTGGTTTTAGTCTTTTTCGCTAAAGAAAATTAAGCATTTCGATTATTCTTATATTTATGAATGAAATTATCTCGTAATTGTAAACTTAAGCTTACTTATTGTGCAAAATGACGAAATATTCATCATATTTAAAGATAAAAATTATTCTGGTAAAGTGATATTTGGAAAAAGTTTGAAAATGAAATTAAAAAAGAATCAAGATAATTCTAAGACGATATACAAAAATATCTCTTAGATCAAAATTCTGCGTCATAGTTTTTAGTAGATACATTAGAGGCAAACCTTAGTTGTCATTATAAATAACTTTAAAGATTGGAAGTAGGTATTAAAAATCTTTAGAAAAACTTAAATACATTTTTGCCGAAGCAATAGAAAGCAAGAGGAAGATAATAATTATATAACAAAATATGTTTCATGAAACGAAAACAGAGCTTCAAAAATATATAAGAATGAAATTCCATAGATTCCAAGTTAATAAAGAATCTTTTAAGATAATACTTATTTTTTAATAAGAAAAGCTAAACATTGTTGTCTTTAAAATAAAATCAAAATCTCACGAGTCTAATTTCATACAGTTTGTAAAAAATAATTAAGCTAAATTTAGCTCTCTCTGATTGAAGAACAAGAAAACCTTTAGAAAGTAAACGGTGTGAATATATTTTAGAAACAAAAGTGAGCTAAGGTATATGCGAATATTCTCTCGGGGATTTATTTATTTAATAGAAAAGGTTAACACCTGGCTTTGAAGTACAGTTAGTTTTCTTTGCATGCAAAAAAGCAAGATATCTGATATTAAATTGAAATGAAATTTGAATTTACCAAAAGAAAACAGAAAATAAGAAATCAGTTAAAAAAATGAAAATTGAAATTAAAAGGGGCACGAACCTTTCATTTCTTACTGGTGTTGATTGAGAAGTAAAAATAATGAGTTTTTTTTTAAATAAATGTTTTTTGTTACATAAATTTAACAAAAAAACTCAGGTTTTTAAAAAAAGATAGATAAAATTTATAGAAATATCAAATTCAGTAAAAATTCTCGGTAACTTAATGATTTATTCTGTAATAAAGATAAATAAAAACTTGGAACAATGTTCTGCCAATTCGCAAATAATAATTTATTTCATTTCATATAGTAAATAAATACCATGTGTAAAAAATGCAAGAAGAATGAGCAAATATGTGTTTAAATAAATCTTATTTATATCAAAGAAAGTGAAAATCATTATACTATGAATTATTTTGGAATATGTTCATCAAAAAAATAAATTTTCAGTTTTAAAATTTTTTTTATTGCAGGCATTGATATAGATTTCATGTGAAAAATTAATAAAATCTACCGAAAGTAACTAATAAAGTCTCAGCTTTTTTATATGGGAAGAAATTAATGAATATATATATAAAGAATTAAAAAAAATAATTTAAAGGAAAAATTTTAAAAAATATATATAAGAGAAAATGATTAAAAATATATATAAGAGAAAATGATGAATAAATAAATAATTTTTAGAATAAAAACTGAAAGCAGTATAAACAAAAGAATGAAGATGAAGAAAAGGAAGCCCTATAAGAACACGAAATTCCCAGTGTATTTGGAAGAAACCAAGCAAGTGCAAAAAAGAATTACTTTCTATTTTTTCCGCTAAAGTTTCCTCATCAAAGAGGATACCAAGAAGTTGTTGCTAGGCATTTTCTACTGTTTTGAGCTTCTGCTGCAAACAGTTTTTTTTATTATTTATAATAAGTGTACGGTTTGGTTATAGAATTAACATATTCATTGTATTAATTTATGGTATATTTATCATCTTTTATTTCAATTTTATTGTTTAAAATTTAGAATCTTGTATATAGAGTTGTACTCAATTCGACACTTTTGGGAATTATTCAGTTAGGTTATAGAATTTTTTCATGAATATGTATTAAAACATAAATACGTAAAATGACTTTAAAATATATTAAAGCGAAGAATATTTTTTATAAAAAATTAAAAGATAAATAATTTTTAAAAAATTCAAAATATTCAATGCAATTTAATTTAAATTTTATTATTATTATTTTCTTACTATCCAATGTAAATTTATTTGGAACAAAACTACATATGGTTTTGTAGTTCCAATTAAAGGATATTCTTTTCAATATTTTTATGCACACTTACTGAATTTTCATATGAATTATATTTTTTTCTGAACTCAAATTGACTTTTAACGAGATAAAAAAAACTTGAAATAAACCCCATTTTCTTTTAATATCCGACTGAAATCTTTATTATCAATTTTATTTAATTTCTTCGAAAACTAAGACACCTGGAATATTGCAAAGATATCTAAATCTAATTGAAATATCATTTTGGGGAAAGTTATTAAGATGTATTTTATCTCCTTAACCCTTCAAATATTTATTTTATTGAACAATTCATTGTATGGTACTATTTTAGTTCAATACAAACATATATTTTTGTGATGAAAAGATAAAAATAAAATTGCACGTTTTCGTCCATTTTTTTTTATTTCAAAGTCAACTATCCCCTTAAGAAAAATATTTCTTGAATTCCTTTATTGTCAAAAGGTTTAGAAGGATACAGCTCTTTTTTCTGAATTCATTTTTGATTGTATGAGATATTTTATTCAAAAAGATAATTTCTATTGGATTACATAACTGTTGGATTTGTGAGTGCTTTAGATATTTTCAAAAATCTGATTCATAGGTGTGTTGTATTAATGAAATAAATTGTACATAAAAGCAGAAATATTTCAGTCGAAATTTAATACGTGAAACTGAAATTAGGAATTAACATATGGCTCAAGACTAAACATGAAAGGCAGAATAAAGTAAACTTTTCATGTTTCTCTTTCATGAAAAATCTTTCCAAGAAATTAAGTTTTCACATCAAACAAAAAATAAGATGTCTTTGTTTTAACAATTAAATTTAAAGATTTAAATCACAAAGAAACATATATAAAGGGGTCTTTTAACAAAAGAGGTTGTAAATTTAATTATGGAGTGGCATTAGCTGATTAAATTAACAAATTGCTTTTAGCGAATTTGTATTTTCATTTTACTCTTATGCGTGAATTGCTGGCGTTGTTATTCATTTAATATAAATATTGCTAGATACGTTTTTTAAAAATACACAAAATTATAATAATCACGTTTTAAAAATTGATTTTCAGTCCATATTCTAAATTAAACCATGCATTATAAACACAGTTAGATCTCAGACTATAAACGCGCATTATAATTATTTCAAAAGCGCTTGAGTTTTAATCATAATATAAATCTAGCGCCTCTTCAAAACACGGCCAGCGGGATATATTTATCAAACGCTACATTCTCTTAATGAATTTCAGTTTATTTTGAAAATTACAGGATTTCTTCAAACTAATTTAACGAAACGGCTCTTTTTTGAGCAAAATTCTGCAACATTTCTTGCTTAATTATGCTACAAAACAGTGATGTAGCATTATTATTTTTTTCTTCAGAATCTAAAGGTAATTAAATGGCCGAATTCTTTAGGTTTTTGTCTGGAGAGAGAGGAAACACCGCAAAGTTGCAACCACGAAGCTATATGTTTATTAAGCCTGAATTTATTATATAAAATTAAAGCACAAGAAGTAATTAAGTGCGATACACAAAATTGTATGCTGTAGACCCGCCTGGCTAACCTCGTTTGTTAAACTTAATAATTCAGATCTGCCCTAAAATTGATGATGATAAGCTTAATTTTTGAACATATTAAGGACTTTTACTGTTGAGTGTATCTGGGTTTTATCACTCTTATGTTTTTCCACGTCAAGTTTATTATGTAATAGGGATAAGTATATTACTAGAATAAAGCGTTTTAGACAGCGTCATATGTCCTAAGTTCTCTAGGTCTCGTTCTCTGCAATTTAGGATAGAAGCTTTGAGTATCCCGTTTAGTAGGCAAATCTTCTAACCTAATGAGATAAAATTATAATCCAGACTGGAACCTTAGGAAATAATCAACGTGGAAATTTATTCGTCCAGGTAAATATTCTCCGGCTAGAGGGAAGGTCGGAGACAGTGTAATTGCATATACATTATTGCCAACTAATAACCATAAAAGGTGTTTAAAAGAGTAAATGTACTTTTTAGAACAACACTCTGTGTATTAAACTGAGACCTCTGTAAGTTAAACATATTAAACTGGGTACCTATAGTTCAACGTAATAAAGATATATTTAAGCTGAAATATATTAGAAATTACATACTTTAGAAGAAAATTCGAAGTTCGAATGCTAAATGTTGGTGAATCCACGTAAAAGTAAATTTAGTTTCAACCAAAGAAAATGTTTTTCCTTTGAATATTTTATAATTAAAATTAGATTGCGTTTTGTTTTAAAATAAGATGAAAATAATAGAATAAACATTTAGGGACCTCTATCCTCTATGCATTGTGGAATTGGTGTCATAGATTTATTATTTCTGCCTAAGCAGTCATTAAAATTAATCTATCCAGCTAATTTCACTTTTGAATAATTTCTTTCATATATACACGTATCGACAAATCGAATGACAGTCAATCTTTTTACTAATTTGAGCCAAAATTTAGTACAAACCTATGATGATGAAACTTCATTTATTGAGTTTGTTGCATATCCGAGCTCCTGTTCACATGCACTTACACAAATAAATTTTATGTTGACCTAATTTGCTCAAAATTTGATACATGATGACTTTTAAATAAAACTGTATATAAGCTGAATTTAATTCTTTGATCACTTTTCGTATGTACAGTCAGACAGGCATAATTTTAAAATTCTCTTTTTACTTTTTTGGGGGGAAGAGGGAGGAAATATTTTGCGCATTTTCGTGTATGAGAAAGTTAAAAGGGGGAAGTCAGCCATAAATTATCCCTTTAGATATTTGAAGATACTGATCTATGAATATATATTATATCACATTCGAAATCACTAATTACAAAATTTATATTTTATGTTGTAATTCATGGTACGGTTTTCTGCGGAATTTCATGTACGAAGATTCAATTTGACCACGTGATGTTTTATATGGCGAAGCAGATAACGTTCCTAAATTACCATACACCCTAACGAAAATCAACTTGATTAAAATAAGGCTTACAGCCTTTTCTGATGATAGATGCCCCTCAATTAGCTGGGGCCGCCAGTAAATTCACCTTCATTAAGAAATCAGTTACCTATTTTCCGTTAATTAGGTGAAGTATTCCCGTACCAAGTATAACTTAAAATGAATACAAAGATGATTGACAGCGCTCTATTGGGACTCGCTGCTTTTAAGGTCAGCTTTGCCTTTCAGCCAGGCTAAATGGTAGAGTATGTCAGGGAAGCAATTACGAAGAAACAACAATAACCTCTCAAAGTGAGCCTCATTTACCTATCTAAATTCTGCTATTGCGCTCAACCGAGGATGTTTCCCTGGTGTATTATAGATAATTGATGGCTTATATGCACTAGAAGTTTATTGAATTCAAATTTTCGTATTTATAATTGCTAATTGTTCCTTGAAAAGTTCGGATAACGAAATCTCTTTGATGAATTTTTGGTTCAGAAATGACGAGAGTCGGCCTTTTAGCATGAGTAGTTTGACCTTTGTAATAATTTTAATGTAAGAGGCAAGAAGTTCATAGGAAACATCATAGATTATTCACTGGGCTCTACATCAAAAATGTTAACGTTTTATTAAGGTTCAATGATATTACATAGATCCTATTTTAATTTTAATGATTTGGCTATTTTTAATGGAAAATGTTATATTTCTGATGCTTTAACACAATTTATAAAGTAACAATATTGCAAATATATCTATGTTACAAATTTTCGATTCAGTTTTAAAGGAAGTTTGCTTTGTACAGTGAAGTTGTCGGTAAAAGCGTATTTGTATCAAAATAACCAAACAACGATTATTTCAAAAATTTATGCGCATATTCTTAAAATAAAAAGAAAATTTGATTTAGCGAATCCATTTTGAAGATTATGTCTTAAGGGGAAAATAATTTTAAAGGAAGCATTACGAATTAAGAAATAAACCTAAGATAAGTAAAAATAAATCGCTTAAATTATTTAATTCTTGTGAATTTAAAAAATTGTCTCACTTATTGTAAAATAATGCTAGCAAGTATTATATTTATAAAATACATTTTTATAATGAGTAAGAATTATAATAATCTTATTAATTTTTAAAAAAGCAATTTATTTTGTCAATCTACGAAAAATTTCAAAGGTTTTATATATTTTTGTTTATTTAATTTGATAAAATGCTACACGCTATACTTAAATATGCGTATTCCTTTTTTAATATTAATAAAGAAAATTACAGGATTCTTAGGAAAAGAGAATTTCAATATTATTTTTTGAGAATAACGGCTTAAAAAAACAAATCATGATTTGTATTCAAAGTTTTATTCTCACTTGAAACTTTCTTTCAGTTCTAAAAATGCGGCTTAAGACGAAAAAGAGAAAACCCTTTTCTCAACCCATGAAAAAAATGTTTTCACAAATGCTATATTAATCTCCTTATCCTTTGATAAGAAAATGCCAAGTTTATAAGAAATAGACATTTTACAGAATGTGAGCATACAATTTTAAGACTTTAATGCTAAGCAAACACCCTAGTGTAAACTATAAACTAACATTTCTTAAAAACTACCATAAATGTTACAGATTTCGATGAAAACATGAAAACACGGGAAACCTTCCAATCGAGCAATTTTTTAAAGAATTTACAACTATATTTAAATTCACTTTTAAAAGTTCACGCTAAACTTTAATGTAATGGAGAAACTATCAAGAAAAGTTTCAAACAATTAAAGTGAGAACTATATACCAAAACCTTTTATTGTTCCAAAGTAATTATTATTCGAAAGAATTATTTAGATTAATCTCTAATTTACTTTCAGAATCACTAATATTCACGCAATATTTTAAACTTGCATATTTAATTCCATCGAGCATAAAATTAATTCAGAATATCTCGAGCAGAAGGTATTTAAGGACATAAAATTATCAGCAAAAGAAACGAATGCAATGAATTCGAGAAATAGTTTGGTGCGTGAACTAAGACAAAAAGCACTTTTGATGCTTCATTAACGTATGTTCACACTTCATTACATTCTTCTGTGTACTTACAACCATTCGACACACGTAGCTTTGTGTCATTTTTGCGTAATGAAAAAACGTAACATACTTAGATTTACTCAGAGACCTAGCTACCGACTGTAAATAAGAATACTAGAGTATTCGCTCCATTTAGTTCCGGGTTTATAATAAAAATGGGGAAGGAAATTAGGCCGCTTTTGTAGGTTGAATGGAAACGTTTTATTTGTTATGGTTTTATTAAAAAAGCTAAGTAAATTTCAAAAATTAAAAATTTATCATTTCTTTAAATGGGTAAATAATTATTTTTCTTATCGAATTAGAGAACTGTTTATTATTTATGTGCACATGTTTATGTATGGATTGAAATAATGTGCATTTTTTATATGTCTATATTGTTTATATTCATTACGCTGAAGAGAATAAAAATTAAAGTAATATAAATTTAGGCTGCAATTTCTCACTATGTGTTTTTAACTTAGTCGAAATGAAGTTCGATGGCATAACGTATAACCTAATTATTTTCAATTTATCTTATTTTATTTAGAATGCTTTATGGCTGTGCTGTTTTATAATATAGAATATCTCATAAACAAACCGTATATTTAAATTTATTTTTGAAAAAATTATTAAGAAGCATCAATAAATATTAAGAATAGGGAAAAAATTAGTAAACTTCTCCTGGAGTTTCATAATAATAACAGTCTTATAACTTTATTATTAGTTATAGTACAATCTAAATTATTTTGAAATGCCAAAATTTCTTTATTATAAAAATTATTTAATTTTTATAATTCATTGTAATCATTGCACTAACATTCAGGTTGCTAAATAAAAAACTGATGTTATATTAAATTTTGTTAATCTGAAATTCAAATAAAGGTAAATGGATAATAAAGCGATATCGTTTCAAGTAGCCATTTAAATGAAGGAAACATTGTAATGAAATAAACACATAAAACATTATTAAGTGATAAAATATGAAGTATAATTATGAAAATACATAAATTAATTTGGGGAGCAAAAATATGTTACATTATATTTTGACGCTACAACTGGATATTGTAACTGAGTTCAGAAATTTGTCTTAAGATTTTTTTATACAAGATAATCAAAAATTGTCTTAAAAACAAAACTCATAAAAAGCAGTATTATTCTCTTTAGAAATTACTGTTTCATTCTGTTTTCTTTTCCCTTTAATGTGCAATACATATGTTTAACAGCTTGATTTATTTTCCTTAGCATCTGAAAATTGGGCTGATTTAGGTATTCTATTATCATAGGCAATTCACATGATGAGGCTCCTCTTCCAATAAGATGGTCTATTTAGTATCCATTCCATTGTACTTTTAACTAAGGATTTATTTTTGGTTAATGTTTTTATGCTATTAACTTTGCGTATATGTATCCGCTTTTATTTATTTATCATGTCTCCAGCATCCATGTTTGTTTAAAATATTTACTGAAGTAGAAACTCTGCGTTTATAAATATTCTAAGGACTTATTGAATGAAATGAAACATAAAGTAGCTGATCAATTATAAAGTGTTAATAATATCTTAACATTTTCTCATTAATAAAATTTGCATTTTATACAAATTTGCTTGTATGGTAAATAGAAAATTAAATCGGCCTGGTTATGAAAGTAGGCAATTGCCTAATCTGCATCCTAGGTAATGAGTCGTTGTCTGGAACACATATTGTATTATTGAACTATTAGGATTTCTTTTTACTCGTCATGCTATTCTATATGTTGTGTAATCTCCCCATGGATAAATTTTTTCCATCACATTCAACTGTTCTTACCCTGCATATGAAAGTCATTGTTATTTATAATCATGAAAAACAGGAATACATAATCCCATACAGAGAATTTCGTTTTTATTTTCTAAAAATAAAAAAATGGAAAATGTTTCACAGTCAAAATTCTTGTTTTAAATATATTATTCGAGATTTCACAGACTATTAATCTAATGATTGTATAGTAAATCTATAAAAAATCTTAAAAAATCTCTTTAGTCATCATTATACATTTCATGTATTGATATTAGGAAGGCAGTTCAAAGAAAAATTCTCTTATAATACATTGATATCATTTTTAATTATTTAAAACCTATTAAAATTATTTATTTATACTAATATATATTCATATCTCTTATCGAAAACAATTTTAGATATATGGATAACTCTTATAGACAACCATAGAAGAAAAACTATTAATTGTTTTGTCAGCTTTTTCAAATATAATTTCAAATGTTTTTTACCCTAATACCTTCCTTTATAGATTTAAAATTGAATAAAAATCATTCAAAATAGATTAAACAGAATAAGAAATAAAAAAAAACATAAAGAAGACGGAAATATGATCTTTAAAATGAGAGAAAAAATATTTTCCATTGGATATTTTGGAAAAAATATTTTTCAAGTTTAAATAATAGGACGTTGCATAAATTCTGCTTCCAATTTATATCATATTTTGTTGAATAACAGTAACATAGTTTTCTTAAAAGATAGTTTTACTAAGATATACTAACAGTTTAAATTTTTTTAAAGGCCTAATTTTTTAAATTTAAAACACAACATATTTAATTTGATTATCATACTGGAAAACAGGCTTTCCTGTCGGCTGTTTTTCACAGAGTAAGAAATCTTAATCTTCGTACAAGATCTTTGACCTACTTTTTGACCTCTTCTCTGTTATAGTGATCAATGTCTTGGCGATATTCAAAGATGAATCTCTTAACTAAAAGCACCTATAGTCAAGCAGTTTCCTCTTTGGGATATATATCTGCAACCTGATCATCATGACATATCGGAAGTCCATTATAGAAGGAAATCCTTTAGTGGAATTTGATTTTCCTCGTCGAAACTGATTTCTATGCGCTGTAATGAGCTCAAGTAATGACGCATTAGGATAGCTCCTTAACTGTCGGCACTAATCAGATTTGGGCCATTATGTCCAGATTAAGTTGCCTAGTTCTGGACTATAATAGCATCTCATGAGGAGCGTCAATCTGAATTGTTGATGCAAACAAACGTTACTTTTTTTTCACGATGAAGAAGAGATACACGAAAAACGAATTGCTCATCTTCTTTATTTTACAATTAGATTATGGATGGATCAAAGTATGTTTTATGATGAAGTTAATTATTGAATCGATAACTTGATAAAAGTCAATGATTATTTTTCTGATGATGTATGACGACGTCGGATGATTCAGACTCGGTAAAAAATGGAATCTTGATGGAGGACATTCTTTTCAGATGAAAAATTATTTATTCAGATTATCGGAATAGTTATTTTTCCTTTTGTTGCCGTAAGTTAAAAATAGTTATGCAACGATAAATAATCTTTAAATGTCATTTTTATACCCACCTTCAGTTGCTTTCAGTTTAATTATCACTGTAAACTTTTAATTCAAAAGCTTTGACTAAATATTTTTTTTATCTTTTAAAAATTCCTTATAAAGTAAATCCTTAAATTTTATCAAGACTATGATTATATTATTGGAACTTCTTTTTACATGTTGGTATAATATTTAATTTATTTTTTCGTTAATTTTGAGAGTATTTATGCACTGGTATAAATATGAAATACTGCTATAAATATTATGTATTACTATAAATATATATGTGAGAGTATTTATGTACTACTATAAATATATTCTTCCATTTAACATTACTAAATCAGTCAAATATTGGGCAAATGTTGAATATCGTAGTGTAAAACGCATATATTTGTTTAAAGACGACTTATTTTTCGTCATTTGGTAATACATATATACTATGCAAATGCTCCGGGATTTTTAATTTATGAAACTAATATGTATTCCCGATTTAAATGTATCAAGAGTGCACATTTCATACTAAAGTTTAATTTCACTGATAAATCATACGATTTTTCTTGGTACTTTTATTAATTATTTTGCTTAGTACATGTAATTTCACTGTATCCTATCGTTGCATGAAATTTAATCTTTCACTTAAGAAATTGTTAGAACTATTAAATATACTAAGATCTCTTATATTTATTCTACAATCACTATTTATTAAAATGTCATTTAATTTTCATACTATTAAATATACCAAGATCTCTTATATTTATTCTACAATTACTATTTATTAAAATGTCATTTAATTTTATCATCAAATTAATTTTATTTATTGAGATATTAAAAATTAATTATGATTTTTGCAATTATTACGAAGCCAAAATTATGATTCAGTGATCTATCAGTTTACTCGTCGTGTTTTAATTCAAAAATAGTATATTCTAGCAAAAATTATATCCTAATATATTTTATTTGTTTATAACTATACCTTTTAATTCATGAATAAAACGATTAATTTACTCTATGAAGAAGCAAATTCTTATCTAATAACAATTGATGTTAAATTGACAATGTTATTTGTTTAATTATAGAACTTAAAACTAATAGCTACTGTATTTGCTTTATCAACTGGGTATTTTGATCAGTTAAATCATTACATTTAATTTGAATGGGAAAAGCTAGAAAGGTACCAAAGGAGTGTAAAGGGTGGTATCCTTTGATGATAATCTATTAAATGCCTGGAACAGTGGGCGTTCTTGACTGCATTAGTACTATTTATTCGGACAACGATCTGAAACAATAGGTACATAGAGCATTCAGACTGCGTTTCCAACTGAAACAGACCGCGGGAATAACAATGTGAAGTTCTACAGCATAACTGTTAATGCATAATATGCTTAGAGCTAAATGTCTTCTCATATATGAATGGATACATAATATCATATAATGCTTATTATTATATTTCACATTGCCTCTGCTGCTCTGTAAACGTATCTACATAGATAATAATGAATCGAAAACGTATGCAGTGACATGCGATTTGGGCGCCCTCGATTGTTGAAATTGTGTTCATTCAACTGTGATTGAAGATTTGAACAAGTTAGTTCAGGAATGAGGATAAAACAAATGAAAGTCGGAGAACAGTTTGCAAGTTTCAAATATTTGGAATATTTGTTACTCATATATTTACCGACAATACCTACTTGGTTAGGAAATTGGAATCTGAGTATTGGTTTGTACATATATGCCAATAATATTTATTTTAATCTCTTCAAATAAATTTTTCCTCCAAAGCGAATTAAATGTGATAATTAATTTTATCATGGAATAGTTTAAAATCTTTTACTTTTCGTTATACAAATAAATAATTTTATACTCAGACTCATGTTTTATTTTAAAATGTAAGAATGTGTTTCAGATGAAGATATCAATATGATGAGTATTTGAAAATAGTTAGCTTTTTAGTGTTTGTTGTTAAAGGCAAAGAATGTATTGAATGACTTTAAAAGGTAATTTTCAATTAAAGACATATGAACATTATTAGTACCATTATATTGTATAAAACTTTTAAGTTAGCAATCGAATTTGCACAGTATCTTACAATTTAGTTGGAATATTGAGAAAGTTGAACTATTCGAGAAATTTCATTTGAAGATTTGAAAAATACTGAAAGTGATAATAACAATATAGGATAGGTTTCTATAAAAAAGAATGAAATAGAATTTTTAAAAATATTATTTAATGTTTCGCTGAAACGTGATACATAAAATTAATACACATTAAATTATAAGTATATATTAAATAAACACTTCGAAACTTTAATTATAAAAGGATTATGAGAATATCAACGGATTTACCAACAGATAAATAACATTTTTACATCAAGAAAAAAGATATTAAAAATCAATTATTAATAAAAATATGAAATAAATCTCTTTAAAACTCACCATCACTTCACAGAATTATTTAAATTATTTGACAAAATTTTATTTTGAAGAAATATGAAAGTATGAGTCTGCAGAAAAAAAACTTTCTTTGAAATTCAGATTTAAAAAAATCATTAATCCAATTTAATTTTTTCAATAATTTTAATAATAATAAATCCCTTATATTTAAAGATTTCTTAATGTTTATTATTTATTATCTAAAAGATGATAGAGTTGAAACGATTTTCCTTTAAAGTGTTAATAATTGTCAGTTGAAACTCTTTAAAAAGTCCATTTCATTTTAGCATGTGAAACGGGCATTCACGTTCACGGCAAAGAATATATTACATTCTCCGGTTGCATCTAGTGCGTAGTAAAGCTTAAAAATATTGTTTATTGATAGGGATTCTATTCAAACCTTGTGATATTTATGAATGAGATTCCCTCAAAGAATTGGGGATTGTAACAGATACGATATAAATGCACATAACTTGTTGTTGGAAAAGGGGGAAAATCCTTCAAATTCACATACATATTTTCCACCCAGACCATTTTGCCGATCAAAGACAGAATAAAAAAAAGACTGTAATGCATAGAAAGTTGTTCTGTATACATCCATTCAAAACAACAACAGCCCGGAAATTTATGAAAAAAATTTCCAACAGCGAATTTGTTTGAAACATTCGACAGCAAAATATATGCGTTTATATATATATATATATATATATTCTTTTTCTCTGAAACCTTCTCCCCTCTCTTACACATTCACAAAGCCAATATTCCCAACGCCAGGCTTTTTCCAGTATCTTCCCCTGCCGACGAGCTAGCAAATACATATTATTAAATTCTAAAAAAAGAGGAACAGATCATTCTAGCTTACCGAAACCTGCTCTTTTATTCATCGACTGGATTGCTCTTCCAAAAGCTAGGCCAACCATTGGGTCGAGGGAGAGAGAAATTTTTTAAAGTGTAAGGCCTTAAGAATCGTATTTTATTCAAAGCATTTTACAAGCGACTTGCACTTGAATAATGAATAGCTCAAAAGTTCATTTGGAAAATACTACCGTTAGATTTTATATATGCATCGCCTAATTTGCCTAAATTTGCTATTGCGTTTCTTAGGATGGAGAGGGTATGTTTTTGTACTCTGCTCTGTCTACGCGCAGTCTTGCTATTCACACTGGAGTGAATTAGACATATATATTCAAAAAAGAGGCAATACTATACTTTTTGCAAACCAAAGGAATTTTCAGTCCTTTTTCTACCTTCGATTAGTGTCCATTCCTATTCTTATCGTTGTATATCGATACAACTTATATTTACCCTTCAGAATTAGAAATCGATATTTTTCTCCTTGAGGATTGAGTGAGTTTTTTAGATGCAAGTGGGCCGATAGGGTATTGTTTCCATAATCTTAATTCTGGAAGACTCAATCATCGTTTAAAGGGAAACACTCATATATGTATTTCGGAAGATGAGAAGTTGTATTAAGTATAATAATTTCAAAAGAATTGCTGTTTTAATCACTTCCAATTTCGAGAAAATTTTTAGTTATTTAATTCATGAATTAATTAGTTTTATACCCAGATTGCTTTTATGATAATATTTAATACTTTTCATGCTTTCTGTGGATTTTTAAATGTACTATGTTGTATATTTTAAATTGTAGAAAATGCAATCACAATTTTGAAAGAAACGCACACTTATATACTTATTAAAAAGTATTAATTTATCAATTATATTTTCTGAAAAAGGATTGTTTATCAGTCATATTTTTCATAATATATTGGTAAGAATATGCATAATTCTTATAAATTTATAGTTTCAAACCCCTTTATTTATAAGTAAAAGCCCGAAAAAATATAAATTTATATAAACGAAGCATATTCTTACCGATTAGAGGGGAAATTTCTTTTAACCAAGTATAATTCCTTATTTCAAAATGCATTTCAAGTATATGTCTTTAATTCTAGATGATGTCATCAACTTTTCTGCAGTTCCTTCACTGATTCTGGACCATTAAATATTTTCACAGAACATAGCAATATCGACAGGATTCTCACTGGCACGAGTACAGATTGTTTTTCATCAATTATAATTTAAAGCTAGAATTTTAAATTACATTTTCTGACTGTGTGTAAGTACTGTTTTATTTAAGTTTAATTTCAGAAATTTTAACAATTCATAATTTATAAATAACTGGTTTTATTAGTTATACTATCTGAGTTTTATTTTATTCTTTTCCCAACATTTTTAATTCTGGAATTTGCTATCAACGTTTTAAGATATACATGTTTTTCCTGATTAAGGCGAAGACCTTGTTTATTGGCAGCAGTTTCACTGAACAATTTCTGAACTGGTAATTTTATTATGAAATTTAAGAATAATTTTTAATCAAATCTAAGATCTAATTAAAAGTAATAAATACTTTATGTTAAATTATCCAAAATTTAAACAGAGAAACGCAATGGATAAGGACTTTAATAAAAAAACTGTTTAATCATAAATTTTCTATCTTTTGCAATAAGTTATTTTTTTCCTTCATTCATCCCAACTCTTTATTTTATTTTCATTCTAAAAACAATTCTTATACTGTGTTAGGAAAAGAAATTAATTATTTAATTTCTCTAAATTTTTATTATTCAATTATTTTTTAATTTAAAATCTGGAGTTTTTTTCTTGAATTATATTTTTTTGATAATAAAATGCTTCACATTATTTTACATCAAATATTCCTGCGAAACGATCTTGATTGATTTAATCTAATATTTATCTTAAAAAGTATGAAAAGTATTCTTCAAAAGAAATATTTAAAATGTTCAAAAAGTATTTATTTATGAAATTCCATTTCTGTATTCATACTTATATTATAGGGCAAAAATTTATATGCAAAAAAGGGATACAAAATAGCTTTAAAAATTAATTAACTAGGTTTGCGATAATTTTGTATTCTTAAATAGGGAATTTTTATAAAAGAATACTCCTCTAGAAGAGTAAATAAAATGTGTTACTCTCTAAGGTTACTCTAGTTATGGTTTATTGAGTATAAAATTCTGTCTAATATAAATTATGTACATTTATCTAATATCGAATATTATAAAATAATATATGTGCATTCAGTCGTTTCATATTTCTTTTAATACGTTATCCATCTTTTTCAGCTCTTTTAATATTCATCTCAAAAGCAGATTATTCTAAAATATTTGCGTATTTTCTTAAAATTTCCCGAACAATATATTTTGGAACATTCAAAGTTTCGATTATATATCAAAATTCACCGCCTGTAAACTTTAAAAGCTTTAAGAGCCGAAATATATTCATTCAAAATAAATGGTCTCTGGGTGGGTTAGCAGAACATTGTAAAAAGTTGCTGAAACAAAGATTTTGTACATTAAACAAACAAATAAATCTTTGTAAATTATATTAAAACAATTTATATGTACCGCAGTGAAAGCAAAACTATAAGAAATTCCTGTCCTAACTGTGCGTCATCAGTAATTTTATTTAATTCTAAATTAAATTTTATTTATTTTAATATATTATAATAACTTTATCAACCCATTGAATACTTTTTAATTGAATTCATATAATATTTAAATTCTCCATCATTAAAATAAATAGGCACTATTTATGGCAGCTTTTAAAAAGTAAGAATCTATAAAAATGAAACTACTGTTATGTTCCTATTAAAGAATTGTCATAAAACAATTCTATAAAAATTAGCTAGTTATTTAATATCATTTAAATTAGAAATATTCATATATGAATGGAAGCTACTTACACGTTAAATAGCACACTCAAAATAGGCTTAATATAATCTCATCAATTTCTTTGATAACTTACTTGAACCAGTTTTTATCAACCTATAACTATATAGTTTCCACGTGATTGTTCAGAAACTCAATATTCCAAAGGAATACGATAATCGATTGGCAAATATCGATTCCATTGTTGCGGTAATATTATACACTATGCAGGAACGTCTTGTAAAGGCAAAATATATGATGCAAAGAGGAAGTGTCAAAGCAGTCTGTAAAGATTTACCTCGGCGTGATGCAATTAATTTCGTTCCCGGTACACTGTTACGAGCCGTAATTGCATTTCCTAGTTTGAAAAGGTCACTTAACAGCCCAACAAAAGCGTTTAACAGTAATGAGCTAAAATCACGGACGTTATCGCACGCTCATCTGTTGTTTACTATTTGTTATACCTGAATCTCATACAATGAGTTTATTCTACCATGTATGCGTTTCATTGTTTGTGAAAATTATAATAGTCTAAGGGTGATGGGACCCTCGTGAATAGAATCATCTAGCTGAAATGCGTTTGCTTTATTTACGTTAATAGTGGCTACATGAATTTCACCGTAGACTTGTCTGGTCTATCTTAATGTAGAAAATTCCGCTCTTCATTTAATAGATTAAGACTATATTCATTAGGTGAAAGTCACCAATTAGCCAATCGATTTTCACATGCAACTGTCTCATTTCAAATTATTTCAAAGAGCTCTCATCATTAATTAGAAGCTTCAATTTGCAAAATTTATACTAATTTAAATTTTGAAGCTGGAGTAAGGTGAGAAGTGTAATATTTAACTTGGAAATGTCAGAAGATTAATTAACAGTGTAAGTCTGTAGTTTGGATTTAACCGGAATGCCAGTCTGAATAATATAATTTTTCTTAATATGGCAAATTGGTGCTAACTTGTAGCATTTTCTAGTTCTTCGACTATAGTTTTTCTATCAACTTTTATTGATTTAGAATTATATATAAATGCCCAAAATACTTTACTAAATATGATTAGAGGACGAATATAAAAATTAAAATTTTAATTTTATAATTAAAATGCAATTCTACATGTTAATCCCTTTTTACCTACTGGAATTACATGCTATCACTTACAATTTAGAAATCATAATTAGAGTGAACATTTTATAAATCAATGGAAAATACGAATCAGTGTCAGTATATATTGAAAACTAAATAAATATTTATTTTCTTCTTAAAATATCCTATTTTCGGCATTTCCAGGAGAAAAAATGATATGCCTTATCGAATCAAAGAAAAGAATATACTTTATCACGCTCAAAATATTTTAAAATATGCTCAACTAAGTTTGAGGAAATAAAAATGCATATTGTGAGCTTACAATGAGATCATAACTTATATTAAAAATTAAAAATAAAAGTTTGGTTAATTAGATTCCAATAACATAAGAATTTAAAGCAAATCTTTGCTTAATTGATGATATCCACAAAATACAGAGCATTTTCAGCTATCACAGAAATTCAGAATAATTTTGTGGTGTAAAGAGGAATCCAGTCTGTTTGATTAATCACATGTGTGTCTTAGGAAATACATACAAATCTATACCAATATTCCTGTTTATTGATTTTCCTAAAAGCAACATAATGCATTCGTTGGAGCTTTAGTGCCTAACAATAATTCAGCATAATGTTGCAATATACATACTAAATTGTTTATCTTGCTCGCAGCAGATTTTTCTTTTAAATAAAAATTGTTAAAGCAATATAGTCCTATAATTTATGTAAATCCAACAGATTATCTGTAAATTATTATTATTATGTTAAGATTTCATAGATAGAAAAAAATAATAGTTCAGCTACTCCATAAAAATGGAATGACCCATATTATCATTTCACGATGAGATATGACCTTCCATTACATAAACCTATCTTATTTTACAAGATCTCTCACTCGTATTTATAATTCATTTTTATCTACAAAAATGCCATAACCTCCTCCAAATTTAAACCTTGAGTTCTCTAACACAGAAACAACCCTTTTAATATCACTGCTTTGTTCTCTATTAATTCAATACTCTAGATGTGGAATTTCAAAGATCCCATATCATTCTAGGGAACGTAGTATCATGTGAAATAACTTCGTAATTGCTGGTGTTTTGGGAGAGCTGAGCCTTCAAGCTAATATTATTAACCTCCAGAGGCGAGCTTATGCTAGCATTACCACACACTGAATTTATACGTCTGATTAGTTTAATAAGATTATTTTAATTACGGTAAAGCTGCCAGCTTCGATAAAAGTACTTGCTTATGCACTCTTGCCGCAAGTCTTGGAAAGTGCTCGTTCATTAGCATAGCGATCCATCCTAATACAGAAGGTCCTAATCACGCCTCGTAATGTCCGCTGGTGTCCACTATGCCGTAGTCTTATCTACGGCGCATAGTTATGTATTCAATACACACATTTCAACAATTACCCCGCGGCAATGATTCCTCGCGCTATCTGGAGTAACTTGCTCTGGGAATGCTATTAAAGGCAACGATATTTTCGGTACTTTGCAAGACTCTAGACTGCTCTACATGAAGGCTTCATTCCCGTCCTGGTTTCTACATCTCCAGATCTCAGAATAAGAAGTCCCTTGCCGGACGTTCAGCAGAAGGTTTTAGACGTAAGGAACGAGTTAAATGTACGGGATCCGGATTTTTATGCGTCCCATGACCAAGTCATCGAAATTATCTGCATTCGAAAAGGAATTTCCGAGAAATATGTGTAGAATACTTTCGCCTTTTCAGGTGGTTCGTTTCAAGTTTCGACTTTGTTAAATGTTTGTATGGAGCATGGTGTTGTTTAAAATGAGAAAACATTCTCTGATTATTTATAGTCAAATTATATATTTTTTTCAAATACTCATGTAAAAAATTATCTCTCATAATCTCATGCTCACCTTTAAGAATTTTAAAAAATCTCAGGATTTTACGCTAAAAATAGAAATATCTAAATACTTTGAAACATACATAGTATTTTATATTATCTATAAAGAGATAGAGTGAGAAATTAAAGAACTGTAAATATGATGTTTAGAAATTTTACTAATATTTTTACCGATATCATTTTACAAAATTTTGGCCGATACATATTTTGGCCTTTACAATATAAATTTAAAAAAATGTTTACATTATTGTTCAGTTTCTTTCTCTAAAATAAAAAGAAATTTTAGAGCATAACATTTTTTCTAATAACCTTCAAACAAGAACATTAATAAAAATCAATTTACTTATTTCTTTTTTTTTATACTATAACAAATAAATTATAAATTTTGGACAAATCAGTAAGAATAAGTTACTCGATGTTGTAAAGTAAATCACAATCTAATGTTTAACAAGAAATGAAATTAATTTAAGGCCTCCATTAAAAAATTTTAATATCAGCAATTTTCGAAATAATTTGCCTTGAATAGTATCTTCCGAAGTTTAATATGCGATTTATATTATTACAAAACATTAAAGATTTAAATGAAAAAAATCAATACAACATTTGTAATCCTTTTTTTCAGATAGTATAATCACTTATTATTTACTTAATGAATTTTTACTTAAGGGTTAAAATAAACTAAGGACTTCTAAATATATTTGATAAACTAGGGACTTCTAAATATATTTGATCAATTTGAGACAGGTAAACTCCATTTTCAAGATTCTTTTAATATAATATAATACAGACGAAAGCAATAATCAAAATATTGAAAAAAATTATTTGTAGTAATATATGATTGATTGGAAAAGCAGGATTTAACAGATCTATGGAAAATTTATTTCAATAGAATAAAAATGAAACTTATGTCTGCTTCTTAATTTACATTATTAGATATTTAGACTAACATTAAATAATATAAGCAAAAGTAGTTCAAAAAATTAACTAATTTGGGAAGTTGAAATAGGTTTCGGTTATAAAGAAAAAAATTATAATTGCTACTATTGGCAAGAGTAATACATAAATAACTGATATGCTGTTATACCCATATTCCTTTATTTTCATTATGAGCTATTTATAACTATCATATGTCATATTTTGCTTCAAATTATGATTACAACTGATGAATTTTATATCAATATTATCAAAACATGCATGCATAAAATGCCATTCTCTGATTAAGACAAATTAAGACATTTATAGCTTTTAATTTTAATTAATGCAACAGAAAGATAAAACTTGCATTTTTTTCAGCGCATGGCCTTTCTGAGAAACACAATAATTCAAAATACAACTTTCGGGAAAATGAATTCTTTAAAAGAAAGCAAGCGCGTTACGTGCTCATCTGTGGCAAAGATAAATGACAATAGAGATATTTGACGTAAAAAATAAACACGCTTCCATTAGAAGTATCAATGCAAAGATCCTAAAATGATTATTGTAATTAAGTAGCACAGAGAAAGTTACTCATGGGAGTAATAAATAAGCTGCGAACATTTTTCATACTGAAACTGACCCAACCTAAAGTGGGTTAATGCAGAAACAATCGAAAAGGATCCTAGCTTAGTTTTAACAACAAATTTTAATATATCCTCTTTAGGAGGACTTGGGCGTTGAAATTGTTCATAATCAATCACTACTACAATGATTTTGGGGGAGAAAAGCATATTTTAAAAATAATTTTCATTAAAAAATTGAAAGGAAAAGGCGATCTTGCTTGAATAGGCGCCAACTTTATCTCTTTAAAATTATGTGTCTTTGAGAAGAATACATTTTGCCTGGTTTGAGACCTTATGCTTTCATTAAGCCAAATAAATCACATAGCTTTTGTAACTTGTTATTCTCGTGGAAAAAAATGGCTCGGGAAGTAGCTGTCTGTTCTCATTGTTGCTTATATATATAGTGACCAACAACAATTTTAACAATCATGTGATTTCTTTGCATTTTGCCATCTACTTAATGGGATGCGCAGAAAAGCTATCAAAAGCCAAGAATTAGACCTTAATTTTATCGATGTTGAGGAATTAAGTTTTATTATGCAAAGCAATATGAGTTTTAACGATTTTTTCATTATTTAAACATTTTCATCAGTGATCTTAAAAATGAATAGTTAAAAAGCATTTATATCATGTAATTGTGTTTTCAGGGGGTGAATAATTCATAGATTTTTGTTTTGATCGTAGCATTTTAACCACTTAACTGTTTTATTTTCTTCACTATGTAATAAGATGGCACCTTGTATTTTGGGAATATTCTCTTTTTCTGATTCAAATGGAAATCCATTGAATACTTGACATATCTTTGTATTCGAAGTAATTTTAATGTTGAATTGTAATCGATATGAATGTTTTTTACAGCTATAAAAATTTGCTAAATTGATGAAATTACAACAGCATGACGTACGGGCAAAGAAGTTAAGCGGTTTTTAAATCATAAAAATCCCCTGTCTTTTGTAACTGGTTATTAACATAGTAAAATTGCTAGTTAAAAAGTTAATAATTCCTACATTCGTAGCGGTAAGATATAAATTCGATGATAGTACGATTTTTCTTAATTCTAATACCATATTTAATAAAAATATATGAATATATATTCTGTGATCTAAGCTATAAATCAATATTTATTTTTATAAATTTAAATATTGCATACTCATGAATTTTCCTGGTGACAAATTATTTGGTAGATACCAGTTATAACCACAAAGACGTATGGAAGGGAACAATTAAAGACATTTTTAGAATATAATATTCTAATTTGAAATATTGTGAAGATGAGTAAAACATTTGGAGATGATTTATATTTTTATTTCAGTTTGTAATCTTATGCTTCTATTTAGCATAATAAATCACATAACTTCTGCAATTCGTTATCTTCATGAAAAACGAAGCACAATTTTAACATCAACTATAGCATCATTTGTTTACTCTTTGACTATTAGAGAATAAGACGCAATTATAAATTATGAAGCTGATGTCTCAAGTATTTTTACAAATGGTCATTGATAAAAGCGGCTTATATTCACCAGTATGAATTCTTTTTTCAATTCTTTTATTATTTATTTTTTCTATAAAGATTGAAAGCAGAATCATAATTGTTCTTTTTAGGATGTTTAAACACCATCTTCAGAGTCTTCTTTAAAAACAAATAAATAATGAAAGAATGTAATTTTGTATTTATATGATATAACTGAGTTTTTAGTGAAGAGAGAAATTTATTCATTCATTTAAAATTACTATTCTATCCATTTGAAATTTTAATTAAAAAAATTAAGTAACTTTTGTAAATGGTCATTGAGTAAAATATGCGATGTCATTTTGTTTCGGAATAGTTTGTTGACTATGATTGAGGGAAAAAAATTATCATAAGTAAATGCATTAGGAAACAACGACAATAAAATTTATAAGTATTTGTAAAACTCAGTCTTACGACGGTAAAAAAATTGATAAAATATTTGATTCAGTCAATATATTAATCAATTCTTTTCTATTCAAAGAATCTGCTAAGTAAAAGAAAAAGTATGCAGAATATACCTTTATTTCATAAATTAAGAAAAAAAAAATAAAGCAATGAAGAAAATTCTTGAGTTGTAGAGTAACAGCGTATTTTCTAATTTTATCCACAATTCTTTTTCACGATTAAGAAACTTATAACTTTTAATTGTATTACGATTAATCAGAATGTTGTACACATAAAACTTTGAGAAACAAATTTTTTTCGTTGATTAATTAATTTGAAATTTTAAGCTATATTTTATGGTGCTTCGTTTCGTATTATTTGCCATTTCTAAATATATTAACATGCTTTTGAAGCCTTCACTGCTTGATATTCAAAAATTAGCTAATTATATTAGGTCGTTAGGTATTATACTGGTAATGTTTTTATTTAAGAAACTGAAATCACTGTACCATTTTCTAAAGATCAATTTATTTAATGACAGTTCAACCTCTTTTATACCAAACTTCTAATGCTGAAATTGATAGGATAAAATGAATTAACTCAGTTTCCTATTTCTTTAGTAATTAAGCCTTTCATTTAAGTTTTGCAAACCATGTTTATGTTTTGATAGCTCTTAATATTTATAGAAATTTATTCTTAGAAATCAATTTAATTAACTAAATTCATGAAAGTATCATGTGAGCAATATTTCCTATCAAATGGTAAATATTTATTCAATTACATTAAATCAATTAAAAGAACTTCATTAAAAGTATAAAAAAATTAAAGTTTACCAATATTCTAGATCACTTCCATGAAATTCATTCAAATAGTAAAAAAGTTCAAGGAAATATAAGTATTAGATGTGGAAAGTAAAAACAGTAATGTAGATCCATGAATAGACTTGGAATTAACATTAATTTGTTAAAGTGATTTCGGATATTTTTATAGCAGCAAAGTAAAAAAAAAAATTACTTTCCAAGAAATCAAATCAGTTTTTTAAGACTCTGACACGCGAGATGATGTTTTCAGTATTTTAAGTAAAACAAGATCTGAATTTATACCTAAATTTTGTTGTAGCTTTCTACAAAGTTAGAAACCTTTTAAATAATGAAGCTATTCAAAAAATTTTATAGGCCTTTTGTGTTTAAAAAGTCGATAATTAGAGTAGCTGCTGACTTTCGCTGCAAAAAGGGAAGAAATTAAAAGAGGTATTTTCTATCAGGAATATTCATAACTTAGATGCAAAATTTTAATTCTTTTTTCCTAATTTTTCTTATAAAAATGATACCCAGAATGGAAGTGATGAATTTTTTCAACCATTACTATTTGTTTCATTTTATAAATATTTTACATTTTGAATACGAGCATTTTATTAATTTTAATTACAAAGGAGACACAAATTAAAAGAATAACATTCTAAATTTATATCTATAATTTTTAATCTCATGAATTTCTTAATTAAAATTGAAATTGCCTTTGCTTAAAAGAATGGAATTGCAAACTGATATGCACTTTAACATTATTTTAAAATCTTTTGAAAATAAATTTTAAATCTTAATACTCTTAATATTAGAATTATAATTTTCTTAAATTGGTACCTAGTAATGTAAATCATAATCTTAGATTCTTAACCTTAATAAAAATCATCGAAAAGTCTTATTTATCTGTTAAAGATTTATTCCTATTTCATAATCTTGTTTCCGTGTTGTATATTTAGAGGCTCTTTTAATAAAAAATAAAAAATTACATACATAATTAATGAATTTCTACATCAATACAATAAAAGCCGCATTTACGAAATGGTTAATTTCTGCTCAAAATTAACAACCTCTTTTTTACCAGAACTCATTTTGCTTACATTTATCATAACTTCTTTAAAAGTCTCATTCGTGGGTAAAATAAAATATAAAAAAATTGAGGGAAGAAAATATCTTCTAGAAGCATCTACTATCTTTCATTATTATGAAACATCATCTCCGAGAAATAATGATTTCTATTCGCATTAATGTTCTTTATGCAACAACAAAAATAAAGCAGAGAGAGAAAAGGACTAAAAAGTAGGGTAAAAAACAGAAATAAAGGAAATGGAAATAACTCGACATGAAAAGAGCTTTCCCTAATGTATGGATTTCTTTCACTCGTCCATGGAAAAATGGTCCGAAATCCCTTCGCAATTGTAGGAACCATCGACAGAAGAAGCCTTGGGTTTAGATCAGCTTAGCCACAATGAATCAGTAGAAAAAGGTCCAGAAGAAGTTGAGTGGAGAGAATTGAATAGAAAGGAGGGGCCTCGGATAGATTCTCAGTTATCTTCTTTGAATGCGTTCGTTCATAGCAACATCCTGTAAAACATTCGCAGCACAATAACGCACACTGAACAGCAGTGCGAACACAACGGTCCACAAGGCGACCCAATGGGTAGAGAACAATAGGACCTCATTTATTAATGACTGTAAACAAAGGGGAATTATTTTTACAACTTGATTATTAAAGCGTTAAAAGAACAATAATGAATTACGCAAAACAACAAATCGTTTCCGATTTTTGCAAGGCTGGAAAACTACTAAAAGAAACAGAGATGTAAAAGGGCGCTGAGCAAAAAAAAAAAAAAAACTAAAGGAAAGAAAAAAAAATCAATGCGTGTGATGAAAAATCATTTTGTCATTCATTCGCCTTTTGCGCTTATTCAAACATTAAATAAAAATGGGTTTGCCAGGAACTTGTGTCTCGCTTATGAAACCGAGGTCAAAAAAGAGAGAAACAATGTTTAGAGAATTAAAAGCACACATTACTGCATAGGATAAAAGATCCACATTAAAAAAGGAAGTTAGAGGCGTAAAGTTACAATTTAATCCTCGCCTATGATAAATAAACATAAGACGTATAAAATGAATACAGTTGCACTTCACATTTGGTTTGTCCAGAAAAAAGAAATTGAAACCAATTCTGAAAATTAATATTTTTCTTTGGTGCTTTGTTTCAATTTAAAAAAATCCAGTTAAAAATTATCAATTGTTTTTTTTTTTACTTTAACAATTTGATATTATAGCTGCATTGTACAGCAAAAAAAGCTATTCTTTTAAAATAAATTTTGTTTGGTTTCATTACATTTTAAATTATATAATAGAAACAAAAAGAAAGCAGTTTTAAAATAAGACATCTAAAAATAAAAGAAATTTTGCTCCAACAATTACAACAGTAGTTAGGGGGAAAAACTTCTATTCCCAAGATAGGCGACTTATTCATCAATTAAAAAACATTTGATCTGTTCAACAAGAGCTACTTTTTTACTCAATTATAAAATTAAAGCAATTATTTTAATAGAAAAATATTTTCATGAGTATGAGAAAAATATTTTCATGAGTTCATCAATATGATGATAACAGAAATAAATTTAAAAAAAACTTTTCATCTAACATTATTATTAAAACAAATACAAAACCCCTCCTATTAGTGTCAAAAAATTGATAAAACTGTCTAATAAATGAAAGAAAATATCTGAGAACAATGCGTCCATTTTTTCTGGAAGTCTGAAAATATACTCGTATGTTTTATGTCTTCAGAATAGTAGTACAGGTGTAATAATTTAGGGGATTCTCGATAGCCGAGTCGTAACTGTGATCAAGGCAATAAAACAGGCTGTAACGAAACCATCTATCCATTTTCCTATCGAAGGTATAACGCAGCATTACGAACGGCTTAATGGAATATTTGAGGACATTTATCTACTTAATACTCTGACGATGCTACCACTTCCAGGAGAATGTTGTTTATAAGGGTTATTAAATACGCATACCTTCCATTCTTTTACCCCCTCTTCCCCATCCTTTCCGTACCGTTTTAACAACAAAAGCAACGAGATTTTTGATTGTTTATTTGCTGAAAATAATATACTTTACCTTCCCCCTCTTCGTTCCTGGCATAGTTGAAGGTGGCTGGAAGAGTACCCAACCAAATAAATACTCCAATGTCAGTTCTCTCCATTTAGCTAATAGATTCAACCCATCTATTTCTTACAATAAACGGGGATAAAGCGCAGTTATGCGTCCTTGCAAATTGCCACAACGCTACCACTTCCAAAGCTGAACACGTGTGATGGAAGCACGCGTCTTTCTGGACGGCTAACTTTGACATGTTCCAGATCTCTCTTTTGTACTTCGACTTCAATAATGTCTAGTTATCTGGTAAATTAATGTCTGATAAAAACATAAACTTTGCTATACGGAATTCAAGAACCAGAAGGCCCCTAGTGCTTTCGTTATTCACTTATCGAATAGAAAGCATAAAAAAGATTTTGCGACCTCTAAATAGAGGCAAGAGGGATTTAAGATTTTCCAGCTCTACAATGTTTCTAAATATTAGAACTTATTGATATCTCTGAAACGCCGGTTTTTAGTTGAAAATTATAAATTTCGGTATGGAGCTCAAAATATATATACTAGAATTTCAAAGTAATACAATCTAAGCAACTTTATTTTATCATTTTTTAAAGAATAGTTTGTCAAAATACTTTATGTCAACAAAGAAATATCAAGAGCCAACGCAGAAATAGTCATTTAAGATCTTAAAAGCTGTCAACGTGATATTTTAAACATTAGCAATTTTTATAATAAAAATGAAATGTTTGAAGAAAACAAACAAAATTATTTATGCTGAAATTCGTCTAAGCTTAATTTAAGTCAAGTTTTAAATGAATTTTACAAGTAAACAACTGATAATGGTTAGATTAGCTGAAGGATTGTTAGAGCTGCAAAAGATAAGAATTTTCCGGGATTTTATGCTGCAAGGAGTATCTCACAAAGAATACTGAAAAATGAAACAGAATCGGGGAATTTTTTAGTTTTAAAATTATATTTTGAGATTAACCAAAGTTTATTTTCATAAAACAGCGAGTTAACATTCATATTTCTTTATTTGTGTTCAATATTTCATAAGATTTGAACATTTTTACGATGATTTAAGAAATGCAAATTTGTTTTAAAGTAAATATTTATACTTCAGATAATAGTTTAAAATCTGTTTTAATTTTTCGAGTGTAAGAAATGATTCTGCTTGCTTCAAAATCATTATTGTCCTTCTTCAATTCAATAGATGTAGCTTCGTTGAGCGGAGCACTGATAAACACATATGCGTTATATACATATATTTATTTGTTCACTATTATAAGTATTTTCATATAATTATTTATTCAGTCAAAATAAGTAATGTTAAGGTAATAAAAAAACCAATAAGCATTATTTATCTATTAAAAGATTATTTTGCATTTGTTCCAATTGTCGTACATATTTTTATAGATAGGTTTTATGCATATTTTGTATAGATAGGATAACCACAAGCATATGAATACATTAGAACTTTTTTTTAAAATCTTAGAACAAATATTTAACTTAATTCATTGTGAAAACATATCTAGATATATTACATCGAATAAAATCGTCTTAAAATTGCTGTAAATTGTTTAAAACCATATACTCAGATCACACTAGCTATTACCAGCGACTCTGTTCGCCTGGAAATTTTGATGTATATGTATGAAAAACTATCAAATAATGTCAAATAAAAACAAACCTAACCTAAAAATGATACATTTATAAGTATACGAAAAATATATAACATAAATACAATTTAATAACAAAAACACAAAATTAAAGTAGAAACAATTAATTTACATTATATACCCAAAATAAAACTAAACAGCAAATCAAGTCCATATTTTTTTTAATCAATTCAAATCCTTTTTATTTATTGATCGAGATTGAGATAGCTACAAAGGTATTATACACATACTTTTTAAACTTTTAATTTAAATGAAAAACAGTTGTCAACAATCACGCCCGAACTTTCAACGCCATTTGGCGTAACGCACGTGTCTGACTTTCCTACGCCAGTTGGGGTAACGCAGTGCAGATTAGAATTTTTTTATTTCCTTTATTCTATTTTTTTTATTTAAAAGTGCTTCATAATGAATCCGAAAGATCTATTAATTAACAACATTTTATTTTAAATACATCAAACACAAAGCAAATAAATAGAATTGCTTTTGATAATCGGTCGAAATTCTGCTAATCCTAACTGGATTACTGTTGGGAAAAAACTCGAAGCCTTACTCATATTTGACGGAATTTGGCCTCAGCTTTTTGGCGAGAAAGTTAGTTTTTAATTAATAAAAAATTAACCACTCAGTTAAGTGGAATAAAAGTAACCTATATTCTATTCCTGACTATAATCTATCTTTGTGCTAAATTTCATCCAATTCCGTTCTGCCGTTCTGACGTGATTGAGCGACAAACATCCATCCATCGAAATTTTCACATTTATAATATTAGTATAGATTTAAATATAATGCAATTTATCAGCAGAAGCTAATTACTTTAATCAGCTTAATTTTAATTACAATTTTTTTTTTTCATTTAACATCTTAGTTATATTAATAACCAGTTCAAAACCACACATAAAAATTCGCTTTGAATGGATGCATTTGAAAGATTCACTATGGTAATTATCTCTTAAAGCTGTATTTTGTCAAATGATTTATTTCCATTAACAAAATTTTAATTAAATAAGTACCAATCAAAGTCACCGCATTAATCAACCTTGATTTCTAACTTCAAATTAATGACACATTCACTCACAGTGCATCAAATCTCCTGATAGTTTTTAAGTTAATGACTCATTATAATTAATTTATTATTAGAATGATTAACATTAATAAATCTTTATCCTCTGACTCTTTGCAAGCAGTCTTTAGAGAACTGCAGCTGTTTTCTCTTATGTTTGATCAGTTGATTGATAATTTCCTTTGCGCAAAAGAGCCATATTATTGTGCAAATAACTCTTAAATAAAATATAACATAGAACAGCTCAATTTTTTTACATATATATGCCCATACATGAAGTGATAATGTATGGTTAAAATATAATAATACGCTTTTAATATTTCAACGTTTTTTATTTTATAATTATTGTATTGCCTAGGTTAATTTATTTATTTTGTATGATTTCATGGCTTTTATTACCATGGTACTGCCATGTGCTATGAATGAACCAACAACCATGTTTTATTTCTGCTTCTAACTATAAATGCTTTTCAATATAGTCAATAAAGGTTCTTTTTGTTGTAGAGTTTTTGAATGTATAAGTGCACGTTTAAGGACCTTATTATCTTTATCAGAATATTTTATCAGAAAGGAAAATTCGAGTTTCTGGTACACTTGCATGCAATTACAGACACATATTTAGCAGGGTAGTTAACTAAATACATCAAGTAGAATTTTTCGATAATTTTTAATGGACCTAGAATCATTTCATTACCATTATGGCTAAATTTTTTAAAAAGCTGATATTTCTACAGCTGTCAATATATTAGCACACAGAAAAAGAAACTCCACAAAAGTTTAAAATGCAGTGATTTTTTTTTGTTTTCAAAAAAGATTTATTTTCCAGCCTTCTTTTTGTAGGGCCATACAAATAATTTGCAAGTTCTGGTATAAAACAGAAAAGTATTCTAATATACAATACCCAAGTGGTTAGGCTGATTAATTTTAATTGTACATGATTGTTGCTCAGATTTTGCAAACAATTTTTGGAATATAGGAGCCAACTAAATATTATATATAGAATTCCAAAATAATGTTATATATTTCGAATGTAAAATTTCTAGCTGGTATTACAAAAATATTTATGATTTACAAAAAAGAATTTAAGAATGGAAAGTATTTTAACATGTCTATATGAAAAAATTTACCGGAAATACATGTTACTCTAATACACATTTTTAAATGATTACGATAAATTTAATATTCAATGAGACTTTTACTAATAAACACACCGTTTTATGTATTGGAACGCCTGATGGTTATGCAATATATCATAATAGCGAATCCATCGACATCAACAGAAACTGGCAATGGGTATGGTTTCAAATTAATTTCAAACATTTCCTACAAGTGTTATAGAACAAATAAGGCAGAATACATGTTAATGAAGATTTATAGATACTGACTCAGGCAACTAATTAAAAAAAATCTTTTGTTTCATCAAAAGTCTTCTTTTCTACTAAAGGTTTACTTTTTCCCAGACTAAGGCATTTCGACAACTCTTATACTTTCTCCTCTCAACTTCTGACTTTTAAATACCTTAGCACCTAACCATTTGTTTTTTTATTAATTTTGCGTCTCATTTTTCTTTTTCTAATTTGTATACCTTGTGCTATTATCTGGTTATGATAAAGATGGTGGGTTCAGGGATCTACCTTAGCAAAGTCTTTCCATCTCTTCAGTTGTTGGTTGTGCCCTAGAGATACGCATTAGACTAATGACGTGTCATGAGCAACAGTAGAGCGAAGTAATGGCCACCCGTTTGTCTTGTAAGGTCTGCAAAGTGTTCAGTCTGAAACAGCCGCGTCCTTCCCGGGGCTTAAGCTCCCAGCTTATCAGTTCAAGATACACTGGACAGGTGCAGAATTCATAGCCACTGCACATACGTCGCGCCATAAAATTCGACGCCCGCAATTTCGTAATTTTATGCAACAATGTGGGCGGTTCGCGATGTAGAAAGGTTTTCCCTAGGTCCCTGACTCGCTCTTATTGATAAGGTAGTCGATGATATAGTGGGGCATTCTAGATGGGAAAGACCTTAACTCAAATTCACTGAAAGAGACGCCTGCATCCTCTGATTGAAAGGACCAACAACGATATCTAACTGTAGGTACGATGAATCTATGTCATTTAATTTAAGAGAGGAATGGATTCAGATACCCATTAATGATTATATATATTAATTCAATAATAATATTTTTATAGACATTTTATTTATAAGTAAAAGGCTTAATACTATTTTAAAGGAGTAATTTAAATTTGTTTTAAATTATTCTTTCTATTCTCCAACTACTCAAATACATTAAAATGAGCTTAAAGTTTAAAGTGTTAATTTATTTAATAAAATTAACTCTTAATCTAACATCATTTCTAAATACAATTTTCTAAGTAAAAAAGTAATAGAGTTGGATAAACATTTATCAAAGAAATGTTATCAAACATTAAACAAAACTGTAATAATCAACGAACTTTATTTATTACATTATTCTAAATTTATTCTTAAAAAAGAAACAAAATTGGTGTACTTGTTAGGAAAATCAACAAACCTGTGAAATTCTCTAAAGTGTTAATAATGCAAAGAAGAAATTTAGATATTCTTAATATTCCCGCCAACAATGGAATACCAATAAATTTTTGATTCACTTTAGATCATAGAAACATCTGTTCGCTTTGCATTTTTCAGTATCACTTTAAATAATCATGTCTCAATATTTAGTTAAATAATTATATCAAAAGAGCAACATTATTTGAGCACAAACTTTTGCGTAGTTTTCATAGCTTAAAAAGATATGTCTATCGCATTTTAAATACCTGCTCAAGATTTAATAATGCCAGCTTTTCGTAACATCAGATAGATAGGTTCGATTTGTGAACAAAATTATGTTATAAATTCACTTTGATTTATTGGTTTTAAAAAAGGAAATTATAAAATACAGACTTTGGAATGGAAGTTAGTGAAATGATAATTTAAAGCATGTACATAGATGAATATTTGCATTAGTTTTTACTCGAAACGGCATGAGATGTGAAATTTGCTAATTTTATTTAATTTTGGTATTACAAAAGCATTTGAATTATTTCCTTCTTTTGAATGCATTTAATTCCATTTTTTTGTACATTTCTTTAGAAACATGGAACGTAATCCTTTATATTCACTGTAATGTACAAACTGAATAATCTGTATATTCACTGATAACCCTATATTCATCAAAAGTATTTCAAAAATTAAAAGAAAAGAACACATATAACTCTTTGAAACTTTTGTTGGTTATATGATGAGTGAAAGTAAAAGGAATAAATAAAATTTTCTTTTTCTGATTGAATCTGGTCAATTATTGGTTTTCTAACAATGTATCATTTTATTGACATTTTTTATCCATATGTATTATAAACTGAAATATATTTTAGCATGTATAATAAACTGAAATAAATTAGGTACAAATAAATTGCACTATTATAAATTAAGAACAAACTTGAATTATTTTATATAGATGTTGATATTTATGAATAAACATTCTTACCAAAAATACTTTAATATATTATTATTAAATAATTTTGAAAATAAATGTTATAACTAAAGTATGTTTGCATTATATTAAGTAAATCTAAAAATCTGTGTGTAAGCGAAATAGAATGTAACTCTAAAAGTTATAATTCTTGAAGTACAATATCTTTTGACAGAAACGAGACAATCTTTCTTTAAAACTGTTTTCAAGTCATTTGGTTTTAGAAAATAATACAACAACGTTTGATTTAACGTGAGTTTTTGCGCATATACCAGAAATTTTGAAGATGTTTAAATTTATACTGCATATCATATTTCAAGTGTATTGAAAATTTAAATCAGGAGTAATAAAGAATTTGTTATTAATTTTTAAGAAAATAGAAACTAAATGACTAAAAAGATTAGAATGAATTCACTGTCAATGACTATATGATTTACTTTTTCTGAAAGTAATGTAAATGATTCATATATATATATATACAATTATGTAATAATAAAAATGGCTTGTCATTAGATATATTTGCAATCATTTTCATTCCATTAATTTTGTTGATTCAGATATAATGCATCCAAAATTTCATCAATATGCATTTTATCTAATGAAGTCTGCCTTAAAATGAAAAATATTTACATCACAATTATAAGGAAAATATTTAGAATGAAAAGGTGGTTTGTCATCAAGAACCATCAAGTCTCAGATTTTGAAAGCTATGAATGTTAAAAGTGTTATGTAGTCTTAAGTAATATTTTGAATTTGAAGAATGCATTAAAATTCATGAGTTTGTTAATTAGGGTTTGCTTAACTAATGAGGATTTCAAAACTTTGAACATGTTTAATTTATAATTATGTATTATATATATATATATATATATATATATATATATATATATATATATGCTGAGAGAGAGTGAGGTAAATAAACAGTTGTACAGGCAGGTATCACGAAAACATTCTTGAAAAAGTATAAATAAAAAATTAAGAAAATAAAACCTGATGTTTTTTTTATCTATTTCTTTAAACGTTAACTTAAAAATCGCTTTTGTTTTCAGAATTGTCGCAACTATGATTTCATAAGAAAGGAAATTAATTGTGTCATTTCATTACTTGAACTATAACTTTTGCTGCTGTTTAAAGAAATGGCAAAAACAAGTCACAAAACACCACATATATCGGAGATGTATAAACATTTGATGATAAATTCTTTAAAAATTACATTATTTTTTAGAAAGGCCGTGGATCAAGCATAATCTAAAAGTTAACTTCTAATTATTAAGAAAATCGCTGACGATTCAAAAACTAGGATTATTAGATTTTTTAAAATCTATTTACTGATTTTACTTGCAATATATTTTTATTGTTTGAAAATATTGGGCTTTACTGTTATCTAGTAACGTACACATCAATAAAAAAAAGTGAATCAACACATTTTCTACAGTGGTTTTATAAAACACTGATTGACACTTCATACCACTATCTTACGCATTATAAAGAAAGCCAGCTCTTTAATTATTAAATTTATCAAACACAGCTAAAATCTTAATGCTTAACTTCCCCGATTTCAATCTCTTCTTCTCAATTAATGCAGATGCTCGATAGTACGAAAAATTGCATAACAGTAACATAAGAATAAGCAATGAATATAAATAAGAAATAAGAAAAAGCAAGTACTTAAAACATGCATTGAATAGACCAGTAATATACCAAATAAACTGAAATTCTCCTTCTAGAGGTTTTCTGCTACATTTTTTAGTGGTTTTAATCGAAATCTCTTTTATCCACTTTCTGATTTTCTTACAGAAACAATATTCAAAATTCCAATAAATATAGCATTAGGAGTAATAAATTTAAAATTTAGAGACGAGAAAAACGAAAAAGAAGAAAAGGAAATAAAAAAGCGGCAGAAAAAAAAGCGCTGCGAAGACAAATTTTTCAACGGACTTGCGAGGTTCAAACGTTCTTGTTTGGAGAGGCATTATTCGGCGTTAAAAGCGTAAGCCCAAAATTTATTACTTCCATCTCACATTCTCCTTCATACGTTAGAAGGAGAGTACATGCTTTCAGTTTTTAAATAAACTGAGAACTTGGTAATGATGCAAAATATTTGCTTAGACCTACAAGCACGAAATCTTTAAATCTTCCTATACAGCCTTCTGTATTAAATGAAGAACTGTGAGAACTGAGATGCGCTTTGAGTTCTTAGCTACAGGTGTTACATACAGTAATTTTAAAGTGAAAGAAATGTTTCTAAAAGAAAAATAGTAGCAATGGAACGAGTAAGACACTTCAAAAAATTTTGCTCGAGAAAGAAAGCAAACGCTCTCGCACTGATGCTAGACTAGTACTACTATCTTTAATGTTTACGCTATTTTGTTTCGGAAAAATATACATGAATTTCAAGACCTCACATGAAATAAAAATGAATCGAGATACTTTCAGAAATTGCTTCCAAGAAGTGTTGAAAATCATTCAAAGAAGGGAGAATAATGTACTTCTATTTTGGGAATAATAAGGTATTTCAAGAATGATTAACAGGTTTGCTAGATAAAATCACACGTGGATAAATATGCTATAAAAAATTCAGCATATCTGACTTTCTGTTTACTTATAATGTTTTGCACACTAGCAATTTCAAATTGATAGAAAAAATTCCTGTTGAAAGCAAAAATAATTGCAGTGGGAAATATGAAGCATTCAAAAATAGAACAGACGCCATTCTTATGCAGATTTTGGACTAATATTGCTGCCTTCTTAAAATTAATTCTAAATAGTTTCATGGAAATATGCATGAGTTCCAGAAGTTCGAAAAATAAATTTATTAAAAAGAGTTTTCGAAAGTACCTTTTATTGAATGTACTAAAAAGTGGATTTCTTAAAAAAAATCTTATTCCTGTCTACTTTATCGATTTTAGTTTTGAATTCATTGACATAAGTAATCTAAATATTGATTTTTCCCACCTATCTAGTATTAAATGACACATCTCAAAACATTTTCAAAATAAAAATAACAATGCATTAAGGTATATATAATATAAAAATATTAAACTATTGTCAATAAAAATCCATACGTATGCAGAATTTCAAAGCTACAGAACGCCAGAATGTCAGAGTATATTTTATTGCCAAATTTCATCTACACAAAGTCGTTAAAATGTTATTAATCAATTTATTTATAAAAGTAATTGGGATTTTTTTATTTATGTGAATTTGAAAGGAATGTATTTCCTCTGGACTGAAAGTTATGCTAGAGAGATTACTAAAAATGCTAATAAGCAATACCAAAGAATAAGCTGCTCAAAATAAAATCATTATTTTACTTTTATATGTTTACTAGCTATTTCCTGCGACTCTGGTCGTGTGGAAATTTTGACATATATGTACGAAAATCTATCAAATAATGACAAATAAGAAAAATTAAACCTAATCTAAAAACGATACATTTGAAAGTATAAGGAAGTACAAAAATGTATAACATAAATAAAATTTAATAACAAAAACGCAAAGCTAACGTAAAAACAATTCATTTACATTGTATACCCAAAATAAAACAAAACAGCAAATCAATTTCTTATTTCTTTATAATCAGGTCAAATCCATTTTATTCATTGATCGAGACTACAACAGGATCGCACAAGTAATTTTTAAACTTTTAATTTAAATGAAAACACAGTTGTGATCACGCGCAAACACAGTTGATGTCACTACAATCACGCGCGAACTTTACAGGCGTCTACATCCGAAGCTGGGATGTGTAAATTTTAACACTCATTGGTTATTTAGCAATATGATTTGGACAGTTGTTTATAGACACGAGACAAATGTTTATTTACATAAGGTTTTCTTTTTAAATGTGCGTTACATAATTTGCACGTGTTATTCATTTCACATTAGTAAGATCAAAAACAAAAACAGAAATGGTCAATGGCTATTCTTTTTTAAGCCTATATGAATCGCTTGCCTACCTTCTATGGTTACGGAGCTTGATGGGACGTCATATCAGCAGCCAATCAGCGTTAGGCTTGGATTCACTCCCAACTTCTGAAACAGGCGTTCCTCGAACTTTCCTATGCCAGTTGCGGTAATGCAACGCAGATTAGAAATTATTTATTTTATTTTGTTTTCTTTTAATTTAAAAGTACTTCAGAATGAATCCGAAAGAAAGATCGATTAATTAACAACATTTGATATTAAATACATCAAGCAGAAAGAAAATTAATAGAATCTTTTGAAATAATCTATCGAAATTCTTCTAAGCCTAACATCAACTGTGTTGGGAAAAAAATCTGGAGCCTTACTTATCTTTGGCGGGATTTGACCTCAGCTTTTTGACTCTAAAGTTAGTTTTTAATTAATAAAAAATTAACCGCTCAATTAACCGGAATAAAATGTAGCCTATGTTCTGTTTCTAATTATAATCTATCTTTGTGCTAAATTTCATCCAATTCTGTTCAGCCGTTCTGACTTGATGGACTTACAAAGATCCAACCTTTCACATTTTATATTAGTATAGATATAGATAGGTTTAAGTGTTAAAGAAAATTAAATTAGTCATATATAAATATTCTTTACAAAATTAAACGTATTAATGTATTAAAGGTTAATTCTGGGGTTATTTTAACTCAGTTGACATTTTTTTAAACATACTGAAAAGAAAACATTCTGCAGTTTAATTTTTTAAAATTTAATTTGATACTTCTGAAAAAATTGGAATCACTGAATCAGTTATGAATGAATGATTGAGATTCATGTATATCTCGTCAAAAAAAATCCCTAATTATGAATTCATAAATATAAATTATTTAAAACTATATAACAAATTCATAAGAAATTTGTTTTATTTCGGTACTGAAATAAATTAACTAAAATTAAAGAGAAATTATCTAAAAACAATTTTCAAAAATTTGTGTATTTTAAAAATGATTTCTTGAAAAATTATAACTTTCTGAACAATTTTAAACTAAGATTTCTTCACAAATGCAGTGCAAATACTTTTAATCGAAAAATTCTTTCTTCTTGATCATAAACTAATATTAAAGTTAGAATTTAAATTAAAAAAAGCACTCTAATTTTCCAAAATATTTTTTCAAATACAATATTGTACATGTATTGTCATAAAACTTATATATTGTAATGAACTATGCTATTTTAAATGCCCAATTTTAAAAGATAATCTTTTCATTAAATTAAAACAACAAATCAGATGTCTTGCGCTAAAGACATATCGTGCTATCAAGCGTTTATAAATACATAATGATATGCCTTCTATTTCTTAAAAACTCATTGTGACATCTAATACGGAATAAAAATTCCAAGTATCTGAGTTCTTTTTTATTAATTATATGTACTTGGATGCTATGCAATATGCACATCTCGTAAATAGGTCAAGCACTGCACGCAATTCTAATCTATGTAATCGCTGATCGTCAATTTAGGAGTGAACAGTTTCACAATCGACTAAAGGCTTGACGTCCTGAAGATATGCCTTTACCAGATAATTATTATGATTATTTCATTTTATTGTTAGTTAGATTTATATCAATTGATTTTTAAATTATGATAGATTTTGACTTTAAAAAATCTTGATGCTCGTTTTGCATTACTTTACATACATATTTAATAAAGCAATGTGAGAAATTTTATTTGTAGTTTTCAATGTTTTTAAGAAAATTAAAAATATAAGCTTTTAAATAAGCTTTTGAAACTATTAAAATTAATTTTAAAACTATAGCGAGTGATATAAAATTTAATGAAATTTGTATTTCATTAATTTTTAAATGATAAAGAGCATATATTTTGAGTTTAAAAATTATATTAAGAATATTTTTGTTAATTAAATTTTTTAATATTTATTAATTTTAAAGAGGCATATATAGATTAGAAATATAAATATAAATGTTCATATATATATTCATATAAAAGTACTTATTTTAAATTACATAATAAAGATTTTAAGGTAATTAACGTACCAAATAAAAAAAATTAAGATTCTAAATGCAAATTTCCATGACAGCAATTTCTTTGGTTATTTAAAGTTCAAGAAAATGATTTAATTCAATTTCATAAATATTCATTTATATGAAGATAGATATAACTTTGAGAATTGCAGTTAAGGTCGGAATTCGAGATTTGACAAACTTATCTAAAATTTTAAATAAAAGAAAAAAAAAAACACGAACATGCTTATTACAGGACTATAAGAAAGGGAAAACCTTTTATACTTTGTTCAAAAACTAAGTTTAAAGTGTTATCTTGTCCTTGTTTAACATATATCTAAAATGACAAGTGTTACCAGTGATGAAAAATGAATAATTCAAGGAAGAAAAATGGATCTCTTTCCCATTATTTAAAAGCAGCTGGTACATTTGTTTTTGGAAGTTACACGTTTTGCAAGAATTACATAGCTTTAGTGGACAAGTCCTTCTGCAGTGACTATTTTTTCAGTCATGTACACCGAACATCAAAAATATCATGTTGGATATGTGTGTTCTTGTTCAATCAAGATAAATCTTATTCACTTTGAAATTTCTTGTCTATATCTTAACATGTTTTAGACGTTTAGTTTGACTAACTGTCTGCATCTTAAAATACTAAAAATGAACAACTTTGTTAAGATTTAAAAGAAAAATTATGTTTTCGATGTCCCTCTCCAGAATAAAAACTTCTTTTGTAAAAAAATCTTTTTTAAAGTATAACAAGTAATAAATGGGTAAAAGGATAAAATTTGCTAGGAAAAAATAAAAGGGATTCGAATATGCATTCCTTAGCATAATAGCATCATAAAATTTCAAATTCGATTCGTCTTCGTTTATTTTATCTTTAAAGTTTCGTTTTAACTGCACTTTCAGTAAATTCAATAATCTCAGCAAATTAGCCTATTATAAACTGTAAGATGTTTGTACATAAATTAATATGCAAAATAAAACTAATGAGACAATCTGATTACAACAGTAAAACTTCTTAAGAATAAAGAGTTATCAAAACGTTTTTTTATTTATTTTTATATGTATTTTTTATTCAAAAAATGCATTATAGCTTTTGTCCTACTTTACATGATATCATAAAATGTTCAAGAAGATCAAAAATTCAAATTCAAATTATATAAATATGAATTTTAATAAAATATTATTCCTCTTGTATTTCATTTTTGATTCATAAGTTTATACAGTCGAATTATTTTCCATCTACTTATGAAACCTTTAGAGCTTTACAAATTATGGTTATAAATTTATATGGTTATAAATTTAAAGCAATGATACCGAGAAAGACATTCTTTGAAATGATTACCATATATTTTGTTCATATTTTAATTTTTTTTTGAAAAAACCTCTATGAAAACGAGTATTTATCTATTCCATCGAATTCAAGGAATTTGATATGATACTCAAACTAAATCTATAATGTAAACAAAAAATGCACGATGAATATCAGTAAAAATTATCAATTTATGAATTTAAAGTTAAGATTCTTGTAAGTAAATTTATTTTCTCTTCAAAAGTTTATCCCGATCAAGTAATTTTCGATGGTTTCATATAATGTTCGATTTTGAAAATCACAATAAGAAGAAAGTTATATTTAATAGTAAATAGTATGTTAGGAAAAATCAAGAGAAATTTGCATATACATTTAACAATATACTAGGCGCTTCTTTTTATGCTTTCATTTTTAAATAAAAAAGAGGGTTTTTTTTAAATGATAAGTCTATAAAAAGATTCGGTATCATATATTAATCTAGTTTAATAAAATATGCCTAATGTAAATCCACTGTACTAAAATATAAGAGGATAAAATTATTTAATGAGTTTTATTTAAGTAATTTTTACAGATTTTGCATAAGTTTTACATTTATTTCAATTTTTTTGCGTCACAAGACGCATTCTTTTTTTAATCAATGCATTCACAAAACTTTTGATATTACACTAACATTAAGCCCATATTGTAATGAAAGGCGTACGAAGAAGATCAAGAGAAAATGATCGGGGCTTTATGAACTCTTGTCAACACAAGCACAAGTTTTACCTTTGGGTGTTAATCAATCTTCCGATATGGTCACGCCTAGAATTAATGAAGTTGGTAGTTACGCAGGTTAAAACAAAAGAGGATAATGAGGAAAGAATGAGGAAAAAAAGAAGAAAATCAATGACCAGGGTGGGTTCACCAATATGTACTTACGAGGAAAGTTGTTTCAGTTTTTTTACAGTTCCTGAGGGGGTATTTTTTTACCTTGGCCAACCTCTTTCATCAACAGTAAAAGAGTTACTTGCACGACACATACCTTGAATCTATTTAGGATTGCTTACGGCTGCAGGTAAAGAACATCCACCTAACTTTGGGAAGAGCTGTGTGGGTTGTAATGAATTTCTAATAGACAAAGAAGTTTATACATCTAATAAAATTTGCAGTAATTATTATCCAGAAAGCTAAGCTTGCAGGGATTATTTATCGATATAACGCAGTTTTGTCATTTAGTGACTGATTTCTTTTTATTGTTGCAGGAAACTTGACTCTGATGGTGTCGAAATTTCTACGAAGGGTGTAATTCTTTTTGTTCTTTTTATGCTAAGAAATGAATTCTGTATTAATTTCTATAATATATTCATGAGTATTTTCTAGTTAAAAATTTACTGCTTTTCCGTCGCGATTAATGATTCCAACTGAATAATACAACTCGACTATGTATCTTTTTGTTATTTAAAATATTAAGAGATCAGGAAGTATTACTCCCCCCCTATTGTACAAAAACGCACATTCTTAGATTTTTTGTCTACTTTATATTAATTTTGAATATTTTTTTTAAAAATATTTTTTGAATATTTTTTTTTTACTAATTTATTCATAATTTTTTTTTGCTTCTTACATTTTGATACGAAGTTGAAAAATATTTGACAAAAAGAAATTTCTACTTACTCAGCAACCAAGGTAAAAAAAATAATTTAAAGTTTAAAATTAAATGTCTATTTTTTTCATATTTCTTAGGCTCCAGCAATAGACTTTAAAAGTCTTGCTAGACTTGTTCCAGCAATAGACTTTAAAAGTCTATTGCTGGAACAAGTCGTGCCATATCATATTAAATTTGTTCAACAATTAGTTTACTTGTGATAATTTTAGAGCTTAATACATATTTCATATAAGCAGACCTATTTAAAAAGCTAATAAAGCTTCATCAGAGTGAGCTTGTATGGTATTAATTTAGATTTAAATGTTTATTTGATTTGTAATACACTTTGTTTATATCATGTGTGATGTATGTTTAAATTTATTTTTAAACGTTATATATACACATATAATGACAAAACAATTTCTAAATAATTTTATTTTCAAACACACTCTGATGTGACTTGAATTAATTTTATTGATTTATTTTCGCCATGATGTGTTTTGAAATATATTTTATAGAATATGCAGATTCAAAACAATCTAGGAATTTGAAAATTAAAAAAAAAATGCAAGGAAATCTGGAAATTTTTCGACTAGATAGAAAAACAATGTATAGATTTTATTGGAAAATAAATTGCAAGTGACTTATAAATAATATTTTTCCAGTTTATGAAACGTATCATCTATAATAATTGTGGATGATAATATGTATGAAATTCGCTTAACATTTATTGTAATTACGTATGGTTACAAATTTATTGTAGATGAAGATTTAGTATTTACTCTTTAAAAAGCATAAACTTATTTTGGAATTCACTTGATAAATAAAAGCTATCCCAAGCTGTTTGAAAATAATATCTTCTATCAGATAAAAGCAAAAATGTATAACATTATCTCGAAAAAATGCGTTTATTATAAATCGAACTGACGACTTTCAACAAAGACGATAGATTCCCAGTTTCTAGCTTGAATACCATTGATATATTCAGAAAGAATTTTAATTTGGAGAATATTTACTAAAACTTAACAAATTTATTCATTAGAGAAGGAAAATTATCATTCCTTAAAAACAGAAGCTCTAAAAATTTTCCTATTATATTCTAGCAAAAATTTAAAGAATAGAATTCTTTTAACACACAGGTAGGTGTATTGTATTATCAAGAAAAAAAAACACTGTTATTTAAATATAAAACTGGCTCCAGTATAAATATGTCACACAGATACAAAATTTTAATGGTAAGTTTTATAAACATATTCATAGTATATTCCCAGATAGTTTTGTGTTTATTAAAATTATTCTTAATTACTCATTATGTTTCATAAAAGAAATTCTAAAAATCACTCTGAAATATATTTGAGCATTCTGGAACAAATTTTGAAGAATGGAATTTAGAACATAAATATCAATGTTTATTACATAATTACAAAACAGATGCCGTTATGAAAATATGACATTGACTTAGCGAATGTGACAAAGGGATACAGACTTTCAGCTTCTGTGGCAAATTTAATAGAGTTATAACGTAAATTAATGAGATATAAATGATCATCCTGGCTGGCCTTCACCTGTTCTCAGGGGAATGTCTAACCTGGTCCAATAATCAGAAATAACTGAACCAGAGTCCAACTGTTCCCCTCAAATTCATTTTATCTCCGAAACACTGAAAGTGCAATACTTCAACGCGATTGAATTAAATGAGTTCTCTCGGCTACATTTAAATTCGAAACTCCCATGGGTATCCAAAGTGAATGCTTGTTTCCATCCACAACAGAGTGGGACTTCGTATAATATATCGAAGATCACAGTTGACAAACCTAATTTCCAAGTCCGTAGCACATGGCAGGTTGATCAATACGCTACCAAAGCAAAAATATTTCCGTAATTAATCATCGGATTTCAATTTATAATTAAGTATCCTACAGGTCTGCGACACAACGGTCAATTTATCATAGCCATCGTAACGATTTTAGCTGATTGCTCACCAAAGCACATAAACAATAAGACATTAACCCGGTCTGCCTTCAAGGAATCTCATCGTCACTTGGACACTGCGGTTGCACGCGAACGTTTTTGATTTTTCCAAGATAAATTATTGGAAGAGTCGCGATTTGTTAAAAAGTCTTTGCGAAACATTTAATTAATGGTACCTTTAGAGTTTGTGATAGTCACGCTTTTGAAGCCGGACTCTTAATTCACTGGTGCTGTAAGGTGTCAAACGCAAAAAGACGTTCATAGGAAGCTAATCTTCTTTTGATACTTGGAGGCTTCAGTAAAGTTTTCGGATATTATAAATAGACCGGAGGGTTAGAGTGATGAGAGATTATGAGGATGTGAAAGGAAAAGAATTAAAATATGGTTGAACGAAATATATGAGGATATAAGATTCAACAATGGGCTAATTATTGATATAGGGATGGTAGATTCAATAAGGCATTTTTGCAAATTAATGTGTCAGTATTATTAAAATCTGTATACAAAAATTCTAGAATATGGATGCGTCAAAACTATTCAAAACTATTTTAGAATATATTCATGTAAAAAGATTTCTAAAAATTCTAGACTTTAAAATGTTACACATGCTCTAGTTTTTTCAACTAAATTTATAATGAATCTCAAACAAAAACAAATTTGAGACTAATTGTATGTTTTTTTGCATTTTAATTTTAAATTATTCTTCTAGGGAGGATTGCATGTAGCATGTAACGAATTTGTATTAAAATTTTCTCCTTTACTGAATTTTTAAAAAGAATTCAGAAAGTTTTAAATGCATAACCATATTTATTTCAATATATAACAGGAATTCTTACTGTAAATTTTACATACTTCTTCGAAAATTAAGATGCATGTATCTTCCCAAATATAATTAAATCTAAAAAAATATAATTAAATCAAATATAATAAATCTAAAAATCATTTTTTGTTAAAAAGTCATGAAAAATTTAATCATTTTACCTTTGTTCAGTTCAACATATTTGAAATCTTGATTACCGTTAGTTGCTCGTTTTATTTAATAATGTGCATTTTAATATTATATCACTTGTAAATGTGTAAATACCTTGAGATAAAATATTTAAAAGGAAATTTTATGTTAAAATTAGTTGTTTTTTTCTCATTTGAAACTTTAGCATCTACTTAAACACGTTTATGGATCATTAAGGATAGTTTTTGTCAGAAGAAATGTAAGTGAATTTGTTATTCTTATTATATAATTGTATAATCTGTATTGTATCTTGATATATCCCTTTTACCTAAAATAATAATTATTTTTTGATTTGTGAATTAAATGTTTTTTTTAAATAAACCATAGGAAAAAGAATAATGATTATGTAAGGTAACATGATTCTTTCTACTCAATACTAGTTGATGTACCCAACGTTGTTTCAGATGAAATCATTTTAGAACCTAATTTTAACTTGGTGATATGATAACATAAAAAATTATATCTTGAAAACTAGGTTCCTTATAAATATGAATTTTCAAGCAAAACGCAAATAATCATCATTGTGACATATTACAGACAAAATATCAACAATAATCTAAAACAAATAATCATGCTAAGCTAAAGGTGATAAAAGTAAGTAAGCTTACCTACCACAGGATATAATGTTAAATAATATGTTTTGAAATTTCAAAGACAAAATCTTGGTGCTTATTTGCTTTAACCTAAATTTATCACGTTTCATTTATTTGGGCAAAAATCAAATTTAGAATGGAGTATCTTATGCTCATTTCAAAAGGATAATTTTTTTAATAATAAAAAATAACAATTTGAATTATTTGTTACAAACTCTACAAAAAAACCTTGGTTATACTTTATAATATTTGTGAGAAAAGTTGAAGAAAAGTTATTTAAAGATTTAGGATTTCTGTTGCATACAATCATTTTTGATTTTCATTTTAACGATTTAATTAAATAACTAAATAAATTGTATTAAAGGAATAAAGAGTAGAATGAATTTTAAGAATTATGAACTTTAAAGTGTTTTTGTTGTAATTGGTTTAAAATTATTAAATAAATCTGAGGTATCAAGATTATTTTTGAGATTTTTATCTTAATTTCTTTCAGACGATTAATTTTATGAAATTAAGGCGAAAAGAATTATTTTGCTTTTAATTCAGTTCTTTTGCTGAAATATGCACTTTTAAGCAATCGTATTTTGTTAGACACTAACTACAACATACATGCATACATTCTCTAATTAGACATTCAATTAAACATCTAGATTGTAATTCTAAATATAAAAACTTACTGCTGGTGTCTTGTTTCGGGGTGTTTCCAGGTGATGAAGCCCAATTCACCTTCATTTCCTGAAAATAAATAGAGATAAATTAGATTTCTTCATTTTATTTCGCCAAATGAGAATAATAATAACCACTCAAAATGAAACAGTATATTTTTTTCTTAGTATTTGCATTTCAAATAACTTACCAAGCAAGTTTAAAATTATGAACCTAATAGAAGATCAAAACTAACACACATTACAAAAGCACACTTCTTAATTTTTTCGGGTTTACTTTTAATTTTTGGAATTTCAACGTATTTTATTATTGAAAGTCGTATTAAAATTTTTTGATACAGTTTCAGATACTGCGCGGTAACTGAAAATAATGATAATGATTTAATCTATAGTAGTTTTGATATTACAGTGAGCTTTGTGGATTAAGGTATCAATAATTCTTAAACAACCAAATAAAATTTCAACAGAATATTAGGAAAGTGTTATGCTAACTTTTTTAAATGTTATCTTTGACTTATACTAGGTTTCAAAGAACATATAAATTTGAAATATTAAAGTTGCATTTTTAAGTGTTAAAACCGCAATAATTATATCATTTACTTGATAAGATGTGAATACACTCATTCAAAGTTACACAAGAATGCATTATACATTATTCGTGAAATTTATTATTTTTTACATGAAATATAAATAAATACACGATGTTCTAAATGACTGAAATTTTTCAGAAAGATCTCACTTTCTGTTTAACGAAAAATAACTTTCAAGAAAATTGAATGGTTTTTGAGAATCAATAAAAAGGTGCATGATTAGCAGTGCTTTAATGTATTATAGAATTTTATTCCAATATTACATTCATTTATTGTGATCTTAAAGGAAATTTTATCAAACCATTTCTCCTTCAGATTAAATTCAAAAAGTAGATAATAATTATCAGTAATGTATACAAAAATAATCTTTAATCTAATGTAGATACTTTTAATCAAATTAATGTTATGGATACGATTATATAATGATTTATGCTTCTGTAAGAGGAATTAGGGAAGAAAAATTGATAAAATACTGGTCAGAAAAGAAATAATAAAGTTACTAAATTTTTCTGGGAGACAAATATTTAGAATTTTGGAAAATATTTATTGACATTGTACTGCCACCACTAATATAACGATCTATTACATTAAGATTTAAATATCTTAATAAAACCCTCAGAAGTAAATACATTTTCTTCTTAAAGTGATGGGTTTGTATAGATTTATAAAGCAGCATTTTAAAATTATTTTATATTTAAAACCATTGAATTAAATTCTAAATTATTAAATATTTTTAAATTAACAAAAACAGTGGATTCATTGAACTAAAAATTTAATAGAAAATTAGAGATATACATTTGTAAGCCGGTTCTTACCAAAAAGAGAGGCTGACATGTTTTGTGATTGATTTATATGTATTTATACTACAAAATTTTAAATAATTGCATATTTAAAGCCATTGCATTACGTTTTATATTATGAAGCATTATTAAATTAGACAAAAACACTTGATTTATTGAAATAAAAATGCAAGGTAAAATTATAGAAATATATTGGTTCTTGCCGAAAAAGAGAGGTTGACATTTTTTGTGATTGGTTTATATGCATTTATACTGCAAAATTTTAAAATAATTGTACATATAAAGCTATTTTATTAATTTTTGTATTATGAAATATTATTAAATTAAACAAAAGCACTGGATTTATTGAAGTAAAAATTTAAAAGAAAATTAGAGAAATACATTTGGAAGCTGGTTCTTCCCAAAGCGAGAGGTTGCCATTTTTTGTAGAGGAAAGAAACCAGTTAGAGAAAGAATGAATGCAGTTAGTTTATCTGCATAGAATAAATGTTATCCAAGCGTTAATTAGTCACTTATCGTTCATCTAATCAAGAGCGCAAACAGGGGAGCATTAGCAGTTCTGCATATTTTTTTCTCCCTCCCTTTTTTTATTCTAATAGCTAATATTCTGAAATGACAATTTTCAACCGAGGGAGAAAAAAATGATGAAATAAGGTTTTCGGTCAAGAGAAACGACAAAAGTAGAGAAAAAAGACAGAAGGTGGAGAAAATTAAAACCTCTTATGAAACTTAATTTGCGAGGTAAGTCTCTTTTGTGCACTTCGTCGAAACACTTTTATTTCCAAGCCTTATTATTCAAAAATACCTCGCAATTTTCTGGCCCTAGTGCATTACAGTGTCGAACAGAAAAAAAAACTCTCATCGAAATATTCAAGTTTTAAAATGAATAAATTCTACAGAAGTCATTCTTTTCCTTATGCTACGTATTCTTCTGATGATATATCGGGTCTTCTGTGCATTGCTCAAGGATTAGTTTTGTTTATTAAAAGCAAGATGTGCTAAATTATCCCCAGTAATAGGGACCCTGTGAAAAAAATGGCTGTATTAACATTTCAATTAAGATAGAAGACACAGAAGGCTTCTGTTCTTTAATTAAAATGTTAATAACTTTTCCTATTTTTCATCTGCAGCGAGGCTTTACAGCTCGGTCATAGAAGCTGTTCTAAGATGATTCTCTAGTATTCCTGTAGATTTTTTTTCTGCCGGAGAATTTTCTGACATATACCGCAATAAAAAATAATTCTTTTGGATTACAGGGCTCTAAGGGCAACAGAAGTGTTGATGACCAGAATAAAAATAGAAAAGTGCACCTGACGCACAGGCATGAATTTTAATTTAGCTGAGAAAACCTTCTCTTCAGTTTTAAGTTATTCATAAACCTCTCATTTTTGTGCTATATTTAATAACATTGGGTTACAATGAATTGCATTGAGGTTAAAAAGATTTTTGGCGATAAACATTGATAAATACTGGAAAATAATTTTACAAGAGATTCTTAATTATCAAAAAGATTGTAAAAACTTTTTTTCAATGGTGTTCTATTTGATGTTACGTAGAATTGATCTTGATATAATTGTTTTGAAATGTTTCAAAATTACATGAAAGATTAGAAAAATGATTGATAACTAGAAGAAAAGCCGTGGACTTTTGAAAAAATAGTGATTGCTGAAAGTGTTATTTTCCTTTCAAATAGTATATTTTCAATACATATATTTTTAAAATTATACTATATATAAAAGGGTTATGTAAAGAATTGTATTGCACTAATGATATAAATGTTGGCAATAATCAATAATAAATGATGCAACACATTGATAATTCATTAATACATCTTTCGGCACTAAATTTAAAAAGATCGATTAAAAATATATTGTACTGGATTAAAAAATGATGTTTTCTAGTTAAGTAGAACAGAACTTTGCACAAAGCCCTTTCCATTGATAGATATCTACTAACTGCATTAAAAATTTCATTTTGAATGTAAGAGGAGTAATTCATCTGTAAAAGGAATTCATAGAACCTATATTGACATAATTTAATTCATCCAAATCGAATTTTTCTTATTTACTAATATGGAAAGGTAAAAGCCAAATATTTTATATAATTTGATTAAGAAACTTCGTGAAATATGTGAAGTGATCTCACAAATATTACAGACTCCAAATCCAATTGCTGTTTTCGCAAACAACTACTTTCTCTCATCCCTTATGTAAAAGTAGTCATTATGCTTTTATTCAATACTACCCTTGTTTTCCATTCAATTGTGAGTCACTATATATCTTTGCAAGAATCTTGCAGAGAGGTATGAAAGGATAAAGACCAAATATATCATACATTCCTAGCCTGTAATTTCCTGAACTACAAAAAACATTTACACAAGTGTAAGAAATTCAAATCAAAATTTTATCCATCTGCTGAAAATTCCTCCCCCCCCCAAAGGAAAATTTTATTACTCTTTGATTCGATATTTACCCTAGTCCTCATTCAAATTTAGGTCATTTGCATAACTGCAATTCGACTGAGGTATCATAAAACTAGTGAGGGCACAAAACTTCAGGGCCGAGGGCAAGGAAGCGCATCTAAAATGGGAGCTTTAAAAAGTCCTGCTAACGAATCCTGCCCGAAGCACTGGCCTACTGGCATCAAAGGATAAAAGCCTGCCCTTGGAAACATTTAAGCGGAAAGAAGAATCCCGAAGTGCTTCCGCAATTTGATCTTTATGTGTTGTTGTGGAACCGCTGCCCATTGGAACGCCTCGGTTTGGTATTAAAGAGGGGAAGAGGAGTCCACTGATGACCACAGCACGCACAGTTACCGGTCGCATGCCTGAGGGGCCTTTTTATTCCTTCGCTTCCGTTGCCTGCTAGAAGTTCTCTATTGTTTCACAGGCAATTGATCTCAAAGATCCAAATGATGCAAAAATAATGCCATGCATTCTCATCTCTTCTCTTTCTGGCGGAAGGCACCAGAATGGCTGTTTGTTGTGTTTTGTCTATTTTGTTGTTTTTTCGTTCCCTTTGCATTATTTTTTACTTACTTTCATCGTCCTGTTAGGGAATTCACTAGGAGGGGAGCTGATGTAACCCCATATGCGGTCATTTGTCTCTGGTTTAGAAAGATAAGCAATATAAAAAAGTAGAAGGAATTACCATGTACGTAAAGATAAATTGCTCGGAATCATTTTTGTACGGTGCGTTGATGTTTGAATACAGTCGGTTTCGTAATCGTTGTGTTGCAGGGAATTTAAAGTCGGAGTTGATTTGGCACTCAACTTGGGATGATCCTTCTTTGAGCTTTTTCCTCTTTAAGGATAAACAAAAAGCTAAAAATAAGTTTATTTTTATTGTATTGAAAAAGGTAAACGAGATTTTTGGCACATTTAAAAGTCAGATAAAATTTCCAACCACATTTAATTTCAGTGAAATTTTAATTAATTTGAATGTAATAGATAATTAAGATTGCATGAGTATTGGACATGTGACTTTAAAAAGATTCAGCATTTCCGAATCTTTATTTTTATGTATGTATTTCTAATTCTAGAAATCCCTTAAATCACAATATATATGATTTTTTAAAAAAAGAAGAAAATTCCCACAATTCATCTATACTTATAATAAAGCTCAATGTGTGTGTGTGTGTTGGCGCTCTACAGGTCAGACGGTTGGACTTACAGCTACCAAATTTGGTACATGTATACCTTGGAGGTTCGGAATGTGCACCTTGGAGCCCTTTTTTCGAATTTTTAATTAGAATTTGAATTAATTAAAATTTAAGCGAAATTTTGACGTTTTTCCGCTATAACTTCCGAAAATATTATCGCACAAACATGATTTTTACATCAATTTAAAGATAAAAAAATTAGCTTTCTGATGGTATCAGAGTTTTAATGTATAACTTAAGCCTCGATTTTTAACAATTTTTAAAGAAATACTTTAACCATGTTTTTTTGAGCACGTGACCGGATAAGATAAAAGAAAACAATGACGGAAGTTCAAATAAAAAAAAAACTATCATCGTAAATCAAGTCTAAAGAAATGATACTTTCAGCACGTGACTGGATAAAATAAAAGAAACATAAAATGTGATATTTTCTAAAAAAATAAATGCAAGGCAAAGGTTTATATAATCGTTTACAATATCTACATCATTTATTCAACAAATCTTCTTTATTTACGGTAAACCTGATTGAATTTAGACAGGATATGCATTGGAATTCCGACTTAAGGGCATATTTCTTTAATCGTTTGCAATATCTGTATCATTAATTCAACAATTTTTTTCCATTATAAAATGTGATAGTTTCTAAAAAAATAAATGCAAAGCCAAGGCTTCTGTAATCGTTTGCAACATCTATATCATTTATTCAATACTTTTTTTTTGCTTTTTCGCTTTCTTTAAAAAAACACATTTAATATTGAAGCATCACGGAAAAAACATTTTTAATTTCAGGCCAATCAATGCCCGGAATTGCTTCAAGGCTAATGTATATGTGATTTAATTAAAAATTATAGAACGCATTATTCATGGCGAACCAGCTGGTCGCCAAAGGCGGCTAGTTTGTAATAAAAATTTTGATTTTCGTGAAGGATAGAAATTATTAAAAAATTATGCTTTTCAAAAAGAAAATCATAAGCAAACATTGTATTTCAATGATGTCTTTTTTAAAAAAAAGAAATATTCATTTATTTTCGAATAATCTTTTAAAATGAAACAACATATTTTCTGCCAAGTTGTTATTATATTTTGACCAGTAGTAACAAGTTTTGGTAATTCTTTATTGATTATTACATTTCGATTGAGCACATAAGCAATTGATGCGAAATTCTTCTCAATTTCCTCTTCTTATTGGAAGCATGCTTTTTACCTTAGCGAGCTTTCCAATTATTGATTTTTATAGATCTCGTGTATAAATTAGGACCAAGTCTCATCTATAAATGCTTTATCATAAATGTTTCATTGTATGAAATAGCATTCATTTTTTACAATAATAGGATAAGTTTTCGTTTCATGACTGCTCCTAGATATCAAAATAACATTTATAATAAATGTTATTTTGATATTTAGGAGCTATCTCGAGTATATCTAGAAAGTTTTTAAAAAATAATGCCTCACGATATATACTAATGATAAACAAGGCTCTTAATATAGGAAGTTTTCACATTTCATAAAAGTCATTAAACTGTGCTCATTTATTAGACATTACATCGGAAATTAATTATCATCGTCTATTTCTGGTTTTCTGTCTGGAAGTGAAATTCAGCTACGAATAGCAATGGTAGATTTTACTCACATAAGGAAAATAATTTGTTTTTCAAATGTAAAATTCAACACTTTAACTATTTATATGTATTGGTCTATAAAAAGAAAAATATTCTCAAAAGCGATGCAACAAAATTATATTCACGTTTGGGACACACAGTGAATAAGATTAGTTGATGGAACAGAATTGGCATATTCATGAAATTGAAGGGTTTTTTTTCCTTCTTGTTTTGCAATAAAAATTGAGTTGACTCAAACGCCAGAAAAATGTAAGGCATATAGATTTATTTGAATGGAATAATTTATATTCAAAAATTCAAACTTTGAGAGAGACAGTGGAATATAAATATCGAAAACAGATGGTGACACGAAGCAGAAGTGATGGTTATCAATATAGAAATTGGTAATGCAGGGAACCTCTCTAACATGTGGTTTATTTCTTCCTTATATATTTTTTATCTGCATAGTATTCAGTTTGACAAACCGTTATACTTTAGATAGTTGATTATTTGTTTAAAATAATTTTTTATGAGCTACATTATTGAAATATCAATTAATTTTTTTAAATATTACAAATAGATTTCATCCTTAAGTCCGATAACATATATTGATCTATGTAAAAATGTATTATACTGTCAAAAATTGATTTTCTCCTTTAAGATAGATATGAAAATTGCTTGAGTTTTTAAAAATCCTTTATGGATTTTGAAAAGGAATATGAAATATTTTTTCAGAAGAAGATGTTACAACAGCATAAATAACTTATATTCTTAGAGCAACTTTTTCTTCACCTCTCAAATATTTAATATTTTTGAGAGGTGAAGAAATAGTTTATCTTCACCTCTCAAATATTTAATATTTAATATTTAAATATTTTTGTCCTAAAAACTATAAACATCAAATCAAAATACAAAGTTTATGAACAATTTGGAGAAAAAAACTGAAAATAAAACAAAATTTTGAAAATTAAAATTTTCTGTTAAAAATTAAATTCAAAATACAACGAGCTCTAAAGAATTATTCTTAGTAATATACTTTACATAATGCTCCATTAAATATTAAGTCCTAAGTTTAAAGGGAGATTTAAAAACAAAACAATATAGAAATATAAACTGAGTATGAAGGACTCACTCATATTTTAAACTCTAATTTTTAAAAAATATATTTCATTTGGTATAATTTTGAGCTTAAATTTTTATTCGCTCACAAATAAAAAATTTCGAAATATGCTTAATTGCATTGTATCACTGAATTTAGTATTTTTTTTCTTTAAATTGATTGATAAATTAATTTAAATGAAAATAATTTTAAATGATTTAAATTAAGCATTTAATATAAAGAAAGAATACTCAGCTATCATCTTAGAAACACTTTTTTTCAATAAATTGTGTGTATATACACGGAATATTGAAAGCACTAGAAAGCATAAATGAAATGAACAGCAAACAAAACTATTATACCATTTTGGATCGTAACAAATATTTCGGAAATGTAGTCATCAATCATACACATTTTTAAATAAGGTGAACAAATGGATTTAAACACCGGCCATGTATACGATCTAAGATTTGATTTTTCAAGCTAATGTAAACGGCGCATTATGTACAATCCTCTTAGAATAGAATTCTCGTCCAAATCAAACTCATTAAAATTGAATGTGATTAGTTTTAATAGACCACAAGCAATTATGACTTACGGTCATTATTTAGAAGCGAATAGAGCTAAAGGCCGAACACCAATTGTGTAATTATTACCAAAGAATGTATTCGGAACTGGACGATAATGACCCCTCACGTAGCAAGCGGCACTTCAAATTAACTAATGCAATTGGCTATCTCATCATGCATAACTCCATTAAAAACATGCCATTGCTACTTCACGCCTATGCTCTGACGGAGGCACAGTGTCAAATATTCCACCATTTATTGTCCTGTAAGGAATTACGAAAATTAAAAGTCCCTGAAACTCATTTTGAGGAAAATATTTTCATTCTCGTTCTTTTTTTTGATGGTGATTAAACTATGAAAATGAAGCCTTGATGGAAAGTTTTAAGGGATGGTTTCTAAAATAATATTTAAATTTATTAAACTGAAGCCTATTTAAAAAGAATGTAACTTGCAAATTTGTTTTTTTTTCTCTCTTTCTCATTAAGTTATTCATCTTAATATTTTTCGGATAACTTCTTAAAAAATTTTGTTTCAATTTCGAAAAATAGTTTCTTAAGGCATCCAAGTTTTCAAAAAAAAAATGTTAAGAAGAAAAATTGTGGGTTTTTATTAGCTATATCTTTGTATAAAAATTTACTTTTAAGTACTTAAGCAATTAAACAAATCCTGAACTTCTAAAACAAATAGATGCATATTGTTATATTTTTCAAATTTTTGTTGAGTTTTTTTCAAATTGATATACACAAATTGATATTTTCAGTTGAATAAAAAGAAATTGTGACAAAAATTTAATGCTTTGATAACAATAAAGGAATTAGGCAGATTTTGAAATAAGCAGCTCTAAAATCTCAAAAAATGATTCACAATGGAATGAAAATTGTTTTTTGTTTGACAACATTTAAAAAACAAACATATTGTAAATCTTACATTTCATTTTAGTTGTACTTTGTCAAAACACGAAAGAAAGATATTTAAAGATAACATAAAATACAATTGGAAATCATTTATGAATAAGGATAAAAAATTCATTAATGATAAAAACTTTGGTATTGAAATAGACCCTCCACTTTGTTCTTCTAAATAACGAGGCAATTTCGGGCAAACAATTTACCTTTCAATATTCTTTCCTGAGTATCTTGAATCACACTAAACTGGCGAAAGAGTTTTCAGCTTGAAGTTAAATGAACGCAAGCTCAAATCCCTATTCCATCATAGACAATCCGTGTAAGGAGATATAAAGTCTTCATACGTGTTGTTCACCTTATCTGACTACAGTATAATTTTACGAAGATTTTCATAAAACAAAATTAATTGTTAAAAAATTATGCATATTATTCTAAAGACGAATCGTAAAATTTGTATTACATAAAGAGAGGATTTCATTTTTCTGTCGCTTAGTATATGGATTCAAACTATACAATCTTAAAACTATCCAATGCTCACTGTGAGACATCTGCATAAATCTCACAAAAGGAGCAATTCTTTGCTATGTGATTTCATTGTCGAGTATTCTAGTGTCTCATGATTGCAATGGAGCAGTAAAGTTACGAGAGATGCTTCTGCAATGAATACTGTTTTATGGGCCCAAATTTCTACGCACAAAGAAATGAAATGCAAGCTACTTACAAATATGAATGATTTATGCAAATTAAAATCCTCTGTAAAAAAAATTCTTGAATCTTCATGACTTCCGAGAAAGATTCTGCGTAACAAACAAACAATTTCTCTTTATTCAAATTTTTCGCGAACTCTTTTCATTGTTTGACGGATGAAGTGTCAAACTTAAAACCTTAAAGTTTTTACGAATCTCCCAATATCAGACAAGAACATGTGAAATGAGAGATCGCATGGTACAGAGCCAGGCGAATAAAATCACTGTAGGGAAAAAAAGGATCTGGCTAAAAAATAAAAATATATATAAAAAAGGACGTGTAAAAAATAGTAAATAAATAAATAAATAATGGCGTGCCCTCTTGGCACTTTGCCGAACTCTGGCCTGCATCTTATTCTGGAAACCCTCCTAAACTGTTCATAACGACTTAAGCTTTAAGCAGAGCTCTTTGATTTCTACATGATTCAGAGTTTGAAAAATATCTTGGGAGCTAAATAAAGTATAAACAAATGGGTTCTGTTTCATGGATAACGAGCTGAAATGTTTCACGCATCACAAATCTGTACCCAAGCAGAATGCTTCAATTTTGTTTTCAGTGAAATGATGGGCAAAGTACCGGTTTAGTTACATAACGTTGCTTCATTTTAGGCCTTTTGTCAATAATGTTGAGGCTATTTAATTATTTCACTTCCTTTCATTTTAATGTAATTTATTCCAATTATAAAATTCTTCATTGTGTAGATGTGCCACGGCATTGGGGTTCGTCGCGATTTCCTAGAATGGTTAAGATTTTAAACTAATTATCGTTTCTAGTTCTTGATAAAACATACAGTTGTCTCATTTTTTATTAGTTTAGAGGAATAACAAAGTATTTTTGTATGAAAGAAAATTCTGTATGTTCGTTAAATAATTTACTGTCATTCTCAGTTTTTATTGATAATATGAAATGAAAGAATTTTTATATTTATTTACAAAATAACAATCTTTTATTACTAATTTTCTGCTTTAGCCACTTATTAAGATTACTTTTATATGTTATTTGATAATTAATTTAATCGGAATGAATGAGCTATATGTATCCATTAACGTTATAATCAGAATAAAAGGCAGATAAACTGTTTTAAAAATCAGAATACATCATTAAAATTGTTACTTTCATATACTGGCTTTGCCATGTATGCCATGCAATTTTAAAAGTTGCATCTCAATTCTTAGAAGACTGAATTGAAAGTTTACTAAAGTTTGCCGAAAGGAAATATTTTTAATCATTTCAATTTATTTGACAGGGAATATGAATTAATAAATGGACTCAAAAGCATATAAAAATACTCATAAATATTTGCATGCTAACTGCATTTGTCTTTAGAATTATATGATAGATTCCATCTTAAAGACCTATGGTATAACTGTTAGAATTGTAATTAAATCCCATGAACGTATTATAGCTAATCTAAAACAAAATGAACCAATACTGATTGCATATAACATTATAAAAATTGAATTTTAAGCATTATTTTAATGTCGAATGTTCAAATAGTGATAACCATTTAGTGTTAATTATCCTTTAGTGTTTTAGAACTATTTAAAGTTCAGTTTAGATTTGTTGAGATATAGCATTAAACCCATGACGACAAAATTTTAATAATTTAATTAAATAAGGAATTCCGTAATTAGTAATCAAATGTACTGTATAAAACGAAATTGCATAGCAATCATCAAGAAATTTTGCAGTTAGAAAATGAAGCAGATGGCAAGAAATTTTAGAAAAATATTTGCACATTTTTTTCTGTTATATGATTACAGTCCACATTACTTTTATTAATATTTTTAATACAGTATTTCGTTATTGGATTTCTGAACTTCATACTAGAATTTTACATACCCTCTCATTATCTTAAGTTTATTCGTCGCCAAAATTCTCAAATAGCTGATCATGAATTACTGTTTATCTTCCATTTTCTTTCCTTCGTAAGGCGTTGGTTAGATTTCACTTAAGACCTTTCATGATAAGTCTGAGAGTCATATCGTAAATTATGAGCTTAATTAAATAAAAAAAATCGCGCCTATCTGCCAAAAAGAATACTAGATATCGCCGTCAAATCTTTGTAAAGGACGCAAATAGGAGTGTTATAATATTTCTACATACAGTAAAGAAATATTATTTATATATTAAAAATATATATTCTTTATTTTATTTAAGTAAGCATATAATTTATTAGTTAATAATTTTCGTGTTTTTATTTAATTATTTTTTTAAAAATGCAATATCCTAGCATTTTTTATTTATAAACGTTTTGTAATCAAAAATAGATCCAATCATAAGAAGACATCATGTGTATTGAGTGCATATAAGTAAACGCTCAAAGTACAATTATTTAGAAAAATTAAAAAATTTCCCATAAATATTTGTATTATAAATAATTATCTATTTAATTATATTGCTGGCAAATGAGTTGATTTCCTCATAAATTATGACTTACTTTCTTTTAAAATTACTGCACTCGCTTAATTTATGTTTATAATGAAATATAATAGCTTCTGTTATTTTTTATTTTAAAGAGAACTAAAATAATTTATCTATTCACTCTCATGTAAATAAAAATATATTCATCCTATTTAAACAAATACACAAGTGAAGTTGTATCTCTAAAATATGGTTATTTTTTAGAATAAAGTAATCATCTAGAAAATCATAATAAATTACTTTGATTGCACAAATTTATTAGTAATGAATTATAACAGCCTACAGAACTTTAGATTTAAAATGGACATACTATATACATATTTGTTTTTAATGTGTTAAAAGAATATTTCCCAAGAACTGGAATCAGTTTATAATGTTAATATGTATAAATGAAGCACTATCTTTATAAACAACGCCCATTTTTATACTGTAAGTTACTATACTTTAATTATTTATATTAGTAATTAATTATGAGCCTTCACGTAAATGAAATGTAATCACTTTAAACTGTTTAATTAGCTCATCACAATTTATATAAATATTTCAGTTTACAATTAAAATCAAAGAATAATTTCATTAAAAAATTACTTGTACGCTCTTAAATAGGTTCTTATTCAGATTAAAGTAACGAATATCCTAAATAGGATACGTCATCTAATTGGCAAGATAAAACAGCTCAAATAACTAAATAGAAAACATATCATTTCTCCTTTATGTGTCAAAAATAGTATGCATTCGACTAACCAAACTGTACATTTAGCAGCCATTGATGCTCTGAGCCAATGCCATTCGGTCATTATTACCTGACAGGTTACGGAAAATTGGAATCCTCTGCCTAATAAGAACGATGACCAAACGTGATGACAGCAAAGATAACCTCCTAATCCACCCAAACGAACTCTGTGTAAGTCCCTTTGATTGGATTGAGGTGTACGCCGATCTGCCTACGACTGCATTAATCTGCCATTTCAGCTACCGAGACTCACCAATAATTAATGAATGTCAGATAGCATGCCATACAGGTTGATGTTACAGCGCCTCTTCACGGCCATCTTTATTGTCTACTATGGGAGACTTGAATATGCGAAAACAGTGCATTCGAGCTCGAAAAACTAATTTTTTTTTCCTTTTTTGCCAACAAGAAACTCATCGAGAAATGCATTGAGTTTGGTAAAGCGTAAAGTTTTTCTGGGCTCGAATGCGAGGAGGAAGACAAGGGATTTCTTACGTGGAATAGAGCTTTGCATGCGTAAAAAGCATTTTTATGAGTATGTAAAGAGATATTTTACACAGCGAAATGGAACCTTAAAATAATTTATTTCATGTTTGCTATGTTTATGGCAGTGTTTTCAAGGTTTATACCTTTTGAGAAAAATCCAGTTGCAAGAAAACATAGTATATAGAAAAACAGAGCTGACTGTTTTTTACTTTGTATAAAGAAAGTTGGAAGCATAAATTTAAAGGAGAAACCATGTATCTTAGGGAAAAGTATTATCACTATTTTAATTCCTTCGTAGTGCAAATCCATGAAGAACATATTCGTAGTGTTTCCATGAAGAATTATTACCTTACACCTTCTTTCAAATAGAATTTCATTTAATAGATTAAAAATTTCTAAAGAAATGTATATCTTTCTTTGTATGCCTTAATAACATAAGACTTTTTATATTAGGTTTTGAAATGTTTTCTTTTAATTGTTTCATATTTCGTAAAAGACAATACATAAAATAAACATTAGATGTTTTAAAAAGAATCAAACCAATATCAAACACCTTAGTCATTACACAAGATTAGCTGCTTTAATGCAGTATTTATTATTCTTTGACTTGATTGGAAAACGAATCTCAGATGTCTTTATATCCAGACATTTGCAAAAGGTAAAAATTTCTTAATAAGTATTAAAAAATATTTCATTACCATTATTAGACAAAAAATAACCATACTTTTAATCGCAAAAGCTTGTTTACAAAAATATAGGCACTTTTTAACTGAAATAAAAAATTGTTAAGGTATGATAGAATTGATACATATTATAATCTTTTTTGCTTTGAAAATTACAGATATTCACTGCATTCTGTTTATTGAATAATCTCTTAACACAAAATTTACTTATAAATATATATATATATATTAAAATGTATTGAGTTACAACTAATAATGATCGCAGTTAAAATTAGACTATTTATAGTAATTAGATTAAAGTAACAATGTATTAGTAAGTTTAAATTACTTTTAAAAGTACAAAGTTAGTGATAAACTCTTAAACTTTTAACCAAATTCAAAAACTAATATATATTTTTTGAACAGCGTAATGCTTTATTACCTTACACCTATCATTTTTTATTTTTACATTATCTTTCTTTTATAATTTTCATCTATTCATATACGTAGGACTTAACATTTGAATGAAATGTTGATAAAACTATTCAAAATCTTCCTTCTCCACTTTTTAAACTGACTTAAAAGCAATCAGGGATGTATAAATGTTTCTATTTTATCTCTAATCTTAAAGAAGACAAAATCCGTCGAAGAAATCCTTAATGCCTCTTTCTCTACAATCTGGGAAAAAGACTCTACATTTGTAAAAGGCGTTCTACTAGAGGCACTGAAACAATCGTCTACATACATAATGCATAAAACACGGATAGTGATTCCCTAGCGAATAGATGCAGAAGAAATTGCCCTTCTGTTACGAATCTTTTCGTTTACAATTGATAAGTTGGATGATCACACAAAACAGTACTGACCACTAAAGGTATAGGTCAGTTTCCTCCCCTTGGGGTAGGCTGGCACTTTGATATATGATTACTTGTGGTTAGTGAGGATTATTTAAGAACCTTCCTATATATATTACCATCAGAGAATAACACGGTTTTCGTATCAAGCTACAAAAGTCTTAAATAATCTTTGAGGCTTAACTTACTGACACTCATCAACTATAGCTGTTGAATTTCTCTCTTGTTCTGTCATACGCTTATCAAAGGCTTGGGGTTTTTTTTTCTTTCTGTTTTTAAAATTTATCTTATCCAAAAACTTCTGATAGTTAACTCTCACTGGGATTGTAATTCAAAAGTTAAAAGCATATATTTGGTTATGAAAAACAAATACGAATGCTATAGAAATTTTTTTATTATTTTTTCATTGCAATTCAACTAATTATATTGTAATAAATTAAGAAAGTTTACGAATATGCTCCAGTCAATTTGGAAACACTTCTTTATAAAATAAGTAAGAATACTCTTTCAAAAGTAACAAAATAGTAATTCTTCATATCTTCAAGTATTATAGCAATATGCAGTTATAAATATTTGGGTTTGAGTAAAATTTTCTTCTGGCAAAAGATTTATTCGCTATTTATCTATGAAAAAACTATGGAGTATAATTGCCGTGATAATTTTCCATTGAATTATGGCTATAATCTCGCCTGTAGTATTTATGAGAAAAATATTTTTTGACGTGTTCAAAGTCATGTAGATACAATGCTTACATAAGAGTCACAAATATTCTATAAGTTAATTATCTATGTTTCTGTAAAAAAGTATCGAAAACAAGATATCCATATTTTTATGTGTACTGAAAGTAGATTAATAAGTTTTAGACTTCATATAGTGAATTCTTATTCTATGATTTTAAAACAATCCTCTTTCATCCAGTAATAAGAAAATCGTGACTCAAATACTTCTAATAATTAGGCGGAATACGCTCTTATGATTTTTCGTAATGATATCCGATTCTCTGAAAAGTGTGTGGGTTTATTTGCAAGTATTGCTTATAAATTACAAATTTATCTTCGTTGTGAGTTTATGATAACTTTTGTTTGCATTTCCCTCTTTTATATATTGAAATAGTTCATAAATTTTTATAGAAAAGTAAATGATTGCCAGAATTTAAGATACATAATAGAAAATCAAATTTTTAATCTTTGTTATTGAATAAGCAGCGCTTTCTCTAAAGGATACTTTTGCGAAAAAATTATGAAAACTTGACCCTCCTTTTTACAAATTATGAATATATTTTCGCAATGAGGCACTTTGAAAATAAATAAAGTAGAATCTATTTACGGCAAATAATTCCTATTCTGGATTTAATAATATAAGATTGAAAAAGTAAAACATATCATATTCAAAGTACAATTTTAATCTATGAAAAATAATCTAATATTTATATCTAAATTAGGAAGAATAATAGAATTTGAAGCAAAATTAGAAACAAAATATTTCAGATTCTTGTAAAAGGCGATCCACATCATATTCCATCTTGATTGGTTACTTCCATGAAGAAAAGTACCTATAAAATCTACCACGCCTTTTTAAAAATGTCAGTTGAGAAAATGCTTGATAATAAATCACTCGAATTAAGAACTACCAAGTTAGGGGAAAAAGCAAATCTACAAACGATAATTCACTATCTTTGGTATGCATACTTTCAAAATCTACCATTTAAAGCATAGATTAAAACAACCGAAGAAAAAGATTACAGATTTCCGTTTTCTTTGAAGGGCTATTCGGATAAATATTTTATAATTTCGCGGGATGAAATAATACGCTTGCGTGAGTTTTAATGCAGAAACAATGGAAAGGAAATTGCTGTAAGAGGTTTTATCCAAGTTTTTGTATTATACAGTCAATCAGGAATAATTTCGCATCAGGAGTAATCTATTATACGTTGGCGTGAATTATGAGTATTATTAGTATGCAGCAGGCAACCCCCAAACTGCGGCACCGCTTTAAGATGGAGGGAGGTGGAAGCTTTATTAAAGGTCGAATAATGCCAAAAACACTGCACAAAGTTGATTACGTTGTGAGAACGTTGTCCAGACCAACATTAACACCGCCGTGTCGTGTTAGAAACCCATTTCTCATGTTTAAAGCATCCAATTTGATTACTTATGCAAATAGATAGCATTGTGTGTCTGTCCGCCTGTTCTCTCGACACGTACGAAGATTTCTGTAACAATATATAATAAAATCCAAATTATACATAGCGTGATATTTAGCTTTAGGAACTGCGGGCATTTTAATTTTTAAAATTCGGTTCTCAAACAAGAGCTCACTTCCGACGCATATGTTACATGGAAGGAAGTATTATATCTTCTTTAGCGCATGAAAAATTCACAAACTAGTTTAAAGTATCCATTAACTAAATGAAGAAAAATTTTATGCATTTTACAAAAACAAGTCTGAGAATATTGTAAAATATATTGCTATGGATTATTCAAATTTAACTGAAAAAAGAAAACAAGGACTCTTGCTGAAATATTCATATAAGATTAATACTGAGTAAAATATTTAACAGCAAGCCATAATTACGAATATTGATAAGTTTAATTATAAGCATCTAGTATATAAAATCTGCAAATACTTATTTTAAATTGGTAGTGGGATCCGTTTATATTTTATCCATTTACATAAAAAAATTAAGTAAATACTTAAGATTTATGGCTTTGCTTGGACGGTTAAATTTTATTTTTCTATAATTTTAAATATTCTTTCATTTTTTATTCCTTTTATTCGATTATTCCTTTTTTGTTCACGAGGCATAATACAAACGACTGCAAATGGTAAATTATACAAAGCAACATCTGTAAACACTTACAATTTTCAAAGATAATAGTCATGTATGGTATTTTAAATTCCTTGAGAAAAAAATGTTCCTGTCATTCACTGTTAAAACTTGACGACAATATTGATGCAGTTACCCTTCAAATTCTTTTAATAAAATAGAAATTTCTGATTTAATATAGCCATTAGGAAATATTTTCCTCCATGAATATAACAAATATAAAGAATTTTTCTCTGTTAAAAATTCATTTCACCCGTATTATAATTGCGACTTGTCCTTAATGCAAGTAAATAAAAATAAGGAGTTTTGACAACTGAAGTATTTCTAATGCTGAAAATACCTAAAATGAGTTTAACTTGCGTTATTATCCGAATTAAGAAATCAGTTATTTATATTTATTCTTAAATGCATTTTCTTACATTATTTTCCAATCTGTAAGAATGTCTTTATATTTACTTGTTTGAGCTAGAATCCGCTTTGAAAAATTTCTCTAAAATCGCACACTGCACTGTGTTCTTTAAAGCGCCTTAAATTTTTGAAATTAAGTATCCATCAAGAATAAAATTCAATAAATTACAGTTCTATCTGTTATAAAAATAGCTTTTAAATATTATTTAATAGACATCATTTCTCAACCTTTCCTCAATTCGTTTTGAATGGTATCAAACCAATGCACATACTATTATCAAGAACAAATTTCCTCCTAGTACTGAGTGGCAAATTGATATCAAGATATAAATAAACTCTTCTTTCCATAATATCACTTCGATAAGTAATCCAATTATGTGACATTACAGAATAATATTTATCTATCGTAAAAGCTAATTTACGAAGCTTATAAAACTCTAATATTTTTACATGCTCATTTCGATTTTGATGCTCATCATAAAAATGAGCATGACATAAAGACAGAAAATTTTGACTTTTGGACACAGTGGTCTTTTACTCCACATAATAGAGTTTGCTTTAAATGCCATTGAAGTGAGTGACAAAATAAATTTCTGATAGCAGCTTTGACATCAAATGTTATAGGATGTCATCAATGTGATTATTATCACTCAGATTGCGTTCGTCCAAATCGATATTTTTCATTGGGGAAATAACCATTTCCTTGATATAACTGGGGTACATTTAAGTAATTTAAAATGCTGAATCGAAGTTAATATTTGAGCTATGTTTCGAAGCAGAACTTTATTTGAAAAGTACTTAAAGACTCAAAAGACATTAAATAGAGTAGATTTTGTAAAACAGATATTTTTGTTTAATTCTTGCTGTAAAATGAATAAACGACAACAGGAATAGAATCTACGGTATCATTACCAATGTTGAAAATATGAGCAAGAAATTATGCTTCAGCAAATTGCAAATGTTTGAACATTAAACTTCGAAATCTTTTCTAAGATAACATATCGAACCAAAAAAAAAGTTCCTGATATTTATTGTCAAATGAATTTGTACCTAAAATATTTCAGCATTTTGTTATATTTAGAGGGTTTATTTTATCATATAATTATACACACATGTACTACCAAATATGAAATGAAACCTTTCAATGATTCGTTTCAATGTAGTTAAATGTTAAAAAATTATTATTTGTTTGCTGAATTTGTAAGAATACTATAGCCAGGTTTTGCAATTCGAGTGTTATTATTTTAAGTTTTGAAATTTTTAATTCAGTGATTCACTAGATCCTGTGTAGTAAAAAGTGATATAATCCAGTTTTATTTCATATCGATATTAGCTGAGTGAAAATGAAGTAAAATTTCAAAAGCACATTTTTCTTCGATGTATACTGAAGAAAGCTTAATATTCCTTCTAAACTTGCTAGCTAAAACGTCTCCTTTTCTAGGACTTCATTGCTATTTATCCCCTTCATATCACCTTAGGATGAAATAAAACAAAAAAGGCAGGCATAAGTGCTTAATACATAAAACAGCAGCATACTTTTTAATATTAAGTATATAATTATAATCAATTTCTCTTATTCATTCGTTTCCTCATTTCTTTTGTTTTAAAATAATCCGTTAGATTCATTCCATAGGTGACTATTTCAAATACTTCATAAAATTCTTTATGTGATCATCTATTAGTATTCAAATATAGGAATTGAGATAAATAAGATGTTTGTAAAGTAATCCCGAAATATTCTTTTAAAACAATCCATAGCTATATAAGTTTTTAGTTGTGAAACAACACATATTTATACTCGCTGACATAGTTTAGAAATTTTTTAATAAATATAGATGCCTAATTTTACCATAAAAATTTAGATTTGTATCAGTTTTGTATGCAAATAAAGTTAAAAAAAATTACAGAAAATTTGGACATGATTCTTTTCACATAATATTTCTTTTAAAAATATTTCAATGTATTTCTCATTCTTGGTTATTCGCTAGAATTCATCTACTTGCGAATCGTTTTTATGAAATCCAGTTGCCGAGTTTTAAAATCTGAATATTGATCTATGTCATTTTGGAATAATTTTGCAATATCTTAATCAATATTTTGGCTCTATAATGCATAAATTCCATTTCAAATATACAGCAGTAATATTTTTACTCAGTTCTTCCAACATGATACAATTTATCTTTTATTTCACTTAACCTTGACAAAGAGGCCTATCGACTTAGTTCCAATCTACTTAAGACACTAACTACTACACACTAGCATGTCAAAGGTTAGTCTTAGCACCTGAGGGATGCTAGCAATAAGGCGAGTGGCCTATCACCACATATGGTCTACAAGCCAAATCACATTACATGGTCGCCTGTCCATCACTGGATGGATTCCATCCGTCCTGCAGATGATCTATCAGCAGTAATCGCTGTCCGGCTGTGGAGATTTGCGGTTTAGGGCAGGGGGGAGAAACTGACGACCACTTTTGCGGCTAATGTAATAGAGTGTGTGGAGAAGGGGGAATGGTCAGTAATGGCAAGATGCTGGCACTTAAGTGGGTGATAGGTGGCACTTAGATGCTGAGATGCAGAGGATAAATGACGAGGAATATAGACGAAACGAGCAAGTTGTAAGAATGATCCACGAGGTGGACGGAGTAGTGAGCGTTGACCGATGGCCGTCGTTTATTCAAAATTCCCGCTCAACTTTATTCCATCGCGTTTTTCAGAGACTGGTGTGTAGTGAATCTAATATTCATGTTCGGAGGATTTTTGAGTGCTTTTATCAAAAACGATAAGCGAAACGTCTTTCGTTTTGTTTAACTATTTTATTTGACATAAGCATTTTAAAGTAGATAGATTTTATTTTGTACTGAGTCCTGATTGAGTCATGGATTTTAAATTTCGAAAAGCAAATTTTGTAGAATGATTTATGAAGTTGAAAGCAGAAGAAATTTAAATTATAAGGTTTTACATACTAGTCTATCATCCTTAATTAGATTATATTTCGGCTAGAAGCTATTCGAAAACTTCTATGTGTCCAATCTTTGATTTTGAACTTTTATCAGGTGAGATCGAGACACGGAATACTACATCACATATACACTTTTTATCTTCACCAAAGTGAGGACGTCTAACGTACACTGACAGTTATAAAATGGACAAATCCCATATGCTTGAGATACCTTTAGAGGAATCGTGTCTCGAACCTGCTATCTTAGACTTCAAAACTGTATTACCTAGTAAATATGGTCTTCATTATTGAAACATAGGGTTTGTGTAGATAATGCCTGTCAATCAATATACGCAAATATGAAATACATAATTTTTGAATTTATACTCGTTTATTTAATTTTGCGTGATTTTTTGACTCGAGTATAATTTGCTCTTGACTTATGAAATCATTTAACGATTTATTTATTTGTAGAATTATACAGATAAACTTCATTGAAAATGTTAATCTATTAGTTATACTAAAAGTTATTCAGTTTTCAACATCATTTTCTCCATTCGTAACTAAGAAAGAAAAATTTTAAACATATTTTAAGGAAATATTTTCAGAAAAATGTTAGCTTGCTTGGGATTTTTACTCTTTTGAATATAAAAAAGTAAAGAGTTAAGCACATAAACAACCCAATTGTATTTCGTATTTAATTTTTCCAAAACTTTTAGAAGAAAACAAACAATTTCTCATTTTGCAAAAGTCATATCGAACAAATAAACTTCGTAAGATATCCAATAATAATCCACATTTAGAATTTTCCGTAAGGCTTATTTTGTGCTCTAAAATTCTACCATATGATTAAAACATTAGAGCATTTAATCAAATAATATCGTGCAAATGTGTACAGAAGAGCATAAAGTAATATCTTTTATGAGCTCTTTTCTATGCTAGACAATTATTTCAAAGAAAAATTTGGCTAATTATATTTATGATCAGTAGTGCTCTCAACATAATTCCGTTAATAAGTCATTGGCCAGAATAAGTACCTAGTTGTAATTAATTGATGTAATTATGCCAGTAGCAGATGTGTCCTACAGTTTAAAAACATTTAATTACGTATAAATGTGTCATTAGTTGGCAATTAGAAAGTTGAAGCTTTGTAAAGAGGTCTATATAATGACATCTGGTCTTAAAATTACATAAATTAAAATACTTATATTAGAAATCTATTATTATTAATTTTGAAAGGAATTGAATGATCTTTGTTTTTAAGTTTATAATACATATTTGTTGATTATAAATAAGATTAAAATCTTTAAAGTTTTCTATCTTTTACTAAATGATTCTCGATGAAGGAAAAAATATAAATATTTTTTACACAAATGAGCATCGTTAAATAATAAAATGTGATATTTATCTTTACCTATAATATATCTCGAACTTCATTAAGTGATATTATTTAAAATCATGTTAGATAATTTTTATTAATAACTGTTAGTTAAGGCAATTAGCGTTGTCAAGGCTAAAATTTATGAACAAATGCATTTATATAATACCTTTTCATATTTATTTGGAAAATGAAAATTCTACAATCGTAACTATTGTTATTATTATTATATTAAATTTTCTAATATCGTTTAACATAAATTATGAGAATTCAAGATCCCAAACAATTATTCTTTTATCAATAAAGAAAAACTGTATTGTGGTCAATAAATATTGTTGACGTTAAAGTTAATAAAAATGCTTTTACAAAACTGCTAGTATGTTATTCCTTTCAAGAGAAAGCTAATTTTTATAATAATGATAACTTATTATTATTTTAACTTGATGATTGAAATTTTAGAATGAAACATTTTGAAAAATTAATTGATTCTTTTCTAAATTACTATGTGATTAATTGATGCTTCTATATACAATGTACTTTTTCAAACCATATTATAAGTTGTGCTGGTAGAATGGGAAAGTAAATACTTATTCATTTTGTACATTAGTATAATTGTTTTTAATTTTATTCCATATCAAATATAGAGATAACTTCTAAATGATTTAATTAAGTTAATTTATTAAATATCTTCATTATATTAAAATAATCAACTTTCTTGTTATTCTGACAGAAAATCCAAAATGATGTAACTAGTGAAAAAAATCTTCAGTATTAAAATGAAAAAATGGAAATACTATATACAACATTTCTGAATAAAAATTTTAAAAAAATTATTTAGCAATTATTAAAAGCCTTTATTATATCTATACCACATATATACCAATTAATGTAATAAACTTTTTCCAGTGTTCGTTTAATTGATTAAAAAAATCTGTAAACAACATTTTCAATAAAACAATTACAAGCAGACTTTAAGTTTGCAATGCTATGATTGTTTTAACTCATTTCAAATGAAGCATTCAGTCATTTCAAACTTCGCACATAAAGCTCAGGTTTACTAGCTTCTAGCCATCAGTCTATTTTTGACGCGCCTTTTCCATTTTACTCCACAAAGCAACGCATCAGTGTGTGCATTTTTTAATTAGTGGCTGACATACAGTTTGATATTAGAATGCATATTTCAGTCTCCTGTGGGCAGCGGCATTTATTGATAACGTGTCCTATCTGCGAATATTCTTTCCGAATTTTTGAAACAAAGTATATTAGGCTGATTCTTAATGACTTCAGGGAGGTAGAAAAAAGGACATTAAGATGGTTAGAAAATGCTTACTAATGAATTGTGACGACTTAATGATAACTTGATGAAGTTGGTTAAAATTTTTTTTACCATGTAAGTGTAACGGGAGTAAACGTTAGTTATCTTTAAGGGATATTATTTATTATTTTCTTATATTTATTATTTTGTTTATTGTTTTCTTTCAGAATAAAGGATATTGTTCTAATACATATATTAAGTAAAAAAGCAACGATTAAAATATAAAGTTTATTGTTTGAGAAAGGGAAGTATTTAATATTTAATTTAGAGATTTGCAGACATTGAATGACTTAATTGATTACATTTGGTGCTTTCCTTTAAAGAAGCAATTTTATTTTATTTAAGAATCAAATACAGTTTATATAATTATATACCTATATATCATTCGGAATTCTGTATCAAGATATGATTGACTATTTAAAAATTACTGCTTCTTTAAATCAATATTAATTTACGATGCTAGACAGGAATGCACTAATGGAATTTCTATGTAAACGCAGTATTTTAGTGTAATATATTATGCTCATTTATAGGAAGGTACGAATTTCAAATATTTCATCAGATGATATTACTGAGATATATATGAATTGAATACATAAAGTATGAATAGTTAATTTTCTACGTTATCAGATATTGATTTGAGTATAATGCTTGGAGTGGAAATATCAAACGGATTAATATTTTGTAGCTGATATGTTATTATATGCATGCACATAGAATATATTGTGTAGCTTTTTTATTAAGCTTTTTCTAGTTAACAGTAATAATATTTTCTTAAATTGAGTCTTAAAAATATTTTTTAGATTATTGTGAATTGTAACAAATTCGCTATTTAAGTTATTTGAATAAAACTCAGTCTTATGATAGATAACTTGAATTTCAAAAGAATTATCTTAAAATAGAACGTATATTTTATTTGATTTATTAGAGATCAAAATTCTCTTTTATATAATGTTTTAATACTTCTGTTTGTACATTTCTATAACAGTTAAACAGCACTGAAAAAAATGTATGCTTCTGCACCTTTTTTTGAGACTTAAATTCTATTCATTTTATTTTTAATTTCTAGTCTATTTTTGACTTAGTGCCACTATCTATGCACTTCAATAATATAAACATATTTATAATTTAAACAAAAAACATTTTTTTTCTATTACATATATAATGCAAGGTAATATGTGTTATCCATAAGTGTTTTATAAATCTCCTTCTTACCTATGAGATACTATAAAAATTCGAAACATACTTCGCTTTTATGATATCGTGACAGACACGACAGCATCATATATCAGCTTTATGTTGTACTTTGCATACAAAAATGAATCCTTGATTAATAACAAAGACTGAAGACTTGTCTCGAAACAACTAAAGTCATTTATGAAGATGACTTTTGTGTGTTATTCTCCCACAAGCATTACGTGTACGTGCAAAGACTATACACATTATTGATTCGGTTTTATTATCACGGAAAGCTTCACTGCATATGGTCTCATATAGTATCCTACTGTTAGTAGGACTGGCCGATTATTTGCGAGCCAGTATCTAAACGTAATTCATTCGGCCTCTCTGCTTGAATCTTAAAGTAAAATTGCACATTCTAGGCTCGTATATTCCGTATAATGGAAGTAATTTAGGTTGGTAAAATATAACTAGCACAATCTAAACATGAACAGAAAATAATTACATTCAGCGAGGCATCATAATTAGATAAAGACCTATAAAAATAAGCATAATTCTCATGTACAGATATAATATGCCAGTGTCAACAAAATGTTGCATGATTTCTTCGTGCAGGATAAACATGGTTATTAAAAATAAAAAGTTACTCTACTTTAAAAGTAAATATCAAGATTTCACTACTGATTTTTGCTATGTATTTAAGTAATGATAAAAAATAAGATAATACTCCTCCATCAAATGTATATTAATTTATTTCATTTATATTTCGAAAATGCAAATTTCGTAAAATATTGATATTTTATTTTTTTCGCTTGTGAAATAAAATAAGATTTTGTCTAGCGGGGATTTGCAGAGCTCGAATTTGTGATTAAATATCTTTATAAATGTTTCTATATGGCCTATTCTATGGTAGAATTTCAGTCATACGTAATATGACGGAGAAAATTATATTTCTATATTGAAAATTAAGTCAAAGAAATTGTCCAAATTGATAAATAAGAAACAACTGACAGTAACGAATTTTAGGTATAGAAAGAAATTCTCCAAAATTAGACAAATAATGATAATCGGGAAAAGCTGAATTAAAATTTCGGTGATCTTGTAACTCCGACTAACAGAGAAAGTTAGTTGAAATTTCAAAGCGTTAAAAAAATTGTAGAATTAGCCAGTTTACAATGGCGATTGACTCAAATAAAGAAATAGTAACATGACAGACATTGAGAAAAATCTCTGCATTCCTTATAGGGAATTTTTAAAATCGCTTTTGATTAATATATGCTTCATTTTTCTGATTTAATTAAAATATTTAGGTTTAATTATTTTCTGCCTTATCTCTTACTTTGAACTATATATATAACACATACTTTCAGTTGAAAATTTTTAGGAAATCGCATTGCATGCAAGATATTAATTATTTGACAAAAAATTTCTAGAATTCGTAAAATTATATGGTTATCATACTTATAATTATATTGGGATGCATCTTTATATGTAAAAATCTTTTTTTCATATATTATATAACATGCTTCTTCAATATACCCTTTATATATCATTAAACATCATTTACGTGTGTCAAATAATTTCGCTGTTTTTTTTTCCATCTCTTGAAAATTTTATGAATTAAACAGGCAATTTAAGAAAAATAAACATATTTTTAAATTTTCTGCTAGTTGCATATGTAATTACAGCCCAGATTTATATTGCATACAAGCTGTAACAGAAAATTTTATAAAATAATAGATTATTAGGCAATAATTAAATTTATGTATTAATTTTAGCGAGAGCAAATTTATAGAATTTTAGGGACTATTAACAATTAAAATTAATGTTTCTTGTTGTATTCAGGGTTCTACCCAAATTTTAAAAAAAGGTTATTTAAATGAAGATTGCTGGTTTATAAAATTTACATTGCTATAATTATTTTAAGTTTATTTTGATTTTTATGAAAAATGATATATTAATACCATGTTTGAAAAATTGCATTATTAAAATCTTTAATTCAGGAATTACTGAAATGTTTTTACCCCCTAAGATAATTTAATATATAATTCAAAAATAAATTACAAATGGACTTTTAATCTTTACGCATTTACATAAATAAAATTATCTCGCAAGAGTTAAAAATGTTATACATGTCAAGAATATTTACAAACATTACTTCATAATTAAAAATAAATTTCACATTTTAATACATATTATTTATTCAGATCATCAAATATTGAAATACTATTATAAACAAAATATAAGTGTAAATCCAATAATAAAATTAGTCTCGAAACTTTTTAGCGAAACGTCTTAGGAAGGAAATAAATTTGGGGAAAACAAATAAGCTACGTCTCAAATTCAATTTGTATTTGATGCGTGCTCTAGTCCATTTTTGTTCATAAATCCCTTCAAATGTATTTTACAGCTATGCATTTTATTAATTTTTCTGTCATTATTTCGGTATTTCAAAGGAAAGCAGTAGACAAATGTGTTTCTTTCCTTCAGTGCTTAAACTACTAATAATTAAGCTTACAACAATTTGTTTTTAAAAGTGAAAAAATATTCTTATTTTTTTAAAACTTTCCTTTTTTTCTTTTTTACCCATCCCTCAGCACATTACATAGCAGCAAGCTGAAATAGCGAAACAAACAATTAACGAAAAGAAATTTTTGACTCTTGAATCCAATTTGCCAGCGTTGTTCAAACTAGAAAATTACGTTAACGCGACAAAAACAGTCTCCCCCTCTTTTTTTATTTTTTTATTTTTATCAAACTCTTATTTTTTTAAAACTCGCTACCTCCGCCTCCAATTTTTTTAATCTTTTGTTATGCACAACTTGCTTGAAGTAGTTCTCTTATGGAATTTCTGGACTTGGGAACAATGTATAGTAATTTTTTTTAATTTTTTTTTCAGACAGTCAGTCATTTTTCGTCATGAGTTAAAGTGTCGCTACCATTTGTTTCTTAGTTCTTCCTTGAGTAGCAACCCAAACACGAGGCAGAACAATGACTAGAAAAAAAAAAGGCTTGAAAAAATCAGTAACAAAAATCTGAAAGGGTGTAAAAAAAACATTAGGATGATCCTCCCCCTGAAATATTAGACCTTTATTACTCTGAATATGCCAACATGGGAGGTTGATGCGCAGCATTCGTTCAGTGCTTCAAATCTTCTCGGTTAAAAGTAATGATTTAGCATATGAACTGAGCAGCATCTGAAAAATGCAGTTTTGCGAGCTCCACGCGCTACAAAAAATCTCGCTAAAGAAGTAGAAAAAAATTTCGAGGGGTCGAAAAACTAAAAACAGTAGATTGCCAGTAATTATCATTTTCCATCTTGCTACCAATGTTATTTTAAATGAATCTTCTTACTCTTATCTCAGGCTTTGGAATCGTTAGTAAATGAAAATCACCCAAAGCTCTTTCATAAAAACAGAAAGAAAAAAAATAATTTCTCCCCTTTTTTTCATCCTATTTGTATTCTGGTTCCACTGTTTTTTTTTTTTATCTTCTCTTTCTAAAGCGTTTTCTTACTTTTCATTAGATTTTTATCATTGTGCTTTAAGGCAAAAAAAAAAAAAAAAAAAAAATTAAATGGTGTAATATAAAAAAATTAAAAAAAAATTGAGAAATCAAATGAAATAGGATGAGTCTTAAGCTCTTCTCGAATATGATCTCTTAACTGATCTTTTAAGGATACGTTTGTATTAATGGTTGTTTTCGCATTCACGTTTCCCTAATGGCCCTCTTAGAAAAATTATAAAATTTAATTTAACTTATTTTTAATCCCAATTTTTCATACCCTAGTGATATTTAACTGAAATTTTCGCTAACTGATTCCAATTCTGAAATGAGTGGATCATTCAAGCAGATATTTAAACGATATAATAGCTTTTCTAAAGAGTTGATTGGATTCTAAGCTGAAAGGTATACATAATTTTATTATTTATATGTCTTTCAAATGGGCGAAACTTTCAAAATGTACTTTTTATATTTGCCATTCTGATATAGTTAAAATTATTTTCTTCAAAACATAGGTTATCATTATTCATATTGAAAAATATTGTTTCAGGAATATCAACAGAAAGCTTTAGATTCTGCGTGGGGCATAGTCATTATTAGTACTTCTGATTAGTTCAACCTCCTTCGTACTCCTTGAAAACCCATACATTCGATTTTAAGTGCAGATATTTTGATTTTATTAGTAGATAAAATCACTATATTTTCAGTGAAGAAGCAAAAGAGAAATAAGGAAAGATATACAATCACAAAGAAATGTAAGAAAAATTAAGTCCATTATGATGTTTGAGGTTCAGTGATTACAAATACAGTATCATCTGATGAAATAGGCCCTTTCGTTTTAGTACATCCATTAGTTTCATTAGATGAAGGAAACGGTGTATGAAAAATGATGATATTTATATTTTATTTATCAATTCAGTAAATCTTACTTAAGAGCGAAATTAGGTGGTATAGTAACCAATGATAAATCACAAATTGAATGACTTTTGAATAATAACAGTACACATTTGGAATTAAAATGATACTGACGCAAAACTTAGCAGAAATGATAAGCGAAGAAAAAAGAACTGAAAGAAAACGCTTCTAAAGATACGAAGGTTAAGGGCTAACAAAGCACACCGAAAATGTGCTTATCATACTGCCCGTCTCCCCTACGCGCGCAGTGAATTCTTTCGATAGTGCTAAGGTGAATTTCTGAAACAAACAATACCTACTTTCATGGGGCTCGTACATTGCTAGAGAAACAATAAAATTAAGAGAACTATTAAAAGAAAGGCATTTTCAATTTGCTTCTTTGAAACCAGAACAAAACAATTCAATAAATTCATCTTACAATAAATAATATTTTTTTTTCTGTTAAAATGGTAAAATTGGCATCAAATTTATATTATGAATTTCAATTTATATAGAAAATAAATCTGAAAGCAATATTTAAACATGAAACTTAAAACATTCTACTCATGCTGCGTAAAAATATTAATTATCCTTATTACATAACTCTAATATTTTACTTTTATTTCCATACTTTTATTCTATTCAATGCAATTTAAATGATTTAAATTACCGTCCCCAAAAGCATTTAAAATTAGGATATTCATTGCTTCTGTTCTTAAAACGTTGATTACAATTTTCCAAGAAAGTTAAACACATTACTAGCGCAGACAAAAGCTAGTTCCAGTTAAGGCTTGCAGCTCAGTTTTGACGATTTCATTCCATGCGATTGATAATATGGAAGGCAGAAGAAGACTACTGACTATTTGATTAAACAACAGGGATGAGTCTCCCGCGGAAGGTAATTATCCTATTTCATCTTGACTGAGTTTCAGTTAGGGTCAATTTTAAGCAGGAGAAAGCAGCTGTTTGTAGCTAAAGCAATGGCTCTCTGCAAATTACTTGCGAAAACTACGTTTCTCTGCTATGTGTTTGCGCAAATATTCGTACTGGATAAACATTAAACTAATCAGGAAGGTATCACTGGTTGCCTCTACCAACTGTTGTAACAATTCAAATTTTATATTAAAGGATTGCGTTTGGTGTTAAATACGAGATGAAGTATTCAAATATTTTAGATGATAAACTCCAACGTTAATAGGCATTAAGCAAACATAATTATTTGCTAAATTAGAAACGTAAATACAAATGGATCATACCTATTCTGTATCTAGCCTTTCTATTCACAACATTATATTGTGATTTAATTGTATTTTTGCAAAGTAAAATTAAGTTAATGATTTAAAATAAATTAAAATATTGCAATTATTTTTTTAAATTCTTAAATATTTATATCAAGATGGTGAATGTAATTTTTAAACTAATTAATATATTTTGTTAAAATATATATTTCGTACTTTAATGTTTAAAAAATAAAAGAAATTTATGGATGCAAAAGTATGCTTCAATGGCAAACCAGTCAATGGAAAAGCAATATGTAAGATTAGAATATTCTTATCCTTTAAATTATAAAATCCTTAATTCATCCATAAAATCTAGATGAAAATCAAATAGATTCAATTCGATGGTTTTAATAAAGAACTGAAAGACAACATCTTTTTAAATTGAATTCCTATTTCTTTCTAATCTACCGAAATAATAATATTTAATTATTGTTTTCAAAACATTTCTCAGTATTTAACTTGCTTTGCCTTCATCATAGAACAGTTGCAATTCTTATTCATGCTAATTTTAAAAAAATGTAATAATATTATTGTCTTTTGAAGAAAAAAATAATAGAAATATTGTTAGGTGAATAATTTTGATGAGAGATTCCTGGCACAAAGCATCACGTAAAATATCTTTCCTATAATAATTTCCAATTTTATATCCTAGCATATTTCATACTGTAATCTGCATACATAGATATTTCTTATTTTGTTTTTTTGCATTCATCTCTAAAGTAACACAATAGAATTTCGCTGATTTCTTTCCATCTCCATTTTCACATCCATTAAAAATATGTATAGGTTACAAACAGGAAAAACCTAGATGGAAATGTGCTCATCCGTAAAATTCTTTCCCTCCCTTCTTTACAGTTATTGCCACAGAGAAAGATGAAAAATTTTACTAAGAAGGAGATCACTAAGAGATCATTCATGTTTACATGTGCATATTCTGAATGCTTATCTTTCAGAATAAAATTTATAGCGAAATTATTTTTAGCAGAAAATGATTATTTCCGTTCCCCTTGAGATATCTGTATCTTTCTGACATTTTTTTCTCTCCCTTTCTTTACCCATTTCTATGACGGTTATTTTCTTACATTGTAGACAAAATATGATACAAAGGATAATTTGTATCTTTATTATAAAGCATGGATTTAAAAAAAGGATATTTTATAGAAAAGAAAAATAGAAAAGTATTTTCTAGAAAAGGTAGCTGCTGAGATTATTTTGACTCCCAAGGAATAATGCTTTCACACAAGCATTAATTATTAATATTTTATTTTCTTATTTTTTCAATAAAACTGGTATTCTAATCAGTTTCATTGCAAAAGATAAAGCCATTAAGAGGACGAAAACCTTATTAGAAAATTTTGAAATTTTTAGAACGAAGCATACGAATAAATGCAAAAAAAATTGAAATATACGAATAAATATCATGATATTTGCTAACTACTATTTAGGAACAAAAATGTCTTTGAATGCAAATTATTTTCAAACTAAACAACGTATTTAAAAATATATTACACTTATTAATTAAAATAGTTTCACATTTTCTCTTATAAGAAGATGCATCAAAGGTTAGATTTACACAAAATACAGTACAAGACATCGTATCTCCAGAACAAAACGTTTTCGGATATTAAACAAAAATTTATGAAAACAAAATTCCATTTAACTAGTAACAAAAATTTGTTAAAATTCAATTCCTATTTAAATCAACAAAGAAATTTTTTATTTTAGTTACTTTTCATTAAGTAATTATTAAAAAAATTATTAAGAATCAAAAAATTATTGATCTTTGCTAGAATTGAACTCACATTCTGCACCTCCACGTGAAAAATACTGAAATCCTTGCCTTTTACCGATTAAGCTACTACCTCTTGATTTTAATTTTTATTACAAACTACTGAAACTATATTTACAATATTAAAAATTAATTAAATTCAATGAATTAATTAATATTTGAAAGTAAACTGTATTAACATCAGATGTCATCCAGTAGAGGTTTAAAAAACGTGTTTGAACTTGAATAGATGAATAAAAAGTATTCTATTAATGATTGAAAATTTGACCAAGATATATCAATAAATATGTATAGGGAGATTGTGACTAATAGTGGTAATTAAAAAAATACAACCAATTATATTGCTAAGTTACTTTGTTCTTCCTCTTCCCTTTTAGCTGCAAATATTCTCTGTACAGGTAGAAATAATATACATATATAATTATTAAAAAGTCTTAAGAGCGAATTTCCTTCTCAACACCATTTAGTGACCAACATCTCACGTTAAATCGAAGAAATGCTCCGAAGAAAACACATTAATTAAATATTCATCTCCGTTTGGGTCTCATTAAATAAATACCGAAAACTCCTTCTTCCTGAATTTTGTATTTAATCATCAGAATTTCGTTTTAGTCAAGCAATTATTTTTTTTTATCCTTAGAATACCCTCTTTTTCAAAAATGCGGATTCTGATTTGTCTTCTCCTTCCCCAACTACATGAAGCGTGTTTCCGTGTAACGCAGGCCAAACTTGATACAAAGAATAATTTGTCTTAATGTTGCAAAGTAGGCAATTAAAAGAGAAGAAAAAATATCCTTTACGGAAAAGGAAGAAGATGGAGAAAAAAAAGGAGGAAAATCCTGAACGAGACAGCTGCTTGGATTATTTCGTGATTCCCAAGGAATGATGGATTTCTTGCAGCCATCTACTATCAATGTTTTCTTTCCTTATTCTCGGTCTTGCGTTCGTTGCTTTCAAGAATTGTCCTTAATGGAAATCAGAGCAGAATTTTTGCACCAATCAAAAGCCCTTCAAGACAGAGGAAACAATTTCAGAGGGAGAAAACCAAACAAGGTTTTAAGTTGACTTAAGGATTTCATTCAATGTATATCATTTCGATGACAAGGATGGGGGAGCATTGTTCGGTTTAAAACTTCAGTTGAAATCTAATAAAGGCTATCTTTTGTGTTATTTTGCTTGGCATAAACTTTTCAGTTAAATTTTTTTTTCAAAAAAATATAAATAGCTATAAATCCCAGAAAGCAAAGTATGTAAAATGATATATTTTTATAAACAGACTTTATTTTTCAAAACAAGGATTATTGTTCGTTGAGATCAAGTTTTCGTTTTCAAAGACGGTTTAAAGAGCATTTTTTCGTGAAAGAGCTTTATTTTTTCTGAAGGATTTTAAAAGCATTTATGACAAGTCAGTATTGTATAAAAATACCTTCTGTTTGTTTTGCATTTAAAACTATGGAACTGAATTTTCAAATTTAATAAAACTTGTGCTTGAGGGATGAAGCAGAAAAAAGGAATGAATAAATAATTGCTTATAATAATTTAACTGTGAGAACTGTGTATTTATACTGTGAGAACTTATCTTGAATTGAACGATGCAAAATTTATATAAATTTTCTGCACTGCATTTATTGTTCAATGAGTTATAGTTAAACATTTTCAATACCAATTAGGAACACTTTTAATGATATACAATGATGTTAAAATGACTAAATTCACTAAACGTGATATATTTTTGTTTATGTATAAAAGTAGAAATTTATTTTTTATTTTATCAAAGGAAGCCATTTTTGGAATCATTCAAATTTGATTTCCAAGTCCTTTTACTGTATTATTTAAGAAAATCAGCAAATTTAAAACTATTTTTAAAGTGCCCAAATAAAAATTTGCTAACATTAGTTAGAATTATTATTTAAATATAATACATATTAAAAATGTGAATCTGAAACATTCATCAATAGAATTTCAAAATTTCATTTCGAACAATATGCTTCGTTTTCATTGTAGTACAACTTTCCATTGTTATGATTTGTAATGTCTTTAAATGAGGAGGGAAACACTTATGGACGTTAAGTCATTAACATTTTGTAGTCCATAAATTATACGCTTTATTTCTATCTAATAGCTTTTCACGTGTTATCATAATGCTTTTATGTTTTAATTTCCCAAAGTCACACTATTCAATTTCAGAAAATCTTCAACATCATAAGAATCTATTTAAAAGAATCTAATTTTATTGCCTTACAAGCATGTATGCAAAATGTTACCAAATCTGATTTTAAAAAAAAAAAAACTCTATTAATTTAAACATAATTCAAAGTGTACGATTTTCCTAAAGCAAAATATGGAATTTTTCAAATTGATAATCAACATGTTTGAAGACAAGCTTTCAGAAAGCAAAAACAGATCTTATTTTTAAAGTTTACAAACTAACCAATAATTCTCTTCTTCAAAGAAATATTTCAAACGTTGAGCAACCAACTTGACCTATAATCGTCAGTTTTATCACTGCTGAAAGATCATTAAATGGCTTTTTAATATATATCATTGAAATACCAATAAAGAAGTGTTCTGCAGGGCATAAATTAAAATCCCGTTGATGCAATTTTTTCATTAAGGTGATAATTCCTTATTTTAACTTGTCAGCAATTGCACTGATAAAAACTAATAAAAACGTTTTGAAGAATCATTTGGATTTTTTTTTTATTTTGAGGTGCTGTATCCTATTGCTAAAGCAAAAAAATATCGCGTAATGTACATGAAACCTTGGCAACAAAGCACGAATTTTCCAAATCAAAAACCAACATGCAAGCAGACAAGCGTTTGCAGAAATAGAAACAAATAACATTTTTAAAGCTTACAAACTAAATCATGGTCCATCTTTCAAAGAAGAGTTTGAAAAATATGAGCAACCAATCTATTTGATCGAGAATCATCAGTTATATTAAGACTGAAAGGCCATAGAATGATCCATTGAACTCGCTTTACTCTTCAGTAATTAGAAACTTTGACGATGTTTCAAACAGAGATTAATAATGGGTTGAAGATAATTCTTGGGAGAAAGTGCCATTAACAACAATCATGGTGACAGTCGCCAGAGGCCCACCAAACTTAGGATTTTCTCCCAAACTTTCAGAAAGGTAGCTTGCTTTTCATTTTTCAGTGCGTCCATTTATATTGAACACTTTTAAGGTTTGCTTTAAGAAGGGGACTACTAATATACTGATAACTGTCGACAGTCCAAATGTTTTTGTTGGTATAAAATGAAATGACATTGTTCTTGATCTTCTTCATATATATGGCTTCATTAGAAATGTGGGTTTCTTTAGCAATTTTGGAAATTTGTTGTTTAAAGAAATTTATATACAACTTAATTGCAATCAATTATTTTTAAATACTATTAATCTGTATAGTTGTCACTGGACCTGGAAAGACTTTAAATGATCTTTTCCCACTTTTTAATGTCGCCAGTTTCTGCAGTTTGTTAGTTTTACAACTCTAATCCTGAAAGAATTTCGATTCAAAGTATTAAAGAATGCAAATTCTCAATAATTTTGTATAAACTACCTTTTTAAACATCTCATCAAGCAATTTTCTAGATATTTATCAATCCTGCAGAATATGGAGTATATGAGTTTTACATGCAAAATGCTTGTTATGAAATTTATCTTAAGTTCCAAAATACTTGACACATTATATTAAATTTGAATGCTGATTCTGTTTAATAATAGCAATTTGTTCAAATCTTCAATGTGCGGGTTTATTTATTTATTAAAAGATTTAATCATGATTTTTATAATTTCATTCTCTTCATATCTTAAATTAAAAAAATCATGTTATATGTTTTTACTAATTCATTATTTTAGTTAAAATTATGTTTAAATTAAAATTACAGAATCCATACTTCTCTTTCCGCATGATACAAAATTTAAAATTGTTCGAATTGTTATGATTAAAAACATAAGTGCACTTTCAAAATATTTATATTGAATTATTTTCATTGAGAATTTTTATTTTTTCTATGATTTTGTCAATTCAGTCTAACGAAGAAAATAAAATTCAATACATATTTTGTAATAATAAATCTATATTTAAGAACAAAAAGATAAGAAGTAACTTTAAGCTGTCAATTATTTTTTAAACTTATCTTTTATTTCTTGTTTTAAAAAGGATTTATAGGCAAAGATCCTTTAACTAAATGTAAGTAAACCATTATTTATTGAGAAATACCGAAAGGTGGGCCTCAACTCATACTTTGCGTATTCTTTACTCCACGAGTACAAACATATATTAAGTCATTAGTTTACTTTTTTAGCCAATAGCCAAATTTCCCAATGTTTAAGAAATAAGGTAAAAAACTAAATCGGATAATTTTACATTCAGTCATATTTTATAGTACATTACATAATTTTATATTATTGCACTAAGGTTAAGAGCTATGTCACTCCTTGCCGTAATTCCTGAATTTCATTCTTAAGAAAAAGTTAAAAGCTTTCACTTTATATTTCATATTATGGTTCCATCCCTTTTGTTCGAGAGACTTTCAGCATATTAATAAAATATTACAATCTTTGTATATTCTTAGCTTCTTTATTTATTTCATGATATTTACAATGAAATACAAAACAAAAGAGGTTTTAAGTTTTAGGATAAGTTATTCATAAAAAAAATTATTGATTAATTTGCTCAAGTTGTTACCTTTGAGAATAAGCGTTTTTTAAAATAGTGAACATGCTTTGATTCTTATGAAGGAAACCATTAATTTGATATTATTCAATTATTTTTGTAATCTTGTTCTGAACGATGATATTTCCTCTTTTTTATTATTACTTACATTCATTATTTTATCATTTAAATTTAGTGTTGAAAATCAATATTTTGATGAAGAAAGGTGCATTGATAAAATGTATTATTACACTTATTATAAAATATTTTTTATCAAAATACTTGCATTACATTAATTATTTATGAAGGTTTCTTAAACAGAATGAATCTTAAATATGTATATGAATTTAAATTCCTTAGGTATTGATTTTTTATTATTTAAATCATCTGTATCGTGCTTTAAAGTGTTTGAGCTTGAACTGGAATCTCATATCCAAAGGCGAAAACAGCAGCTAAAAATTTTAAACAGTTTTCTATATGTAATGTCGCCAAGAAAAGGATAAATGGCTATGCACGAAATGAGATTTGAAGTCTTGAAGGGTTACACTAATTTAATTTTGCGTGAGTCCCATCTGAGATTTTGAAAGTGCGACTGCCTTCACGATCGGCTTTTAGACGCTTAGGGCATTCGAAGACTGCGATAGCAAACTGGAAGAACGTATGACAGAAGCTATCTTAAATATTCACGCATTTACCTACACCTAATTAGCCGCTTAATTACACTTAATTACTCTCAAGAATCTTCCACCCTTTTCAGCTTACTTCTTCCACTTTGATTTTTAATCGACTACTTTATCCCTTTACCGAGAGGACACAAAATTGAGTAAATTTTAAGAAAAGATTTCAGAATGACAAGTTGTCGATTATTTCCTTTAAGTTTTCGAGACAAATATGTCCAAGACAAATATTTTTAGTCAATCTTCATTCGTTAAAGATGATACCTTATAAACAATGTTTAAATTATGAAGTGGGGAAGCAAGTTTGTTTACTATTGAGACACATGAAAATTAGTAAATACGAACTCATTAGTTTTCTAATGACTAGAAAATAAGTGTTATAGGTAGCAGGATTTAAATACCATAAAAATATTCTTATATATTTCTTTTACCAAAGCTTTTTAACTTTAAGATTAATGGTAACTTGAATGTGAGAATTTTTTTATTAAAAAATACAAGAAAAAAATACAGTAATCTTCAGACATCAGGGTCTCAGAATTTTCTCGAATCAGTTTTTCTTTCATCATGAATGAGAAAAAAACCTGTTTTTCACATTTCAGTGGCGTTTTAATCTCTTTTTGAACATGGTAATTCAAAAACTTAGGTAAACATACAATGTAAATTTTCATCATACTAAAGTTGTAAATTTTAATATATTATGGACGAAATCTGTCATGTAGAAACCTTATTATCTACTAACGTTTATACTTGTTAGTGAGAAAATTAAAAAAAAATTCAATAAGTGTGATTGATGAAGCTTGGAATATGAGTTTATGACCAAAATATAGGCAATGATGAAATTTTAGAATAAATTTCTCAAACAATTCATTGCCTATCCATCTGACTAATCACGCATATGCCAAAACAGAAACCTAAAACTACAAGTAAGATGTGCGCCTTTTAATATAAAATTAGAAGAAACTGAAGACTTTTGTCTTATATTGATTTAATACATCCAATGATAGGCTGTCTGTTCTTTTTTATATCAATGTATTCAATAAAATAAAACAATAAAAGTGATAATAGTTAACAATTTTTGCCTAAAGAAGGGAAAAGGATGATATCAAAAGTGCATATATGATTTTTTAATCAATATTACAAATGTAAATACATAATGTGACTAGTATGTAAGTGTACAAGAAAGATGAACACCTAATCTCTTTTTAAGAAGTCCCAGTCTTATATTTTCTTTTAATAATAAAATTAAACTATAATTTTGAAAAAAAATGAGAGATTAATTTAAAAATTTTATTTTCCATTTCTATAGTTTTGCACATTTCTTGTATCAGTTTTTGTTAGTACTTGGTTAAATTATTTACTTTCAGCCACCTTTTCCATCCATCCGATTTGTTGAGAAAATTCGAGTATTTAATTTAAAGCATAGCTTCTGTGATTTACTTGATGTGCATAATTGTCCCAACAAAGATTTTTTTAGAAATAAATAGTGATAGATATTAAAGCTATTTTAAAAACTTTTTATCTCTTCTATTAATTGTGTACATGGATTCTCCCACTAGTCTGATGACATTATAGAGGCATAAAATTTCCTTAATCATCATTCTACTTAGTCTGCTTCAAATTGCATGTTGTTTTTTTACGGTAAAGCAAATTAAGATGTATATTCCTATAGTAAACTTTGGAGACATTACAAATCTTCCTTAACTTTCAAAGACGAAAGGAAGGCATCAAGTAATTTTCTTTGGAGACGTTGAGTAATTTTGAATCTAATACCTTGAATTTCACGGAATTTGCTTCAATTTCAAAGTAAGCAATAAGGAAATCTATAGCTGAAAATTATAGAAAAAATATATAAAAAAATATATAAAAATTTTCAAAATTCAGTAAAACCTTGCATGAAAATAACATAGATACAGTTAAATAGATATTTTAAATACTTTAAAATTTTGAAAGTACATTCAAATCAGTTTATGTTTTTATATTATCAGTTATAATTTTTAAATATACAGCATATTATAGAAATTAATTTGGAAAATGTTGAAATATTACTTTTATTTTAATCAATTAGCTATATTTAAAATTTCAGAAAACACTTCTGCTAGAGGCTTATTCTCATCAGCCAAAATTAACAAAAATATAATTTGACAGCTCTAAGTGAAACAAACTTCTTGAAGAACGTGAGCACAGACATAAGCATATTGTCCTTAATTTTTTCAGATACTTATATTGATGTTTATTATTGAAATACATAATTTTAAATCTTTAATAGATAAAATGATATTTATGTGTATTTATTTATTTTGATACTGAGCAACCGTTAAGGAATTTAGAATGTTTATTATGCTAAGTTCTCTATATTTCATATCTAAAGCCTTTCTGAGTTTTCATATTAGTAATCAAAGGAATTTTTACCAAAATTAAATTATTAAAGATGCACCTTCCTGTTTTGAAGGTAATATCACGGCACTGTTTTCATGCCAAATTCACTTTAACTTGTTTATTTACAGTTAGACAAAAGTAATTATAATTTATCACATTGCATCTTCAGGTAAATGCTACTCGCATTCCTAATTTCTTATAAAAATTTCAAATCTCTCCGGAATGTATAAATTTAATGTTTTCTGGACAAATTAGGCATATACAAAATCTTCTAAAGTGATAAATTTACTTCTGTGATAAGCTTTCAGCCGTAGACATATTAACTTCATCTGCTTAACGTGAAAATGAAAAGATAAGTAGTTATTTCTTCTAAAAAAGTGTAAAAAGGTGTTTCAGAAAAGCGGCGAAATGATTTTAGACTTAATTAAGCAGGAAACGGTTTTTACAATTATGCTTCTTACCAAAATTTCCATTCGTCACAGAAATTGTACATTTACCTTGTAGCAAACATTTTTGCCACCGAATTAGGCAAAATGAATTGGTATAAAAAGCCCAAAGAAATTATTAAGAGGAGAAGCTAAAGCTGGAGAAGAGATCATGATCATACCGACTTAATTAAAATGCGAGCAAAACTTATTAAATAATAACATCTGAAGGAATACCAACTCGCAGAATTCGCAAGACAGTGAGGATGTGAGAAGGTGAAAAATTATTTCGAACAAATTAAAGCATCTGATCTCATAGAAAGATTAAAAATCCTGCCAACTGTAAATCCCTTGAGCAACGATGCTATGATAGCAGTTTCAATCCTTAGTTTTCCCATGTGGACAACGTCTTTGGGTCTTTCAGCGTACGGAAAACAAATTAAATGCTAGCTAGTCGGTAGCGATGCAGTATGCATCACACCGAATAAGACTAATGAATTTTTTCTTCTTTTTCAATTTAGTCGTAAGGGTTTATATTGCTGTTGTTATTTAATTTTCCTTATCAGAAAATTATTTTTAACTTACGTTTGCATGCAAACTCGGTTGATACAAACAAAACTAGCGAAGATGGAAGATAGAGCCTGTTGATTAAATATTTTTTTCCGACTCTAATCCCTAAGTGCAAAGTTTCGTGATAAATGTAATACTTTATTCAAGACCTAATGCTCGATGTTGAGGACGGTAGATGGAGGGAAAGCCTCAAATATGATGATATGTTATTTCGGAAATTGCATTAAACCAGTATCCTAAGGGGGGAAACCAACTTCCTTTAATCTAGATTGTTATTTCCAAGAGAATTAAAGTTTATTTTTGATCAAGCTTGACTTCCTTTGGATTTCCTTATTTCTAAGCAGAATGAAGAGGTAAAAATGCTAATTTACGATGGAATAGTAAATTTGTTCCTGTATTAGTGTGAAGTGAATTCACGTAATTAAGATGCATTATCTGTTCAAAGCAACTTCACGGTTATTGTTTCAGATTAGTTTATTTTATACACATTTACCATCAGGTAATGCAAAAAATTTCATGCTATAGTAGTGTTCGCTTCGTGCAGTAAATACTCTTTTGAAGTGAAATTACCTTGAAACGGCAGATCAAAAATTCTCTCTTTTAATATATTTTAACTGAGGCATTTTAGCAATAAAAAGGATCGTTGATTTTAAAATTTTGGCAGAATTCTTTTAAAATGTGTGCTATATCTAGGGTACTTAGATTAAAAGTGAAAACTAAAAATTAGTTACTCTTAATATGCTAGTATAATAAATTTAATAGAGAGGGTTAAAATAGTTAACTGATGAGATTCACAAGTATAATATGCATTTATAAATTCCTTTTTTTAAAATTACGTGAAATAAAAAAATAATAGATACCTTTTTTATCCTTTTTATTTATTCATAATGAAATATATAAATCCTTATACATAAGACATGGATGATATTCATTTGTAAAAACTCCTTTTAGAATAAATTTTCATATAAATTTTAAAATTTCGTTTATATTTAGTTTTGTCATTTAGCTATAATTCGTAATTTAAATGCATGATACATTCAAAAGAGCTCTACACTATTATTCTATAATAGGATATTGTGTATGTAATTATTCAAGCTATGTTCTCCTATGACAAAAATATTTATTCCTTAGTCCTTACTTCACTTGATAACGTAATGCTCTTTTTAAAAAAAATTTGCCTTAAGAAAGCAAATCACAATTGTATCTCCTTTTAGAATTTTAAATTAAAATGAAAGAACTAGCAATTCTGTTTAAAAGATTTTTTTTAATATAAATATCTTTGAACTTCTGATATTTTCACTCTTATAAGTAATAAAGCAACGAATTATTTACCGCAATAAACCTATGATATTTTACTAATGTTATATTAATGAATGTTTGTAATCTACGAATAATAAAATATTAAGCACATCCTTCTGTATCACTTAATGGAATCATTATATACCTAAGTGGTGTAAGTCAAATGAATGGTATTGATTTAATTTTGGATTTCTTTGTGTTCCATGTAATAGGGAAAAAGTATACCAAATCATTGCAGAGCATAAGATAATAAGGTGTCAGATGTTAATGAACAGCTGCATTTATTTTTTGAATTGAAAATTATTTTAAGTATGGTAATAAACCATCAAAAGCCGTTTTAGAAAGGAAACAGAACACATTTTTATAAAACTCTTTGTCTCTAATATTTACTATTCATTAATGTCAAATTAGTGCCACATAGAAATATTGCATTGATAACTATGAGTAATGTAAATAAATATAAGATCAATCTTTTTAGACTTATTTATTTTCATTTATGAATAACTAGCCACCTTTGGCGACCAGACGGTTAGACATTCTTAATACACTTTAAAATGGTCAGTTAAATACTTTAGGTAGCCTCATTGTCAATGAAATGCTTCATGTGGCGTCATTGTCAATTAAATACTTTATGCAGCTTCTCTTTTAATAGCTACTTCATCAAAATATTTTTAAGATTCAAATTTTAACAGTCATATAATTCATTATTCGATTACAAAGGCCTTAGGCTCGTAACGTACTATTTGTCTCTCTAATTATCAGTCAGCTCTAGAAAAATTTCAACTTTAATTTAAAATGGAAATGCAAATTGATATAAAAACATTTTTTAATCGAAATCAAGCATTTTTTTTAAATATGAGTAAAAGAGAAGCATCATGTGTACTACTGAATAATTTCATAATATTTATGTAATATTTAAGTAATATTTATGTAATGTAATATTTAAATATGTAAGTTAATTCTTAAGAAATAATATTTATGCAATATTTATGTAATGTAATA
>JAPMOQ010019132.1:4385468-4743674 GCA_026543055.1 Argiope trifasciata
TTAATTCTTAAGAAATAATATTTATGCAATATTTATGTAATGTAATAATTTATGTAATATTTCAAGAATTATTCAACAAAAATTACTTAGATTAATCATAAAATTCAGGTTTCAGTTTTATTTTCAAAAGGATTTAAATGATGTGAATAATAATATTTTATTTAATTTGGTCTAAAGACATAACTAAAAATTATTAAGTCTAAATTTTATACATCCTTTAGTTCTAAGGAATCATACTCTACAAAATGTTTCTGGCACTTTAACTTTCAAATAAATAAATGAAGGTTTCTATCTTCTGCTATCAAATTTGATCGACTTATGAAGTTTTGAATAAAAATGTTTTGAACATCTAATATTTTCATTCTTAGGCCATTCAACATTGAGAAATCCTGGGCATGGATTGAGGTATAGTCTGTGGAATGGTCGATGAAGTGGTTTAAAATTACTTGTTTTTATTGAATAGTGATCTTCAGATACTCATAAATCAGTAAGTTTTAGAAACTGAGTTGATTGAAGTTTATCTCTTTTTATTTAAAAGCTAAACGTTCTCCATTTTTTAAAGCATTTATAGGCATATTAGTTATGCTATGTAGTTATTTAATTCATTTAGATCCTTTTTTATAGGTACATATCTATTATTAAAGATTTAGAAATTAGCCGTTGGACATCGAACTGAAAAAATATGTATATTAAACCATGTTTGTCTTAAATAAAGCTAATTTATTTATAATACTGTAAAAGTCATGCAATTTTTTCTTTACATTTTCGTTTTAGAAAAAAACATTTCATATTTATTTCATTTCATGCAGACACGCGCTGAAAACTACATTTTTATATGTTTAATTTGCAATAATTATTTATTTATTTTAGTTTGAGTTTTTGTCAATCTAATGGCAACATATTGATAAAAGATAATACTTTCCCTTTCACTCGTAACGTACTCGTGCAGATTAAATTTTATTGTTTTGTCCTAAATATATTGTTGAAAAATATCGTTAAAATAATTCTTTAAAAATTCGTTAAAATTAGAAGCTTAAGTTATATGTTGAAATACTAATACCATGAGAAATTTAATTTTTTAATCTTTAATTTGATGTAAAAATTTTCTTTGTGCAATAATATTTTCAGAAGTTATAGCGCAAAAACTTCGAAATTTGCCTTAATTTTTATTTAATTGAAATTCTAATAAAAAATTAAAAAAAAGGGTCCCAAGGTGCACATTCCGGACCTCCAAGGTATACTTGTACCAAATTTGGTAACCGTAAGTGTAACGGTCTGGCTTGCAAAGTGACACACACACATTAAGCTTTATTATAAGTATAGATAAACGTAGTGCTTCGAATCCTTTTTCTAAGAGGATTTCAATTGCAAATAGAAAACATGAATACTATTTCAATCATTTCTTAAAATTAGCCTTTATTTATTCAGGGTGAATTAATTATTGATTTAAATTAAAACTCTAACTTAATAGTATCTTAATTCTTTATTAAACAATACATTTCTAGTAAAACTATTAAATTGACAATAAACTATAACATAAATTGGAGGAAAGGTAAATATTTCCTTTTATTTCTGATAGACTTGTTTACTTCTGTTTGCGACTGATAACTAAACAATTCCCATCATTCATCTTCAATTCGTTGCCAGTGGAAATTTACTTAGAAATGCAAATGGAGATGATGAACAATAGGTCCAGTCAAGTCATTAGCAATCACAGTTTAACAGGGTAAAGCCTTTGTAAAGATCGACTCCGCTTTGAGCACCAACATCATTCTACACGATGTTAAACAGAAAATGTTCTGTGGGTTGAAGGCTTCTTGCTTATTTCAACTATTGTTTTCTGCGTTACGTGAACTTGACATACTGCTGGAAAGTCAAATGCATGACTCAGATGAAATAGCAAGTCTACATAAAGCTTACATGCATCATTATTGGACAAAGCCTGTTCAACTGTGAAAGATATTCAATAGTTAAAGCCATCATTGATTGAAAGCCTAATTTTGAAAGTCAGATATCTGGGAATTAGTTGGCTAAGGACTGGTAAATGTGTGGGATAGATTCCTCTATGCAAAAGCTTTCTCTAACTTCTAAATTTGTTGCTGAGCATTGACTAGTGAATCACAATATTTGAAGTGGTGAAAAGCAGATGCCTTTCCTAAACTAAACATCAGTTTGCGGCATAATAATCCATTTCATATCTTGAAACTTCAGTATGTTACAAATTTGAGAGAACCAGAATTTGGACAAAGTTATTGAATAAAGAATCGTGTATGAAATTCATTTTATGAAATATACAGAAATAATACAGGGAAAATGCAACGCTTCATATTTCGAAATTAATTCTTGAATTTTAAATATCATGTTGGGGCAACAGCAGAAAAATCTGTGAAGTTTCCCGAAAAAAAGTAAAATGGATGCATAAGTTTCAGGAAATGATTAAATATGAACTCTTATTTTTTCTACATCTTACACTGTCGTTATATGGTCTATTTTTAAATATAAACGACTAAGAAAAGGTTGTAAACATTGAGATTACCCAAAAAGAAAAAAAATATAATCTAATTGGTGTCAAAAAATGCTTATCTACCGACTCTTTCACAGTCACCAACCAAGATAACAATAACATCATTATATACTGAGTTGGAGAATTTTCGAAAGTATGGCTGTATAAATTTAGAATTTCTAATTTTCGCAATCATTAATTATGATTAAATATATAACAATACTCGATTTCATGATAAGATAATATCTATTAAAAAAAACCCTTCAAGTATTTTTTGTTATACTTTCTACATATTTTATACATAAAAAATAAATTTAATGATCTGAGATTTATAAAACTTTTACTGTGAAGCCAGCAATATAATCATACCTTCTAATGCACCGGTACATTAAATATTTGTTATTACCTAACAGGGAGCATTTATGAGAAAATAGAATAAGTTAATGATGTACCTAGCGATGCATAAGATGTAATAACAATAAATACTGCTTTTTCTGAAGTTGCTTTATTCATTAATATCTCTTCTGACCACAGAATCAGCATTAATATAAGTACATCTAATGCACAACTACGTGCATTGTTTATTATTCTGATTTTACTCATAAACTGAATGCGTAGCTCCTAAAAACAGATTCTCCAGTAATTACGTCTGAAAACACTCTCTAACAATTTGTCTCAAGCCACCAATCACTTTCAGCTCAGCGGTACAAACAGGTAACGGATTCGGCTTCCATAACCAAAATAAACCATAATATATTCCTGTCGTGCGATCAGTTATGCCGGACACGTAATGCTAATGGTGTGCAGTATCAGGGACCTTGCATACAGATGCATCATTAACGACATCAACCAGATGGACCCTGCTTGAAAGGCAGATCGTAGCACCTTACGCGTCCTGTACGAGCTAAATTCAAGGGCTCATAGTACTTTTAAGACCCTCCCCTGCTTCACCGGTGTGAGCAAGGTCCTCTTACTTATAACGAGTTAACGAGGAGTCATTCGCCTATCATTAGCCGACGGATCATTTCACTCACGATTACCGTTTGACAACAAGGACAACACAGCTACGCCGAGGAGCGTAGATTTTATGGGATACAATGACTGTTAAATTCTTTAATGACATATGCGACAGATCGTTGTTTTATTTACACGAGTTTTAATTTATTGCTTGCAATAAAATGTCAGCAATCGATTCGTGTAAGGGCAAAGCACAGGAAAAAAGCAAAAATACTAAGTATTTAATTATATATGAATAAAAATGTTAAGTTGTTTGAATTTCGAGAAGAAAAATATTTGGATGTGAAATAGTGGTTTCTCAATCAGAGAGACATATATATTGAGAGTAATTATTTATACTCTAAATAAATATTAATTTTAAAATTTCATGTTTTTCAAAGTTTTCTGAATAGAGCAATTCAGCTTCATTGTAACATACATTTTATTGTGATAAGTTCCACCGTAAAATATTATGAAATGGCGTTTTTGATTAAAAAAAAAGATTTTAAACTACAAATATCAAAATTCATTTCACAAAAGGTAGTTAAATAAGAAAAAAAAAGAAATTAAGAAATTTAATTAGATAAGAATAATAACCTGAAGCATTTGTTAATTCGGAAAGAAATGAATTTGTAAATTAAATAAAGAGTATTTGGTTTTAATGAGTGCTTGAAATATTTCTTGGGAAAACATTTATATTCAATAAATACCATTTTCAATATCGATTACAAAACTTAAAAGAGAAATATTATAATTTTTTCATTATGATGCTTCATGAGCTTTTCAAATTGATAAGTGCTTACATTTAAATCCAATTATGATTCGAACTCAATGATTTTGTAACGATTTCAAGATCAAATTTGCCCACTTTTTTTAGCACTGGCTGTCATTAAAGTGAAGTTTTTCAAAATTTGCATTTTTCAGATTTATTATTAGTCATTGTAAATCAATAAATAATTATGAAATTAAAAATAAATAAAATATAATGGACATTTTTTTCTGCTTGAACAGGAAAAGTATGCAAATGCATACCTATTTAATTTTTAAATATATAATAATAAAATAAGAGAACAGTTTCTATTGAATTGATTGCACTCGATGTCTGTATTACTATTTATAGCACTCTTATGAAATTTAGGAAGATATATTATTAAAGGAAGGAGTTAACTTTCCTTATCCTATTTACTATCTTTTCCGATCTTTAAAAAATGTTATCATTTACATGGATGTTTTAAGGGTATAATTTTATTCAGAGGTTTTGTAAGAGATAGGAAATTATAAATTTATTTGCATTAATTTTTTAATCAAAAAAATTTCAAAGTTTTATTATCTAAGGCTATCAATATATTTGATAATTTGCCAAGAGTTTAAGTATTAAAATTAATTAATGCAAGAAATAATCATGTGAATTCGTTTTTTTTTGTTATCTAAAACCATACATTTATCAGTGAAAATTTTTATATTTATTTTTCATGTAAAGGTAAAACCGAAATTTTCGCACTTAGACCAGTTTATGAACTTACTATTTAAAAATGACAATGAACTTACATATTTAAAAATGCTGAATTAAAACTTAATATACTAAACTAAATGTTTTGAAGAATTTGTAGAATAAAAAAATTGGCGTTACAGATAAATAAAATTAAAAGAAAAGTCTATCTTTAAAAAATCAGTTTCAACGTTAATTCTATAATCAAATAGTTGTCTCGCTACTATATTTAAATGCATGCAATAACTTACTAAGAAACAATTCTTCTCTTTTTGATTTTAAAAAAAAGAAAACCTACGTGTATTTTATTTTGTATTGATTTTCTAACAAATTTGTTTATATACAAATCAAAATAGGATTATACTATGCCAGCTTGATCTTACAAATTAATTTCAGAACATTCATATCAATGATGGATAAATATGTTTTGACCTATTTAATGCACAAACTTAAAATTATTTTCACCTATTTGTCAAGAATTCATAAAGTCGTCATCACTTTTACACGAGAGATCCGAGAACAACCGCATGATGTACAGCGAGAGGTCTGAAATAATTTTACTGGAATATGTCGGAACTGAATGAAAAATTACTTTTTAATTTTAAGCTAATTTTGGGTGCTCCTAGCTGTGTTACTGACAAGCTGTCGCAAATGCACGATCCTTATAGATTATTCTCCAAGTCTCTCATTTCGCAATTAGTCTCATAGCAATCTGGATTTACAGACTTTGGCAGTTTATCTCACTTTTGGCGATTATCACTGTATCAGAAATCGAAGTTAATATCAATAGAAAGTTTCGCAACGTTCAAGATTGCTTAAAAGGGTTTTAAAATTTCCCGAGGCTCATAAACAGAAATCAATGTGACGAAATTGGTTAATTTTTGAGTTCCGGAAATTATAACTCAACTTGTTCTTGTTTAAATTGGAAACAACATTTGTACTTTGCGTGAAGATCAAATTATTAAATTAAATATTCCTCCCTTTTTATTTAGAATTTGTTTTCAAATTTTTTATCATTGTGGTGATATAGGTGTATATATTGACTGGAAATGTATCTAATTCATTAATAATGAACTTAAAGCCATAGAATTACAGTACAGATGGCCGAGATAAAGAAACTAATACTTTTTTTTCATTTATACAGAAAAGGAATTAGTATCGAATTCTTATTAATTGATTATCAATATTATTAATAAAGAAATTGTCTGAATTCTATTCATTAATTAATATTAGTATAAAATTGTACTCATTCTTTTTTAAATAAATATGCGAAAATTAATCTTAAATTACACTTTTTTATTTAAATTTGTATGAAATAACTGGAAGAATGCAACTCTAGTAAAATCTTTTCATATATAAAAATTCTATAAATTATGTTTTAGGATCTACATCTCTACAACACTTAGTCTCACTAAGTGAGTAAAATTAATTTTACATTAATAAGTTAATAGAATAATACAGATAAATGGTAGAAAAAAAGAAGAATATTTAGAAAACACTGTTTATGTTCATTTTATTTTTGATATCCCATTGTTGTTATTACCAATGGCACTTTACAAGCTCATCGACCGATAATCAGCGATTTAAGATTATTTTGCATCCCTTGTTTTTTCAGTAGCGCTAATAAGGGCCAATAATACGACTTAGTTACTTCATCCTTCATATTCGCTTGCACAACCCCTTTTTACGGGGGGCACATTCACACTACTCACAGATAGAGCACAGAATAACAGCTATGCCCGAATCGGAACTCGAACCCGGGACGCCCAGATCACGGGGAAGACGCACTAGCCCTAAGCCAGGACACCGGCTTGATATCCCATATTATCATGAAATAAAGGCAGCTTGATTTTTGCTGATTTTTGCTTGATTTTTGCTTTCTTTATTATATTTTTCTAATAATGTTAACATACATTTCAACATCTTTTAAATATAAAAGTCTGAAAAGATTAGCAGATACAATAATGATCTTTATTTTTTCAACGTTATCAAAATTAGCAGTAAGGATGTATTTGAGAGTATTTATTATACAAACTTATCATCCCGGTTATATTTGGTCGTTTTAAATAGATATGTAAAGTATTAAACAAAAAGGAATAATTTCCTAATGATTTCGGTGGTTGATCCCAGTTAAACCTTACAATAGCTTTACAAGGATTTAAGCAATTTTCACCAAAGCATCCAATTTAATAAGCTATACATTAAATGCCGAAGTTGTGAAGATAACAGCGATGATTTGAAATCAATTTTGCGAGTTTCTTTTTGGGTGGCCTTTCCCTTGTTCCTCCTGCATGGGAATTATGCGTTCGACTTAATTTCTCTTAATGTCCGTAATGAATCCCCTGACAACAGGACGTAATTTGACACGATGCTGATTGCTTTTAGACTCTAATGATCTATGGGGTAGATACAGTCTCTAGATATTTATCATAGAGACATCTTTGTTTACAGATATCAGTTCTAGTTCTTTGCAAATTAGCTGAAAACGTTCTTAATTACTTCACAGTTAGTTTACTAATTTATTTATCGGAGCGTTCGCTAATAAAGGAAACGGAGTAAATTTAATCTAAATGGAGGGCTAATCACGTGACGTTCATTGCGTTCATTTGGGTCATCGCCTTAAATGAAGAAGCTTAGACCCAAGGTTTTCTTTCGGAATAATACTTCCTGTGATGGAATTGCTTCTAATTTTCTGAAAATCGATTTATCATAGAATAATCTATCTATATAATGGCCCGATGAAATAAATCACTTTGTGAATTTATAAATGAAATTGTGATTAATTGAATTACCTATTATGATACATATTATAAAAAGTTAACTTTTAAAGTAAGAGGTGAAGGAATCGTAATTTAAACTTCTATTTTGGAGGTGTAACAGAGGAGTTATTTATTCCCTATTGAAGATTTTGAAAATATATGTGGTCTATTCAAATCTACCATAAAGATATGTGTTCTTGTGTAAATGTCAACGAATTTTCTTTTACATGGGCCATCACATCATAGTGGCAATGTTTTGACTTCTCAATCTAAGCATTTAAAAATATAAATATAAATTGAATTGTCTGCAAATGTCTTTTTGTTGAACTTTTTACTCAAGATGTTTTTTTAAATGTTAAAATATCTTTAAAAAGTTTTTTTTTTTTAAATTTTCTATAAATTTTCATGTTTCCATTCCTTTGATGCGGCATTATATGCGTAACTATATTCAAAGTTTTATACAAAACTGTATAAAATATACGATAGTATTCCTAATCTATTACATAGTATCTCGAAAACTAGTTGTTTGCCCATATATGTGGTTTAGCATGAACCAAATATGACTTTTGTATCAATAAACCTCACTGAAAAGTTGAGAGTTAACCGTTAACATGAGGATGAATTCATTTAGTTGAAAGCTTTCACAAGCTTAAAAGATGCCATACTTTCAATAAAAGAATATTGCTATGAAATTCAAAATTTCCCATAAAAGCGTAGTCTATAGTGTCATTTTGAATATAAAATAAGATTCTAACCTAAACAATGCACGTGTATAAGTCAATAATAAAATATTTACCGAAGCATAAAACCTCAATTGCCTTTTCGTATCGCTATAGCTTTTCCTCGTCTAGCCTTACAAACTGTTATTGCAGCCTGAAGAGTGTAGCTGCTGGGAAGCTATGCACAGGGAAGGAGAACTCAATAATACATATCCTTCTTAACTTTTTTCGTTTCTTACAAATGTTTTTAGCAGGAAATACAGTTTTCAGGTTTCCAAACATGTTAAAATACAAAACGCTAATAGTATCAATTGGTTAAAGTACAAAACGTTTAGTGGTAAAAAAAATAGCATGCATTTCAAAAATAATAAATTTTGTAAATAAATAAAACTTATTTTGAAACAAAAAAGCAACTTTTATATGATTATGGAATTAATATATGGTTGAGAGTTACATTATGTGCAATTCCTTTTATAATAAACACAAATAACAATAACACTGTGCCACTAATATGATAGGTTTAATAACATAAGATAAAGGATCTATATTTTTCTACCTTTCTGTATCATTCATTTCTCAAGATATTAAAATTCACACCTCAGAAAGCTGCCTTCTTTTCAGGTTTAAGGATACTATAAAGCTCAGAGTAAATATATAATTATTCTGAAGATATAATAAAGTAAGTGCACCAACAATTTCCTCAATAAAGAGCAGCAGTGCAAGGTATTTTAATCAACACATATTAAAGATTATTAGATTTTTATAGCAATTTGATACGTAATTTAACTGCAAACTTATTGCCAAACTTTGAAATTCCCTTTTTAGACCAAATAACAGAGAATACTTTTACATTTCAAATTTTGGAACCTAATCTTTTGCTGAATTTATATGCTTAATACATATTTTATTTTTTGAAAGATTCGTATCGTTTATGCTGCTTACTGACTAAAATAAAAATATGAAATTTTTATAAGTAATAATTATATTTAAAATGCTATTACATAAGCCGATTCTTAAGATAATTTTACATCAGAAAACTATTTCTTTTAAATTAATGATATCCAAGTTTAAAGCAGTCATAAAGTATTGCGTAGTTTCATCTATTTTTTAAATATTATTTCACAATCTGTATAAAATCAAACCCATTATAACCTTGTAACTTTTTAGAGAATATTTGAAAATTGTTAATCTATTGGCGTTCTTACACATTTTTGCGACTTCACCTTAGTTTAAAAAAATATTTTGAAAGGAATTTTACTATTTTTCTGAAGAGTAAAATAAATGAATAATTGAAATGCCACTTTTGATACATTCAATAATTCAATAATTTTGTATCTTTTCTATGAAGAAAACGTGTTAAATTTTACTTATTCTCAAAAACATTTTCTTTGGATGTTTCTTTTTTTTATCATGTTGAAATTCAGATTTTCAATTCAGGAAACATTCAAAATTCTCAGACATATTGTTGTCAAAAATACATATTTCCAAAAAGATAAATTACATCTTCCTACAGTTTCATTGCTTCTGCAAAATAATTAAGTTCACACTACCCAAAAGCTATACATTCATAAATTTCAAAGAAACAAACAAAGGAGAGTAACAATTACTAACAGAGTTACTCTAATTTTTCTTTTTCTGCATTTGTAAGCGAAGAAGTGAGAAGAGGTCACAAAAATGTCATTTTGCCTTTTGTATCATACCTCTCGATTACAGAACCCCGCCTTTACAATCTATGGTCTGAACGCAACCTATAATTTATCACACCCAAGTACCCAGTCCAGAATTATGCTTTAATCGCTATGCAGTGTGTTTAGTCCGATAAAACTTTAATAGGACTCCAACCTCTTCGCCGCACGGAAAGAAATACAGTGCATTTTATTCTTTTGGCACTATGTCAAGAAATGCTCCGTTACAAAGAAGGGGGAGATACTGTTCAGGGTTTTGCGGGGGGGGGATATAATACGACTTGAAAGCAAGGGCTAAGGGGGTCTAGAAATATGACAACGCATATAAGCGAACGGGCACGATGACTTTAAGCACATACAGGAATGTTTAATTTACGCCTTTCCCTTAGATCTAGGCCATTATGAAATTATTTGTGCACTATGACGAATTCATTGAGATAAGTAAACAATTGCAATTGTTGGAATGTATATGTTGATTTGGGGAAGGGAAACTTGCTATTTTTCTAGAGGGTGTAATTATCTATGAAAGGAAATCAAATACACCCCACTGGCTCAGATGCAAACTGAACGCGAAAATTCTTTAAAGAATGTTAACTTCTAGTAGGTTTCCAAGGCAATTAACTGAACTATTTTGATAAGAGAAAATTATCGTGAGTATTTCAGTAAATTTTGACACGATTATGTATGGCGACGAAAAGGAACTGTCTTTCAAAGTTAGGAATAATTCTAGTGTATTAGGAAAAATTTATATTGGAGTAATAGAAAAAAATGCATGAAAATAGAAGATATCATGAGTAATAAATATCCCATTCTATATCTTATTACGAAATATAGTAAAATTTGCAATAAAAATATATTTAAAAATATCTCGAAAAGACGTAATTATGATTTTAGAACATGTCATTTATTGCTCGAATATTAATGCAGAGTGATTCAAAATGAACATAGCTATTACAAACGACTTAACAACTTGCAATTTTTATCTGTGGTGTTATGTAAAAAACAGGTTATATGTCCTTTCCATATCCAAAGCAATTCATATTGTGTGACGTGAAATGTACTACATAATAGATATTATCCGTGTGATCAAGGGAAGTTACATAGAACACCTATGGTGTATGTATACAAAACATTTAAGTTCCGTCAACATTATATGTTAAGATTATCAATGAATTTTCTTTAATTAATGAGTTACAGCCGTTTGTAATTGCTACATTCATTTTAAACTGCCTTGTAAGTCAAAACATTGCGGCAATATCAAGCAAAGTCTAGTGTTGTTGATAAACAAAAGCATTTTGAGAATTGATTAAAACCTGAATAAAATATATTCTCTTTTAGCAGATAAGTGGATTAAAACTCTTTTTAATAGCAGGCAGTTGAATAATACAATATTAATAACTTAGTTATATTAAAAACAATTTCTAAATATATTTCAAAACAATGTGATTCGATTATTTATTTAGTAACATTATTATCTAATTTAAATCTGTTTTGTAATTTTGTAGATAAAAGATTGAAAATTTTAGTCTTGATAGATTAATTAATATTTAAGCAAGCAAATACTAGACAGTTTAATGAACTAGTGGATTAAATTGAATTTTGTTCTACTCTAGGCTTAAAATTAATCCATAGAATTATGAACTATCCTTGAAATAAAATTTAAAAAATAATTGACATGGTTTATCTTAACTCGCTTAGTCCGAAAATATTTGCAAAAATAAAAGTTTCGAATTAAAGTAAATGTCATTGCCCATCAAAATATTTATAGTATTAACCTTTAAAATTTTTAATTTTCTAAATATTTATGGTAATAAAATATTACATTTAGATTTAAGTCAAAATATCCTTCTTATAAGTTTTATTAAATCATTTATTCTTATGCACTTATTAGGAAGAAAAAATGGGATTTAGAATCAATAAATTTATTCCACTTTATAGTAATTTTCACTGAGAGTTGTTCGACACTAAATATACCAGATTAAAATTTTTTTAGTTAAATTATAAAAGCAAAACATTTCTTTTTTCAAGTTAGAATTGCAAACGTACTTTGTTATTTTTATTCTGAATGCATATGAAAAAATATTTATTTTTACATAAGTTGAAAAAAAATCTTTCATGATCCGTAAAAAGATATTTTATGGTATTAAAGAAGAATGGCTGAAAGAACAAAAATATTTGATACCGAAAGTGTTAAAAGCCTACCAAAGCCTCTACAATTGATTTTCACTAAAGAAAATAAAGCTGATCATTTCTGAAATTTAATTTAATCACAATGTCATCAAAAAGTTGAATTACCAAGCATATATATAATAATAATTTTACTGAATATAATAATTGTAATTAAAGACTTTTTCATATCATTGAAAAATACTTAATATTTTTTGGAACTGTGTGTCTCACAAAGAAATATATAAAAAAATCCATTTATAATATGAATATAGAATTATGTAATATTAAAAACTAAGATGCAAAATTGCTAAACTTCCTTTCTGATACCTAATATATTGAAGAGCATTCAGAATTAAGGATTTCATTCCTTAATAGAAAACTTAAACGAAATTTTTAACAAATTTTTAAACAAAGCAAATCAAAATGAAATTTTTAATTAATCTAACTGTAATCACAATATTTGAAATAAAAAAAAAGAGAATGAAATTTTATATATCATCTGATAAGTATAAAAACAAATATACTTTTTTAACATATATATTAAAAGGGAACATTATCCTTCCTCTGCTACAACATTCAATGAAATAACTTATTTACGAATTGAAATTTTTAATTAACCTGACAGTCATCCAAATATTTAAAATCAAATACAATTTTATTTCTGATATACTTCTTTACTTGAACAAACTCATATAAATATACTTTTTATTTTGAAAAAAAATATATTAACAGTATTTTTCTTCCTTGAAAAATTTATCAAAATTCTTTATTTACGAAAGGATGAATCAGAAAATATATATGCTAACGGTAATCTAAGTTCATCTCGTAGCGTTTCCTTCTCTAAGTCAACAGAAAGTCACAGCAAGGAAGTATTTTTAAATAAACATATTGTATGTGCACATTTAATTATTCATAGTTAAGTTTCCCCCATTTTGTAAATAAACTCCATTTTATTTACATCTTAATAGCGTTTCCCGTAATTTGTTGCTTATCCAGGTATTACATTAATTATTTCCTCCTTATAATCTAACAATACTGATTGCAATCTTATTGCATGGATTTTAAGCATACCTTCTGTTTATGATCCTTATAAAGCAAATTTTAGAGGGCTGAATTCCCTCTTTCCTGATTACTCTTCCCATAAGATGTCAGCATCTTAATGAAAGCAGAGAAAGAGCCGGAGTAAATCCTTATCCGATTTTCTTCTCAGCAAACTTAGCATCACTTATCTACCGAGTAGAATTCCTTATTACCTTCAGACGAGTCATAAGGAGGAAGAGGCTGTGTCCCTTGAGAAAAAGAGACCTCATCTCGTTAGAACCTTTGCCTAAACTCACTGTAAATCTCGAAATAACGAGAAGAAACGAGACGAATGAAGAAATTTACGTAGACGGAAGAAAACATTGTTCGTTTTTCTTCGCATCCTTTCTTCATTACACGGAACACAATTTTCGTTTACATACTGTTGTCTGCTCTATTTCATTTCATGATTCTATTACGCTGTTGACCTTTGTAGTCTCTAAGAGCCTGTTTAATTAGTTATTGGCTGAAGAAGGTGCACTACTGGTCTTAGATATGGAAGGATCTCTCTTAATGCAATTGTGCTTTCACTGTTGCTTTGTTTGGACCATTCAAAAGCATTTAGAGGTGTTTACTAAATACCAGTTTAAGAATAAATAGTGATAAAAGAATTGTTTTCATAATTATAAAAATTATTTTCACGATTATAAAAATAAATGCACATGGCATATAATTATTTAAGGGCCTAGGACGTTGCTTTCGAGTAAAAAAATGGTATAAATTTCAGTTGTAAATAAAGAGAGGGAATGTTAACAAATAAATTTTATATGATATAGAGGAAATGCAAAACAAATGAATTAGTTTGATTGTAAAATGAAATAAAATAATATTTCTTTTATAATCAAATCGAATACGTATGGTGATACGATATTTTCCTAGTTCATAATCTCAAATCGGAAGAAAAGAACTATGAATAAAATCATTCAAAACCAAGCACAAGTTTATAATTACAGCTAACTTAGTTTTAATTTTATGTACTTATAATAAAAATTTCACAAAAATTATAAATATCATGTAGCTTGAAAATCTAAAGCATTCATGGCATTTATCAAGATAAATGGCCTTGTGAAACATTACAGCATAAAAATGTATTTTGTAGATGTGTAATGGTTGTAAATACAGTTACAAAAGAATTCAAACTATTGCAAATATCAGAATTTAATATCTGCGTACCGAAATTTGAGAAAAAAACGCATTATTTAGGAAAAAGTCAAAACACTGTGTCTTTCTATTATAGGAGCAACTATTTTTTGATTGATAGATTTATTTTCTATATATATGCTAAGTAATTCTCGAAAAAATTGCAAATAATTAATGCATATAAATAAAAAAATTGTTGGAAAATGAACAAGTCAGATTGAAAAAGAAACAAATGATTCACTATGCATCGTTTGGAATAAGTATTAAATTCGTTTTAATTTAACTGTTATTCAGCTCATTTAAAAAAATTAACTAAATATAAAATGAAGCCCACAAAGATGCAAAATTTAATAAATGTATTTATGCGATGATTTAAAAATTTATAATATAACATTTTATTTTAATTTATTACAGACTTAAAATTAAATTTTAAACATAATGTTAGCGATAATATGAGACTGGATTCAAAAATACGAATAATAATAAAATTTAATAAGTGTTCAGGCAATAAATATTCATTAAATTCTATCATCAATTATATTTTTCCTTTAATTAGAACAAAAGTCAAAAATATTACCCCACAAAAAAAGAAAGAAAGATATATTTTTACTTACATCATTCATTAATCTATTTCATAATGCTATTTAAAACAAATGCGATTTTTACAAAATCATTATCAAATTATCAGCAGTGACCTATTTGAATATTAAAAGCATCAAGGGACACTTAAGAGAAACTTTAATTTTCAAATACAAAAGCAGAGGAAGAGATAATCTAAGATAATAGAATGAGAAAGAAAAAAAGAAAAAAAACTGAACATAAATTTTGATAACATTGACACAAGTACAGCAAAAAAAACTCGCACTTTCATTTTGTAAGAACTAGGGATACAAATTATTTACATGTATACGTGGTCTAAATATCGGATGATCTCCATCCAATTACATTAATGATAATAGTCTGAAAATAACTTTAATGGGGAGCAGGTAATACATGTGTTGAAGTCCCGCGATTTGCATGTGCGTTGTGTTTTATACTAACAGTGCATCTTCGAAAGTTGCTTGCCAATGGGCGTTGTCTGTTTGTGTCGGTTGCATTTCGTGTGGGTATAGCATGCTTTATTAGCTATTCCAGAGGCAAAGGTTTTCAAATATTTTCTCCCCTTCGAATAAATCAATTACATCTACAATTTATTAAAGCTTGCTGTGTAAAGACTTGAATATTTTATTTTGTTTAAAATCGTTAAGCAAATAAGTGCATGCGAGTGAGCATTTTGGAAAAGTCTGGCAGTTTAGGAAAATTAAAGTGGCTGTATTTGTCAAGTAAAGGTTGCTTTTGGTTCGAGCCGTTGGATTACATGATTTATTGTGATGAAGTTTGTACGCAGTTAGTTTCTTGTTTCACTAAGTCTCCTATGAAATCTGAACCATGAGCAGAATTCAAGGCTTATGTAAATGGAAACGCGTTTCTCCGCGCTCCAGCATATAATGATGGATTCAGTTTCTGCCAAGAATGATGATTGAAATCCAAAGTGAGAATTCATTTACGGGAGTGAGAAATCATGTTCATATTTGATATTGAATTACTGATATCATCAGTTGGTAATCCACTCTTGTCTACATGAAATCACTATTTACCCGTCAGGGACTTGAATTGTGTGATGAGCTTTCAACTATTTCACATTATCAGTCTTGTTTACGCGACTTGGAGGGTTCAAGTCGGCGATTTTCGGGATTAAATACATGTTTTGGATTAGTGAATAAATGAACTGCTTTACAGATTGATCATAACATGAATATACAATATTCTCTAAAGTAATCAACTATTTATAAAGTTGTTTTCCACGGGATCAATAACAGCGAATAGATACTAAATTCAGTTTGACAGAAAATGAATGCTAAGATTAAAATGCTCTGGAAAGTGAAGCGGATTTAGACGATTTGACAGATAAATTCAACAAGTGCCATCTTTAATTTTATTATTACTAATCAGTTACTATTATGCATGCATTTGCTCTTCAAAATGATAAAAAATGCTATTTCTATCATAATTAATCATAAATGCATATTCTATCATATCATTTATGTCATAAATATTTATAATTAATGAGAATAATATTTTTAATATGTATAATTGAAATTTCTACAAAAAATTGCTCTTTGTTAGGACTTCAAATTTGTGACTTATTTTCAATATTTATAAATTTAAAAAGCATCCATTTTTGAAAGATAGTTTTTTTTCTTTACTTTTTTACATTTTATCATTTCCCTCGTTTAACAACGGCATCAGGTATTCATAAGTTAGAAGAAAGAAAACCTTTGATAAAAAATTAGAATTTTTTGATAACTATTTTTTAGCTATAAGCAATAATGTAGTTTATAATGCTACCCGTCATGCACCATATTTATTTCGTGATAATTATGAAAGTGAGATATAAGGACTGAAATTTGGCTTATAACAAGATACCTTGTCAAATCAACCTTTGACTTATTTTGTCATTTTCAGAACTAAAAAAAAAATCTCGTAGAAGAAGTTACATAAAAATTTTTAATAACTACAAACCTTAAAAGAAGGTTTCTACTTTTCTTTAAAAATTCTCATTTGCATACCGTTAATATTATAAGAAGTAATTATATGAAAATTTAATGGTTGGTGGTATTAATATCTTAGCATTTACACGACTATTATTTTACATTAATCACCTATTAATAAAAAAGCACTTATATCATACAAAGTTCAACAACATAAAGGAAAAAGAAAAAGAAAAGTTATTTAAACATAACTTTTTTTAGAATGAAGAAAAAATAATCTCAGTAGCAATTTTTTAAGATATTCTTATTTGTAATTGTTTCAAGCACAGTCCGATAATAATATAGTATCTGAAAAGGAGCATGTATAGTTAGCTTTTTGAATTTATATTTGGTATAGCGACTATATAAAGAAATCAAAATTTTTTATAAACATCAAACTTTTATCATTATGTTTTTAGCTGGAAATAATTCAATAATTGATAACTTACGCATGCAAATATCCGTCATACTAAATGCCTGCCGATTTGTTGCAAATCCATAATTGCTTTCAAAATTTCTGCATAATTTATTCTTTTTTTATATGCTGTTATAGTACCTTTACTTATCCATGATCGTTTGTATTTCGAATTTAAAAATTCGTTTAACTGCTATTTCACGCTTTGACATTTCGAGAAGACACAAATGTAAGAAATAAAAATATTAGAACCGATTAAATAATGGTGTGTATAGAGTTCCAATTTTGCTTTAATATGCCTTGTAAAATTTATTTCAACAAGTTAAATAATAAAATTTTAAGAAGATGTCAAATTCTGCATATATTGGAGATGTACTAGACAGAAAAGTTAGACTCATAATCAACTTCCAAATCCCTTTTAATTCGAAAATTAAAAGCCATTATTTGGATGTTTATTTTTAGGTTGATCAGGCTAGAAAATTGGCTAATACTTTCTTAAAGACAAACAACGCTTTATGTTTTAAATTAAGAGGACCGATAAAATTAATTATTTTCATTAATTCAGAAAATTATATACCCATTGTGTTTTATAGGTGCAAAGACACTGCATAATCTTTTATTGAATATTGATGATTTATATAAAAAATAAATTGTAATAGTATTTCTTTCATTTTTGCTCAAAAAGGCATTTTATATGTCTCGAGATTTCAAAATAAGCAGAGGTTGTTTATATAAATAAATAAAATTTCCATTATTTATCTATTCTCACCATACTTGCCCTAATGTGCTATATGCTTAAATTGATTGGATCTTACAAACAACATACCATTTTACATTTTTTAAAACAAGGTTTTTAAAACAAAAATAAAATACTTTAACTTCGAAATCAAACACTTTCCGTAAACACTTTAATACATTAATATTTCCGTCTTATCTATTGTTATTTATATATGTAAGAGGCGTTTTTCAACTTTCAATAATTATTTATAACGTAAAAGATATTTTTATATGGTTTCAGTATAGCATATTATTAGAATAACATATTAAAGATAATAATATAGCAAATGACATGAAAAATAACAATAAGTTTATTAACTGAATAAAAAGCTTTAGTTAAAATTTATAATAAACCATGATTCCCCGCTTTTCTTTTTTGTTGTAAAGTTTTAATACAAAGTTATGTATTTAAAGTTCATAAGTACAGCGCTTATAGCTAGCTTAAAAACTGTTTTAATATATCACGTTTTTCTTTATAAATAAAAAAAATAAGAAAATCCTTTTATAAATAGGAAATCATTTTACGTATTATGGTAGTTTTAAGTAAAAAAAAATTACGCAATGAAAGTCGACATTTCTTTCTTCTTTGCAAATAAAAGCGATACAAATTATTCTTTCAAACATAAAGATTACAAATATTAAATATAATAAAAACTGAAAAAAATTCTCCTAACAAGTAATACCATTTATTTGAAGTCTTTTGTCATAAACACATTAAAAACAAAGAACAATTGAAAAAGAGAAGAATGTTCAGCTATTTTACGTAGTTTTTTCCCACATTTTACTTTACTCTGAAAAAAAAGTGTGACTTACCATAAGTAGCTAAGATAAACTGTGGCCGATGTCAAATTTATTCGTCAAAGTTTAGAAAACGCAAAGCTATCACGGAGTTTTTAAATAAGAAAAATGTTTGAAAAATTGGAGGAAAAAACATCAATTTTCTGTGAATTAAAGCCTTTTATATGAAAATCTTGTGGAACCATTTCTTTGTTGAAGCAAAGTCGCGAAGCTTACTTTTGGGAAAGAAAGGTCTATGTTCTCTTTATTCTTCGTCTTGAAGTATTCTCTTTGTTCTTAAATAGAAAGGATACACAAAAAAGGTACGTTTATTTTATCACGTATGTTTAAAACAATAAATGGAATATCCTTTCTGGATTTTGTCTTATTTATTTGAAAGGGATGCTTAAACCATTTTGACAATGATTAGCTTATGAAAAATATTAAGTTATGATAAATAAAAATATAAGTCAATAGCAGCATTTTCTTTCGGATTTTTTTAAGTATTGATTTGAAATGCTTTATTTTTGCCAAATTACTAACTAGTAAAGAAAATAAATTAGTTTTTCATATTTGATTGAAAAATACTTGAAAGGATTTCATTTTTTTAAATATATATTAAGATAAGTTTTGATAATAATGCAAGGAAATAATTTCGGATTCTGCATTTATTTGCGTATAATTTTAAAAATAATTTCTTCATTATCATAACATCTTTTGTCTTTTTAAAATGAATATCATTGTTGATTAAAGTTTCTCATTGAATTTTTTTCCAAGTTCTTAAATGATGCGATGTTTTCTAAAACAGTTTTCAATCGCTTTATTTTGGTTCTTTGGCTTATCAAAACAATTTTTCACGAGAAAGTAATAAATATTTCATTAAGTCATTTATCTTTAATAATTTTATTTAAACATATTTACAGAATATTTTTTTAAATTATGATTATTAACAATTCATAAAAATGAGGGATTTTGATTTTTAGCGGAATAGTATTGAGAAATCGTAAAATTGAAATATATTTTTATTTTCTTATCAATTATATGCATGATTATTATTTAGTGCATAGAAGTAGCATTCAATCCAATAGCATCCAACATTGTCATCTTTAAAGTGAGCTTTGAATATATAAATACTCTTTAATCCTTTTCAGAACAAAAACAGATTTTTTTTCTGATCGAAAAAACGGCATTTCATTTTATTTTTTTAATTTAAAGATTTTTGCTTAGGATTTCAGTTTAAATATTTAAAGAAAAGATTAAAGGCAATTCCCCTCCCTTATAATGATATATTAATATATTTTTGTAATTGAGTTCGATTTGGAAAATCCACCTTAGTTTATTTTATTGGATAAAAGTTAAATACCAATAATTCATTTTATTGGATAAAAGTTATTTTAATAATAATTCAAAGCAAAATCTTCATAACTGTTTGATATTAGAAAGGCAATACCTTAATTTCTATTCCATCAAAAATTTTGTCAAAAACTTGCGATATTCTATTTCCCAGACCAATTAAAATATGTTTTTACGGATCGAAATAATATTCTCTCCAATTAGGAATCAAAATGAATTTATAATTAATTATTTTGTCTAGACACAATTAAAATGGTCAAAGAGTTTTAAAGTTTGCATTTTCTAAAATTACCAAGATGTCGCAACTCTAATGAGAGAATGAAGTAGTTTACTATGAACATTTAATTATTAATGGAATAGTTAATAAACTTACTACTTATGACCTTAATAAAGGTATATTTAGTGTTTCTTAATAGAGTTTAATACTTGTTTCCATTGAAATGCCGTTAATTATTTCCTAATTAAGCAAATCATACATCGCTAGTGATGGATTAAAACTAATGGAATAAATACATTTTTCAGAGAAATTAATTTTCATTTAGTTTTTTCGGCCTTTTTTTGTAAATAACTATACAATAACAAATACTACTAGAGATATAACAAATACTACTAGAATTTTAACTATTCTTAGTCAGTCAATAAATAAATGTTTTTTTAATTATTTATTTATTGACTGACTCATCTTTTGCATCCTGCGGATTGATGGGTATGTGTAAAAACTTAATTTTACTATTAAAAGTAATATTAAAAAATAAATTTAGATTTTGTTACATTTTATGATTTCTTATTCACCAAACTTTGAAAAAACTGTTTAAATATATTGTTTTTTAATATAAAAGATCACTATTATGGTCTCGTAATTCCATTCCAATCTTTTAAAACCTTAACTAGAGATAAGTAATTTTGGATCCAAAACATTACTTTCACTTAAAGCTCTTATTTACAAATATAGTTTCGAAAAAAAGTACAGAAAACTCCATTTTAACCAGCTAATAGCTGCCAACGAGTCTCCGTAAAACTGAAGGTCTATTAAAACATGAATTACTCAATAATGAATAGTTAAAATAAGCAATCTTGAAATTGCATCTTTCTATGGTGTAGTTGAGCTGAATAATGCTCATGTGAGACATTTAATGCATATATTATATGATTAATAAAGAAATCAGTTAATATTTTATAACTAAATACAAGCAAATGAAACGAGAAACTCTAGAACTTAAGACATACTCCTTCCATTAAATTGAGAGTTAGCTGTATTTTATAATTTGATTTCTTTATAAAATCATAAAGTACAGTTATAGTGATTTTTGTTCCTTTTTAATTTCTTATTTTCAAGGCTTATGATGTGCCCTTGTATTACTGAAGCGACATTTTAAACGTGGTTTGCCCATTACACTGGAGGATCAAGTAAAATTACAAAAGCAATGAAAAATTTTAAATCGAATTTCCATTAAATATTCATCTAATGCGTTGAAATATTAAAAAACAGCGCTTTGGTATTCAAAAGAATCAGTTATGGAGGAGAGATAATGAATCCAATGAAAAAAAAGGCATTTATGGCTGTCGATTATTATTCGCTTTCAAGAGAATTAGTTCCTGTGTCATTTGTAAATGGATGCTCTTCGAGAAGTAATTTGCATGATATTTAACAATTAACTCTTTGAAGAGCAATGGCGTTTCATAGAAACAATATTATTCAAAAAGTTTATCCAAGTCTGATTTTTATTTAGTTCTTTAATAAAGATTAGGCTTCATGCATTAAGCAATATTTCCCACAATATTTATTCAGTGCATGACAAACGATAATTTTAATTTGTTGTTGAAGAGTAGTGTTTATTATCTAAAAGAATTTTATTTAATACTAGAAAAAATAAAACTTTTAGAAAAAGAAAAGCCTGAATTATTCAGAGATTATTTTAAATCCAATACACCTTAATGCCTTATTCATATTACATTTTAACTGGCTTTTATAATCGCATATGAATGTTTCGGCAAATAAACCTTATGGATCAGTACATTCAGAAATAATGGAAATTTATAAAATTAACTAACAATAAATATCGATTTCTCTTCCAAATAATTTGTCAAAAAAAAGTAAAAAAAGTACCTCAAGAATCTTGAGATCACATTTGTTAGAACTGATTTCAATTATTTACATACATGTCCCATTTTAAAATTTCCTATGGATATTTTAAATCGGACCTTGTTATTGATTTTTGTATTTTAAAAAATCCAACCATTTATCTATACTGATTTTAGATTGACTTATGAATGACTTAATGAAACCAATTTATTTACACCAGGTCGTCATGTCTATCTTTTGTAGAATCGAGTTTCGAGCTCATGAGCATTGGATTTCGAAGCCGAAAAGCTTCCATAGTAGTTCAATGCTAATACGAGATATGTTGGAATACTTAAAATTAAATACAGTTACGAGGTATAAACCAGAAACACGATAGCATCCAAATTTAGAAAACAATCTATGCGATTTTGTTAACAGCAATTGACAAGATTCTATACGGATTTTTTACAGATGTAGGTATATATAATCAGAAAACAATTTAATGAAAATCATGATCAATACCTTCTATTGCTAGGTAACAAGATATTTTTAAAACATGATACCATTTTTCACTGATTTCCCTTTTTATTTAAAATGATCTTATTTCACTTGATTTGCTTCATGCTTATAAAGAAAGTAATTTAAAAATACTTTTTCAATTATTTTCTGCATATAGTTTTGAATCTCATTGTGTAACGTGCTATGATTTTGTATATTTAAATGCTTTTGATTAAATGCACTATTTTAATACTTTTAGAATATCATAATGAAGCCAATTTATTAACCTAATTAAATCTCGATCGAATATACCTGGTACCCCCTGATAGTGGATTTTGTAAACAGTTTTTCATAGTAACAAAGTATTCAAAATTTATTTTAAATTAAAAATAGAAAATAATTTAAACATATTTTATAACTCCCTAATAAAAGCATCTTTAAAACCCGCTTTTAGTAATTTTTTTAAAATCCCGTTTATCACAAGGGAAAACAGAACTAGTATGTTAAGGTTACTAATGATTCTTCACTTGTATTTTGAAGGAAACTTTTCAATAAAATACGAGCCAAATGTTCAGAAATACATTATAAACACGTGCGAGTGCCATACAATGGTGCTTGAGCAGCTGGATCGAACAAGATTCAAATCCCTTGGTATTCGCTTCGTTTTGTTCTCAGTCGACGTAGCCTATTCTTCCCCTGAATTCTTGCCGTTCAAATGAAGAAGAGAAGCGGAGAGGTTAGGAATTAATGGGCAGCTTCGATACGCGGCATTGCATAGACGAAGGGTAATATTTAAAATCGCTAGTATCTTGATGCAATTACGTTAGGTTGATGTGAAGCTTCCCAGCAATGCAGTTTGTGGCGGGGAATAAATTGACAATCGCAGCGCACGACCCCTAATTAAGCTCTCGAGGCGCTCTCATGAATACAAATTGTTTTCCGCTTGCATTTCACGTTTTACGCTCTTCTTTTCTCCCCCATGGATGTTCATGTTTGGAAAAGGACGCTTACGACAGAAACCTGTTTTTGCGCATAATGGGGGCGATAATGCTTTTCAAGAATAGTACCAGAAATTAGACTACATTAGATCGTCTAGTTTTCTTCTGAGTGTGAGCCCTGACTAAGGGGCCTTCGAATGTCCTGACAAAAAGTTGACTTAGAAAGAAGCCCCATTGTCTTAATAGTATGAAAGATTATCTGAAAGGAAAGAAATTTGTCTTTTTCATAAAGGGTTCATGTTTCTTCTAGCATATGAATACATGTCAGTCATTACATGATTCGCATTTTCTAGTTTTAGTAAAAACAATTTATTTGCTAGAAGTACATAAAATACATGAATAGAGGTAAATAAATTGTGCAGAAAACTTTAAACCTCCTTGAGCATAGATAAAAGATTAAAGTTTCCCTAAACAAAATATGACCAATAACTGAAAACTTGAAAAAGGACGATAATTTTTATTTCTTCAAACTTTTATTTTCTAAAAGTTCATAGATGGCTTGTTTTTATAACAATTCATTTTTATGTTGTATGGTTCAAAAAGATTAGGATTAATTGAATTGATTCCGTTTAAAAGAATAGAACTAATCAAATTATAGGTTTATATACTTTAAAATGCTCCCTCTATTGTTTCGCATTATTTCAGATTGGCAATGTGTGCAAGGTCCCACCAGATAACCACTAAAAAACCTAACTCCGAAAACAAATAAAACATATTGCCTAGCAAAGAGCATCAAAACGCACATTTTTCCCCTCTCTTTGAAATATTTCACCGATTCTTCGTGGAAGTCGGTGTTTATTTTTTCTCTGGGTAAACTGAAGAGACAACGCGGAATGGTAAAGTGAACGGAATGTCCTAGATCGAAATGTTAATCGTGACTTTTGGGATCAAGTCATAGATACTTCTGTAACGCAAGCCGTATGTTTACTTTCTGAAGAATGCATAAACATTAAACTCGATATTCTATCTGCGTAACTTTTTGTTACCTCCTACAGGTGTCAAGCGGCAGAACCATGAGGAATTCGGAAAGGTCTTAAATTTTATGTTTTACAGTTCAATATATAAATACATTTTCTCAACAATCTAAGTAAAACTAAATTATGTAATTAAAATTTATTAACTCGTTTATTGCGTGATTAGTATTCGTAATGTTTTAAAATATGTTATCTTAAAAACTAATGACATGCAATTTTGATTGAATGAAATTTCTGAAATTAATTTCTTATGATCGCTCAATTAAGGCGCTAATAAATCTAAAATTTACTACTTTTGCCTAACTAACTTCATCTTTCAGTTTAACAAATAAATTTTTCATATAAAAAATTGATATTCACATGATTCACTTCAAATGAATATCACCAGTTTACTTTTTGAAATTCATTGAATCATAAGATGCAAACACTGTGCCTCAGAAAAGTTAGAAATAAAATAAAGTTTGATTTTAGATTACTTATTTAGTTAAGTTTGTCATTATGATGCAACTTCCTCAGAAAATCTGTTGCGTAAACACTTTAAAATGTTTTTATTAAAAAAAACTCTTCTTTTCAACTAAAAAATAAGCGAATTCAACATTTAAACTGACTTGTTTGATCCCTTTCAGATTATAAATAATTCAATTTATTTTCCTTCAAGTTCTTACAATTTATTACAGTAAAAAAAGAGAAAATAATTTTCTTAAATTTTATAATAGTTTAATCCTTAACTTCTATGACTTTATAAAGAACTGTTGAAAATTTTATAATTTTTAATACTTAATAAGAAGAAACAATCGTACTTAAAAATTATTGATTCATTTTCGTATACATAATTTAAACTCAATAATCTTTCAATCTAAAAATTAAAGTATTAAACCCATTTTGCTAGTTTCTTTTTAATATGAAGCTAATAAAAAAACCATTACCGATATTAAATAATTAAAATTTTAAATTAAAACATAGTTAGATAAGCGGTGCTAAAAATAACATTTCTAGTTTTGCGTTACTGGAAGCTTGTGTTATTTACAACTAAAAATTGAAAATTATTTAACTGTAACAGAGTCAGGAGTTGATCAAATATATTCTAAAAATTCTTGCTGAAGAATATCTCTTAATAGATAACAAACTTTATTTAATAACAAAATTACATTTGGAAACCAGCCATAGGCACCCACCTGCTGATGAAATTCAGAAAAAATCTTATTTCAAAATTCCGTGATATTTAAAATGTTGACTTATAAATTTATCTAAAAATATAAAAAAATTAAACTAAAAAAATAATTTTTTTATAAAAACAATAAAATATGATTTAAAAAACTGATTTTAATTATTTTTTATTTGAAGTATCAGTATTATACATACCAAGAAGTTAAAATTTAATTCATATTATGCCTAACTGTTATATTTGGAAAGTATGCTTATTTTCTAGCTTAGTGACAGTGTCAAAAAGAAATATAAAAGACAAAATGCTTGATGTTTCGTTTTTTTAAAAAAAATTACTTGATTTAAAAGTCTATCCTTTTCTCTTCAATTGAGATGTTCACCATTAAAGCCTTTACTACTTTTTTGTTATTTGTATAGCCCATTAGATATATAATCACATAAAATTTTCATTTCAAGTAAGAGTAAAAAATTAATTAAAAACTTATATGAGGTCCAAAATTATTACGGCTAACTAGTAAAGATAATCTACATTTATTCGTAGTTTTAAAATAATAATAGTATGCAATTTCATGATTTGTTGAATGCAACTAATGCAAAATTGTTGTCTAATTAATACTGATATAATACGTATAACTAACTAATAAAAACTAACTTGAATTCTGTATTAAAAAGTATATCGATTTTATTTTTATACTTTAAAGAAACAGACTTTAGATGCTGCTAAAAATCATGTGTTACGATCAAATCGTTTCACTTTATATTTAATTCTTTATATAACTGATCATGTAATAGAGTACTCCACTGAATCTTGATTTAAACGATTCCTTTGACGACTCTCTTCGAGTAGAACGTGTTCCAGAGCCCCTATCAGAGAAGAGCTCCAAAATGCCATTAAAGAACTATAAAAAGTAAGGTGTTAAGTTTCATTGAGAAGTAAAATTCTATACGCCTCCCGTGAAATGCGATAAAAGTTATTACGATTGGTATTGTTCAACGAATCCTCTTGGGTACTGTCAAAATCACTAGACTTTATAACTCATCCTAAGGTATCACATCGATTCTACTGGTTCTACTTTAAAAAAAAAGGCTAAAAGAAAAAAAAAAGATTTTCCTCATATCGCAGGCAGTTCTTCGAATTTTTAGTGCTTCTATAGCTAAATAACACATCAGAATTGAAACTGTAGCAGAGAACCCCTGTGAAGCAAAGTTAGAGCATTTGCTATGCTGTAAACGTACTCGTCTTCCGCTTTTTCCTTTGGTATTGAATCACATTTTGTCTGCAGGCAACGCAGGAGTTTAAAAGATCGAACTTTCCGGTTGCCGGCAATATTGCTTTTATATTTTAGTTTGATCAGGTCCTTTATGATTATTTGAAAAAAAAATTCAATACTATCGAGTTGTTGTCAGCATTTAAAGTATTGTCGTTTAATCTTAGAGAGAAGAAACTACTTCGATTTGTTCACTCAATAAATTTGGGCAAGTGGTTGTAGTTGAAGTGGTTTGGCTGAATGTTTTTGAATGTGATAAAGGTTTTACACCCGATCGAAACGTGAAATATGCGGTTATCTGTAACAGTTTATTTTAAAACTTCTGCTTCATCAGGCAAATTTTCACAACTCTATTCTTAACAAAATAAATGTTGAATTCGCGCTGCTTGAAGAAAATATTTATATATCCAAACATAAAATGAATTCATGGACGTTTTTAAGTGAGCAAAAGCTTTAAGTTTATGTAGTCTAGAATAACGTCTTCTGGAAAATAAATCTATTGAGGTATTTGTGTATGCGGATCTTTAAATGTTATGTTGCAGCAAAATATTCTTCATTAACAAAGCTTAATTTTTTGATTAAATTAAATTTATATTATTTATATTTCAAAGAAAAAGAAACATATCGCCAAACGAAGGTTAACCTGAATTTTAAATAAATTCAATGTTAAAAATATAATTAACCAAGACTGGCATATATAAGATGTGTTATAAATGCGTGTTATATCATTTTGTGATATTTAAATCTATTAATGAGAAGTTTAATAATTTAAGATCTGTTTTCGAATTCAAAACAAGAATAAATTCCACATTTCAGAGACAGTGCCCGAATATTAATTTCAAAATTTCCTAGAACCCTAACTTATCACATACTAAATGGCGAGATAAATAAATCAATCTATTTAGTTTTCCATCATAAGTTAAATTTTCCTTAGTTACTTTTATAAATTATATGAAAAAAAGTGTATATGCATATTTTTTCTCAATACGCGTGAAATTTCTTAACGCTTATTCAAAATGGGAATGTAATACACGAATTGTTTAAGAAATTTCCCAATTTAAAAAATTTTGAATTCTTTATGACATTTTTTTTTTTTTCATTTTTTCATTTGCATCAAAATAGACTGAAACTAAATTGTTAAAAAACATGAAAAATTCATCACATATTTTTTGGCAGATTATTTTTCCAACTCAAATCATGTTTGTGAATAAGATTATTTGCAGAAAATAAGAAATGGCAGTTATTAGGAAATTATTATACGTTTGATTGAAAATAATTAAATTATGCATGCAATTATAGATAAAATAAGAAAACTTTTTAAAAAATGAACAACAAATCAAATGTAATTTATGAAATAATTTTAATGTATTCCCAATAATATAAATATTCCTGATTCCGTCATTTTTTTCAGCAAAATTCTTTTGTAAATAATACCCCCTGTATTTGCTAGACTGCATGTTATACAAAATATTTACAATGTAAATGCATTTCAAACTGAAATAATTTTAAAGAGAGTCAATAAGTTGTTCTTGATTCTCGAAATAATATTTTTCTATACAGAGTACAATAAAATTTTTTTTAAATCTTGGATTCAAATTCGATTTTAAAAATATGTTTTGACTTTTAAATATAGGAATTCGTCTCAGATTCAGGTTTTCTGACTTACAACTTTAATTAATTTACTTCTTTCTGATACATAAAATCAGTTTCCGATTGCTACTCATTATTTTTAAAGCTACTTCCATTAAAAAGCAGCCTAAGAATTTAATAAAATAGAAAACCCCCAAAAAATATTTTTCTATCTTTTAAAAATATAAAAATTCATGAAGATGATGAAAAAGAAAACTCTGTAAAGAAAAATAATGTGTCTAGCTTAACATTTTTTCATTGGACGAGTGGTATAACAGAATAGAAAAAAGCTCCACAAGAAAACAAAATGGTGTAAAAATTTTTTCTCTCAAGCTCTACACGCAAAACTTCTTTTCGTACATTTTTACATACCAGTTTTCTAGTCTCTGAAATGCATCTGTAATATGAATTTTAATAAACTGAACATATTTATTTTCACTGTTTATTTCTAGGATTTTTTTTATCCCTTGCATATTCATTGAATATATTATATGACGTCAGTCTAAATTCCACTTAAGAAGAATATGTATACGTTTTTTTTTGTATTCTAATGAACGAATAACTAATTAAATAGTAGCAGTAACTTGTAACTTGTTAAATATTATTGAATTTATTTTAGAATATTTTATACATCGGAATATTTTTAAAGACTTCATTCTGTTCCTTTTTTAATGAATAATAAATTGAAAAAATGTATAAAAAACTTTAACATGGGAGTATAATTGATTTTTCATAACTAAACAGCTTTAAACACAATTTTTTGAGCAAAAATAATTCACATAAATGAAGAATATTTTTAATGTTTTTATGAAAATAAAGAATGAAACTTCATATCTATTATTTATTTTATGGGGAAAAATATAATTTCAACATCTATGAACAGTTTCTTTTTAAGCTGCAGATTTTGAAATTCTATCGCCTCTATTCCTTTTGAACTAAAAACCTGAGATATTATTCAATTATATAAGTTATTTTATTTTAACGATTTTTTAGTACACGAATAATTTATGAAGTAGAAAGTGTGGAGTAATTTGTTTTAAACATACAAATACTTTTTTATTAAAAATTATGTAAAATTTGATGAAATTCCTTTCAACAACAATTTCTTATTTTTGAATGCATAACAAACTACTCTGACTTATTTTTACCTGATTAAACTGATTTAGTTCTTTTCATATGATTATTGTTGTGTAAAATTAGTCATTTTTCTGATTTAAATAATGACTGTAATATTCTGAATTGTTATTATAGAAAACCATAGATAGTCATAATAAGTTTCTAGATAACTTCACATTCCAGGGACAGCTCGTTTAAATAACTACAGGCTGATAAGTATGACAAATGAACTAATAATTTTCATAGTTATATGGCATCCTGTCTTTTAATATTTATATTTAAAAAAAATGCATTTAAATGTTGAATTGTAGCATTGCTTTAATTTAATAAAATAATTTCCCCATATGGGAACAACTCTAGATTTATTTTCAAGCGGATGTCATTAGTTTATTTGACAATGATAACTTCAATGTTATCCAAAAACACGTCCTCTGGATAAATTTCCATATTATATCGATGAGAGGATGTGCAGTCCAGGCGACTTAGCATTTAACATGATTTTTGGCACCATAGATTTACGCAGAAAATCCAAAACAGGATGCAATTTTTTATCAGATCATGTAGATACTTAATAAAAAATCGGAAAATGTAGTAGTAATAGTTTAATAAATCAAATAAGCCATTTTATATGACATCATCTCTATAATAATAAGCACTAGATAATGACTCCATGGAATCACGTAGAAAATCCGAAACTAAAGGCAATTTTTTAATCAGATCATGTAGATACTTTTTAAAAAAAATCTAAAACTGTAGCAATAATAATTTAATAAATTAAATAAGTCGTTTTAAATGACATCATCTCTATAATAATAAACACTACATATATCCATGGTAATCATATAACAAACACAATTTTGCAAACGTAATGCGGCATTTTTAATAAATATTTTTTATGCTGTTAGAACAAAGTTATCGCAAAAATTTTAGAATTCAGACTAAAAAAACGTGATAGACATACAAATATCTGTGCTTCTATTAAATTCACAATATTATAATTCGCATATACATGCCAGGAACATGAATAATAAGTAAAAAATTATCAATTGTTTTTTAGGAATGAAATAAATGACTTTGTTTATTTAAAGCTCGCATATATTTATAATTCCTCGAATCTATTCACACTAGAAGTGAGAATAAACACAACATTTTTGAGAGAGATTCTTGTTCGATTCCTCACTGAACGAAACAGCCAATAGGAACGCTTCAAAAATTATTCCTCGAACAAACAATCCATTAGGAATGGAAACGGCACAAATAAGAAACAACGAGTTCGTTCCAAAGAATACTTTTTTTATTCTCTTTATCATGAGCGTTTTGCTGTAAGAGAGAGAGGAGAGAGGGGTAGAGAAGCATTTATGTCGAATGTATGAAAATTCTAAAGCAGGAATGTTATAGGCTTATTGAAAAGGGGAGAAAAATCTCGATGAAGACTCGAGTATTGTTTGCCTAAAGTTGTAAAACAATACGCAGTGTTAGAAAACAAATGAAAATTCGCAAAATTCTATTCATAAGCATATTGCAAAAGCGTACAGCAGAACTTATTCGTCGCATACCGAAGCGAGAAGAGGGGCCCAATCGAAATTTTTACTTTTATTTTCATGAAACGCTTACCTGAACAAAAGAAGGCTTTCAGCCACAGGCGAACACTTCATGTTTTGGAGGGGGGAGAGAGTGTTAGAAAAGGGGAGGGAAAGAAGGGAATCGAGCAAAGGCACTGAAATTGAAAAAAAAGCTAATATTAACTCTGAAAAATAATACACTGCAGCAAAACGGGAGAGAGAAGGTCTTAACCTCGTGATGAAAGAATTACATATGTCTCCGAATTCCCGCTTCGTCTAATCCTGTTTACTGAAATTTCTCTTGTTTGCAAGTGTTGAAAAATCGTTCGAGCTCTCCGCTTTTAAACAATTGCTTTAATTAAACAAATAGGGTCCCAAGAGTCCTAGCTATGAGTCTTTCACAATCCTATTATTACGAAAGGATCAATTGTATATAAATGTGCGAGACTGATAAAGAACCTTATAGTTGAGAGAAGTATCATTTTACAAGCTTATTAGGAAATCTATCGCCCTATCCCGTTCGTACCGTATTTATTTTCGCGGGGAAAAATAGTAGTTGACTGTTTAAATTGTCTATTGAAAGGAAAGGATTTAATGAACGGTATCAAATTGTTTTGTCGGAACAGCAGTAGACCAGGGATTTGTCTGGATTACTCTCCAAATATCCAATTAAAAAAGTATTTCCGATCGCATTTGTTGCCTCCAGTTAAGCCTAATCTGAAGTGTGGATTCGTGCCTTGTTACTGTATAAAGAGTAGACGGAGAGTTTGTCTACTCCTGGGTCGGTATTAGCAAAGCATTTACACTGAGATTCCATTCGACAGAATCTGTTTGCGAATATAAAATCGTCTTATGAATATTTACGTTTGTAATGAATGTAAAATATTATCGTTTAAACATTCTATACGTTGTTTAAGATAGGTGTATATAGGATAGACCAATCGACAAAAGATTTTTAATATGCGATATCTTAAGAATCAAATTGAAAGACGCGAAGGCTACATTCTATTGTTTTTGAAGACAGAAATTCAATTAAGATACGCTTCGAAATTTCAAAATGATATGATAAAAAACATATTACTGTTTTTTTAGGCTCAAGATATTTGATTTCCTACTTATTATCCAAACAAAAATCTTCAAATTATTTACTGTGTCTTAAATGCAAGTAAAACAATTTGAAATACTGATACAAATTCTTCTTTATTAATTTTCAGATTTTGCTGAATTTTTCTTCATATTCTGGCTTTAATCTCCAATGATGATTGATTTTTAATGTTCTAAAATGAATTCGAGATTTATACCTAATCTATATTTATATGCTATGCTTGCGAATAAGTCTAAAATTATTTATTAAAATGTACGCCTTGCGATTTGCATACAATGAATCAATATAATTTCTCATCAGAATGCAATGAATTGTTGAGAAAAGAAATTGCGTTGTGGGATGGAAAAACGTTCTATTTCTACATAAGATCAATAATAATGACACTTAATACGTTATTACATACGATGGTTATATCCATTTAATTTCCTATTATGTTTATGAACTAAAAGAAGGCAGCAAAGTGTTAACAATTAATTTCCTTTTTTTATTTTGATGACGATATGGCTAGTTCTACAAAATGATATTTTTACCATGTAATTTCAACAATCAGCAGCTGCATGCTTCTTATCAGTTGTATCTGTAGATAATTTGATATTCAGATGCTAATAAGTTTTTATTGAATTATACGTCAGTATATTTTCCCGTTAACACAAATATTAGTTATGCCATTTCGGCATTTCTATACAAAAGATAGAAAAATAATGAGAAATGTAAAAAAACCTTGATGTAGAAAATAAAATGCTTAAGTGCAACTTCATTTTTTCCATAAATTATTAATATCATATACACATTTCCAACGAATGCCTTCAGTTTTTCTAAGACAATTGAAGTAATTTTCTCTCTAAATGTGAATAAACGTAACATTTTATTTATATTCTGAATTGTAAAAACGTATGAAACAAAATTATATACACCATAAAAATATAAAGTCAACAATTTTGTAAAATTTAAATTTTTGTAATTTAAAATGCTATAAATATTATGAAAGTTTAAATATAGATAGAAAGCATCTTTCCTCAACACATTTGATTGTTTGAGGTCTAGTTATCCTTTTCTATGTAATAAAAATTATCTATTGAAAGCATCCTTTAAAAGAAATAAATTAATATTAAATTTTATTGATAAAACAAATATTTGGGGATGTTAGGAAATTTTTATTAAATCAATATTTTAGTTAAATTTTCCCATTCTAAAATTTATAATTAGATTTAATAGCTTAATATTGATTTTTTGATTCTTTTTTGATAAATTATATTTTTATCAATTACTTAAAGACGTAACCCGAGTTGACTCTTTCTACTTTTGTAAACATGCATATAAAAGTATAGAAAATATTCAGATCTTAAAGAAACTCAATTAAGCTTCTATATGATTTAAAGTTTTAATTAATTTGTTTACTCTTTCAAATCAACTTGGAAATGTTAAGCGAGAAAGAAAATAAAGTATTTAACAAAAATAATTTAGGAATTAACTTGAGTAAAATTGTTATAATATTTCTTCACGCTTTTTTCCCTAGTAAAAAAATCGCACTCTTACAAATAAACTAAACGAACACTCTAAAATATATAAAACATAACCTAAAAAAGGATAATTAATAAAAATTTATCGGAAACTCTCCCGATTCAAAAAATGTGAGCTCTCGGACGAATATTTTTAAAGATTACCCTGAAACACAATGAATTTAATTAAAACCTCAAAACCCTTTTTACTTCATTTTCATTCAGTTAAATCGATACAAATAAAAAATGAGTAAAATGTAATTTAGTACCATAAAACATCCGAGAAACTACTAACTAGTCAAAATTCTCCAGAATAACATGCATAACATTTGACTTATTTAATTAATTAAAAGCTTTTTCAAAGTGTCAATTATACTCCATATCGGATACGAAAAACACTTCTTTTTTTCATTTTTCTTTTTCCCTCATTTACTTATATATTTTCATATTCATCTTTCCTATTTTTTATCATCCGTCTTCTAATTTAAGTTAACGGATGAAGCAGAAAAAAGTTTCTCTTAGCTTCAGGGTGAAATTCAAAATTAATAGCAGGTGATCATGATGAATTATCCCATGAACATATCTGGGTTCTTATAAAGATTCTGTTCGCGGTTACTCGCTCATTAATCAAAGAACTCTTGAGTGAGATCCACAGCACTTTAATGGGTACAATCTCAGTTTTACGAAGCTTTAACTTTGCATCCGTGCGTATTCGGAAAAACTACTTTATGTCACGCAGTATGTCGAATACGTTTAATAAGTAAAACTAGAAAAAATGCGATATAGATATAATTCAGAGATTTTAATGTCACTAAGAAACGAGAATAGAATTAAAATTCTTAAAAAACGGCTAGTGACAAGTTAACCTGAGTAATATTTCAGACATTTATTTCACTGAATGGAGAAAGAAATGTATTCGAGAGTAAAAGAATGAATGTGCGATGTTATTATAGTGCGAAAATATTATATTACTTGATAAGTTATACTTTAAATTTGCTTGTTATTTCAATGTTAAATTTAAGCTCTGGAGATAAGGTTAATGTGTTAAGATATTTCAAATGCATTGCTTAGATTTTGTATTGGTGCAGAGGGCTAATTTTGAAGAAATTACTGGATATGATATTTAAGATAGAATGCATTGTCCTCTAATAATCGATTCAAATTGTGGCTATCAAATCTAATTCAGTACACACTTTGCCGCACACTTAATTAATTTTATTGTGCATTTTGCAGGTTAAAAAAGTACGATGAGACAGGTGAACATAAAACAGTTACTACAGACGGCATATGACATAGGTAATTACTTTGATAAGGTCACTGCACTCAATATCAAATACCATATTATTTAACATCTACACTGTTAAATGAATTTTTAAATAATCAAAAAAGGTAACTGTATTCAATGATACCAACATTTTCATACAAATTAAAATTATTTTCATCGCAATAATAAAACAAAATGTATTTAAATATAATTTTAACTTTTGCAGATTCATTAATAAATTAATTAGGGAGATACAGAGTTACCAATTGGTGAAATTTCATATTTTCGAAATTCGAATCCTGTATCCCTGTAAATGATGGATTTTTTTTTAATTTAAAAAGCTAGATTGAATTGAAGTGAAAAAATAAATGTGCCCCATCTCAAAATTTTGTTTTTAAAAATATTTTATTTCAGTCTCCACAGATTAATGATTTTATTTCAAATTAGTTGTAGATAGCATCCCTTGTTCAAAATCTTGAAATCGAATGAAACTGAAGCATGCCTTGGAAAATGGATATATACATCTAAGAATGATTTTTTAAAATTTTGTTTCTCGATATTCTTGGGAACACAAGAGGAAAAAAATAGAATTTTCTGATCCACTTTTTATGATTTTTAAAAACTCTTATTGATGCTCCAACCATTTTCCTTCTAATCAAATGATCAGATTTCAGCTTTATTCCATTAATAAAGTAATGATAAAAATGTGTTCTCAATGGGCATGACATTTATTATTTTATTTTTGATTAATTTCGAATATACACATGCTGCAACTTATCTCAAAATCATTTTTTTTTTAATTTTCAAGATTTCAATAAAAATTGAATTTCACAAGTCCTAAGAATTAGCTTGTAGTTGATTTTATTATTTCATCCTTTTAGATCACCAAAAATTAAATGTGATTCTTGTTTTGATGTTAAAGCACAATTAGATTAATACCAACAATATGGATGCTGCAATACTAACTGTAGTAATTAGCCAGTCAAAAATGTATTCTCGTTATACATATTTCGATTCCATTTATTTTTTCTTCGTTAGTTTCCGAGTTAAAGAATATGTACTTTACATAAAATTAGGTGAATTAAATAATATTCATGAACAATTATTATTTCTTTTGCTTTCCTCAAAAGAAATATATTCAAAGATATTAGATTTAAGATTAGGAATACTTTTAAATGATTTATATATAATTAACAATAATATTATAAAAACCTATTTTTTAATACCATAAGTGTTTAAAAAAAGGTTATATAATAGATAAATCTTTGCTTCATTGATATAGGTGGTTTGTATAAATTAATTAACATTTTCTCATTAAAAATAAAAGGATGTAACAGTTCCTTGAATAGTTGTGAAAACGTTGTCTGATGCCTTTTAACCACTTAATTTATTGTAAATAACTGAAGTTCATTTTTTTCTCTATAATACTGATCTTTGTTGTAAAAATTTGTTATCATTTGCATATTTAAAATAATATTTTTAAGTAAAATAATAATTCTTTTAATATTTGGAAAACTTTAAGGTTGACGTCTCTTATCCAAATCCGATCCAAATGGAAAATGTGTCTCTTTGAAGCCCATCGTTAAAACTTTTGAGAAATTCGCTTAGACTTTTCAAAAGACGAATTACCGGCCTTCTTCAATTGAAAGATGGCATTCAGTGGATTTTCGGAGGTATTCCCCATACTTGGTAACGGTGTATATATTTATTTGTTTTAGATTCAAACACATGACAAAAGGGGAGTTCCTGGTTAGATCATCTGCATCCGAATACGATTTGATTATCTCTGCCATTTGATGTGAAGCTAATCGAATTTCCGCAGTCTCAATCCCATTTAGAGGCCCACTTTTCTCTACCCTACCCCACTTAGTTTTAGCTTATTCCTTGGGTCCCCCATCTCTGGCTGAAAGTCGATTGACCGTGGGTTGCCATGGCAATAGTTGCATATCGCGGACCCCCTCCATTGTTTACAATCTTACTATAAAAGCCATTGTTCAACCCTTTCAATATGAACACCTAGCGAGGACTACCCAATGAGAGACCTTGCAATTCCTGTTCAGAACACATTTTGGAGTTTCAGTGTTGGCGTATATGTCTAAACTGTTTATTATTAGAGACGGGATATCTAAATAGTAATGCTGATGAAAATTGCTGATGACTTTGCCTTTGTGATTTCTGAAAAAAAAACAATGTTTCAGGAAATCGATTGTGGTTTAAGCATAAAAATAGTTAAATTTTATTGATACAATATTTGAGCGCCATATTTTACCAATAAAAATAGTTCTATAGAAATGCTATCGATAAAATTTTAAAAATTTTAATTTTACATCTATTAATAATTAAAATTATAACGCCTTGGTTGATTATCATTGAAATAGCTCGTTTTAACAATGGATAGTACATAATAGAACATAGTCCCCTAATTTTCACTATGTTCGGCAACATTTAAATGACGCATTTTTGATAATTTTATGACTAATTAATAAAAAAAATATTAATAACATTTTTTAAAAGACAGTGTTAAGTTTTTGGTATAGATATTTCAACTAAGAAATTCTTCATTTATTTTAAATATACCTAAAACTAAGTCCTAAATTACCTACCTAAAATTAAGTTTAAAATAACTTCTTACAGTTTCTTATGTCCATTATTTTCATTTGCAAAAGTTTACAGAAGTAGGATACTACAGTACAGTTTTATTACTACATACCTTCAGAGCTGAATGGTGTTTGATTACGTGGATGAAAAGAATACCAATTCAACATGCAGGTTCTCGCTTTTCCTGGGATAAAGTAATGGTTGAATTGCGTGGTTAATGGATACATGGGAATTTACAAGACGTACCAATTTAGTGAGAGGTATAAACGTAACAGACCTGTGATGGTGTTTTTTTTAAATTCTCGTGTGATTGTTTCATGACAAAATCCAACAGTAAATATTTATTTAAACTAGGAAACAGAAGAAAAAAATTGCTGCAGCTATTTAACATATTTATAGAAATGTAAATGATATGTAAAATGTAAATGTATGTTACATTGCTGTGATTTTAATCATTTTCCTTAGCGCAGCATAAGTAATGCTATAGATCTTGTGAATAAAAATCCAAATGAACCAATTTAATAAAATCTAATATGCCAGATTTCTTATTCTAAAATAAAAATTTATAAACACATTAAATTTCCAAAATTTCTCTTAAATGATTGCAAAAATTATAAATCGGAACATTTCATCGCTTCCCTTGTTATAGTGTATTTTTTCTAACTCTTATCAACTATAAACTTTTGGAATCTACACCCACAGACATAACATAATTCAATCAATTAACTTCTAAGTGAAATAAATCACAAAAGATTTTTAAGATAGTCAATTAATGCAGTAATTTTACTGATTCTTTAAATAATGCATGTTTGTATTTTACCGAGTTTTGTATTTAGATCTTTTTGGAGGAGTAAATGGATTTCTACTAAGTCTAGTAAAAGTCTCATCTGTTTCTGTAAATAAATACTAGAAAAAAAAATTCGCTGAAGCTCAGGAACCCAATTTAATTCTAAAGACCCAAATAAAGCTTTGCAGTAAGTAAATTAAGAGATAATTCGATATACAGTTGGAAACGAATGAACAAACTGTTAATTTGTAGGTGTGATACATTTTGTGGTTCTTTTTTTCATTTGAAAGGCTTACAAACTGACCGTCTGGAATTACCTTGGAGCTTAGTTTTATTTTATGGTCCAAAATAATGTTTTAAGACGGGATTAAGTAAATTCGTGCCAGGTTAATTACGTGATATGTTCCAGATTTCTATGGATTAAAAGATACTTATCTCTGGTGAAGAAATAGATGAGATGACAATAAAAAAAATTCCGAAACCTTCCTAAAATCCACCAGAAGAATTAAACAAAAAAATCAATAATAAGGTACATGTTAATGCAAATTTCATTTTCATTTTGAAATAAGAAAGCTGCTCTTTTACTGAATTTTTCGAGCAGCCCTTTTAATTAATAGAGAAATTATTTTATTCGAATGAAGAGGAAAGCCTCATTAAAATCAAATCAATTAAACCTTAGGTATAGTAGTTTCAATTTTTTTAGCAATCAATGGCAGATGTAAAAACATTCTGTTTGTGGTGATTCTATTTTATTCAGTTTTAGAACTCGATTATAGTTCCTCTCAAAACCAAGAAAAATTATTTCTGATATTTTACTTGATGCGGTAACGGTCTGATATTAGACATGATAGCAATAGCATAAATTTGATATAATTGAAAATCATCTATTTTTTAAAGTAGATGAGTAAAACCAGACAATAAAATATTTAAATATTAAGAGGTTTATTGGAGCATATCTTAATATATCGTAAAATAAAGAGTAGCAAATCAAGATATCATTTTGCCAACTTATATTCAACTCATTTCGCATTGAAATATTTCACCATACTTAGTTAGCAGGCTAACAAGATTAGAGGGACATTCATTACATAATGGAAGTAAAAATTAAATATTTTGAGAAATATTAAATCGTGAATTAAAATAATTTATTTCAAAATATTTGCCAAAATTATCATTTGAACAGATGGTTTGAAAGACTTTTGAATTTTAATTTTGGGTTCTGCATCAAAATTTGAACAGACTTGTAAAAATATTGAAGAGAAAATAAGAGCATAAAAAGAAGAAAAGAAAGAAAAAAAGAAAAAACTTATCAACTTTATTTCATATTTTGAAACGATAGAAGTTGTCAAACGTTTTATCAAATTAATCATGTGGTAAGATATCTCACAGAACCACAGAGAATTATTTTTATGCTCTATATAAAAATTTACCATGTCTCAGAAAAACCGTAAAGAGAGACAGAAACAGAATGAACTAAATTTATGCTTTAGTGTTAGAAGCAGTTAAGAGTAGCAGCCCAGTTTTATACCTTACACTTCTTTATGCGCCATATGTTGGTTCTCAACGCTCAGAGGAAATTTTCAGACTCAACAACAGTAGCTGGAGAATACCTATCCTCAAAACAGAGGAAGAAGCACGCAAGGCGGCTTTAGCAATGATTAGCAGTTGTGTGATTTCAAGGTGAATGGCTTGTCAGGCACGTCAAAATGTCGCTCTTCGAACTCCGATGAGCCCCCATTTTCTCGAAAGTTAGTGAGGAGAATGCTATTAATCAAAAACCAAGATGTGAAATGAGAATGTGCCCGACGAATTATTGCTAGATATTCGATGAAAATTGAATGGGGAGCTATCTTTCATCGAAACAAACATAGTGACAGTTTAATTTTCTCTATGATTACTGTCGATGTTTGTCACATTATCTGACTTGCAAACTGCAATGAGTGCATTCCAACTATGAAGTTCGTTAATTTTGGGCTCGTATTAGATTGAAAAGTCCGAGTAATCGGATAAATTCCGGAAAAATACGCCTTTAATCGGCGTCATTTGATTAAGAACTGGAGATTTAATAGGAATGAGTCGCAATGGCATCCTAAGAGCCCTGCACTCATTAACTTTCTTTCTCATGAATAATTCTCTAGAATTTCTTTTTTCTTTCGTGCTTACGTAGATTGCTTGGCTACAATTAAATTTGTAGTTGTATTTATAAAGCGTCTAGGAGTACAAAGTAAGGCATGATGTAAATGAATAAATCAATGCTACACCCAAAAGCCCCTTTTATTATTAAATTATATTTATTTCATGAGGAATGTTTAAAAATGAGTGGGCTTTTTCAAAATTCTCTGACTTTATTTTAATTTTTTTTCCACGATTAGATTAAAATAATAAGAATTTATATTGAAAATCTAATACAAAATGTTTATATATTGAATTTTTGTGGGTAAGTACTAGGCAAAGACTACCTACCCCCCCCCCAAAGTTCTACCCAGTTTTTAAAAAAATTATAATAAGTTTTCATAAATGTTTAGTTTTACATCTATATCGTTTCGTTAATCTTTCTTTTGACTGCGACTGTATCAAGATATATATAACATTTTTTGGGAAATTTAATATAGAAATATAACTTTTAATACAGTTTTATTTATGTTTCTTTTGTGATTCGATTATTATTATCCATGTAGTGTATTTAACCTGTTAACTGGTTATGACGACTAGTACAATACAAAATGAATTGAATATAAATTGATTACACGGTTAACTAGTTAATAATAAATATGGAATAATATTTCAATTGTCAAAGCAAACATTTCAATTCTTATCGCTACAAATGTATGGATTTAACGAAACATTCTTATAAAAGTTTGCCTCAAAATAAAAGTAAAAGCATTCTCAAATTATTTATTGTTATATTTCCATAACTTACAAATAATTCTTCTAAACTTGGTTGAATTTATAAATTACTACATTTCTTTAAGTTTTAATTTTTCTCTATTAATTTGATATAAAATATTTCTCATTTACTCATCTGTGCTTGAAATTCCGTGAAAAAAATCTATATAATATATTTCCCTTTTTGAATATGTCTTCATAAACCATCTAGTCAAAATTATAGCTCTATAAGTATTGGATGACTTTCATGTTAAATATAACACCACAGAAATGGACTTTTAATTCAGAAGGAAACATAATGCCTAGCGATTTCCCCAATAAAGGATTTTCCGCTGGTCAAAAAACTTATACGTTTAGAAGAATAAAACTAGCAGTTTAAATCACAAAAAGATGAAACGATCAATCCTTAATATTATCCATAATTCAAAACGACATTCTAACACTCCTATTGAATGATTGTATAATTTAATATCGTTAATGCTGGAGATAAAATCCTTTTTGAATAACAAAGGAAAATGGCTTTTTTAAAAAATAAAACTAGTGACGAACAACCGCATGAGGTGGAACGACATTTTAAGATCATGTAAATACATGCGCAAATTAAGCCCGAATAAAGCCATTGTAATTCTTACAAGGGATTTGAAGCTGTATAAATACGGCATGTGAATATATTACCTATGTATCAAACATCATGAATCCCTAGTGTATTTTAACAAAGGCAGCAATTTATATTCCAAGATAAATGAATGCCTGGACTTGGAAATGAGCTGAATATTTCGTCAATATACATCCCACTCCTTTTTAAAAAATTGTTTGAATAGCTTTAATAAACTAATTTAACTCGTATTAAAATAAAAATAGCGTTGTGGTATTCTTTTATACAGAAAAGGATTCTCAAAATTAAATCCCCCAACATAATAAAAGGTCTCAAAATGGCGAAGAAAATTCATTTTTAAAAATATTATGCATGTGCAATCTAGATGTAATCGAGTAATCTTTATTTTTATGGTATCTCCCACAGCTAACTGAAAAGATGAAGTGAAAAACGATAGAACAATACATGTTTTGAAAAATATCCAACGTCGGTCTGTGTAATGTTAGAATAATTTATATTAGGACGTTTTCTCTGCAACAATGGTTCATTTTGTTGAGAATATCAGTAATAAAGGACGGTAGAAGAATATGAAATTTTAAGAACTAGGAAAAAATAATGGAGCTATACTTCATCGTATGTATCATATTTAAAGAATTATTTGTCACATTTATGAAATAATAATGAGGAACAATGTGTACACGTTCTCCTTTGGGATATCTATGAAAATAAACGCATCTAAATTTCATGCCTTTGAGAGATTCGTATGGCAATAACAGTATTAATGTATATTTACTAAGAAATTATATCCCGAAAGGAAACAATGCTGTGCAAATAATATCCTCTGGTCTTTTCTTCTTTTGTATCGCTTTATTTTTTCGGAATAATGCTATGTCGATATTTTAAATCGAAGTTAAAAATGTAAACTGTTATGTTTTTAAATTAGAAAAACATATATTATCTTATCAAATAATGGCTAGTAGTATTCTAAAAAGAAAGCTGAAACCTTAAAAAATCCGTCTAAACTAAGTATATCTACCATATCATGCAACTATTGGGATATTCTAATACCTAAAGATGGCGAAAAATTTTAATAACCGCATAATTAATTATATTTATCTTGTTTTGGCTATATCATATTTTTCCCTTCATTGAAATTCATAATCCATTGCATCATAAGATATAACCGTCACTTAAATTTTATGTTTAGCAATAAATTAATCATTGGATTTAAATAAAATTTTAAATATAAATCAATTCAGCTTTTGCTCATTAATTTCCAGTTTTGATTATCTTATATAAAACATTTAAAATACGTTCATATAATACATACATTAATACATTTAATAAAAAATAATACATTTTTGCATTTTTAAAAATATATTTCCACATTAAATACATTCTTTAAAAATTAAAATAACATTTAAAAAGTATTGTTAAACTAATTTCAAATTTCATTTATTGGAAATAAAGTAGAAGCTATCTTTTTTGTAAAAATAAAGTTAAAATATGAGTAAAATATTAAATATAGCGAAGAAAAATGAAATTATCCCTTGCTTTAAAATTTTTCCAATGAATCTAGAAGCAGATATGTAGCGTATACTTGTTTCTTTTCCTATTGGAATTTTTTGGGTGATGAAGAATGACTTCAAAACTAATAATTTTTGCAGAAATGTACTTCAGAGTTTTTCGTTTATTTCTTCAATCGAGGAATCACTGGACCAGTGTTTTAATGGAAGTGTCGGAAGAAATTTGCATCGAAGTTACACAAATGTATTTTGTATATCTCAAAACTATGGAATATTTTTTTCATTTCCTGGAAAACTCTGTTTATTCGATAACGCTATATTCTAAAAAGGAAAAGACCAAACACATTTGAAACTTTGTAAAAGAGGAAAAATAACTTCTTAAAGGCGGTTGGAAGAGTATCAGTGAAGGAAATGATATTTTTCAGAGATACTTCTAAACCAAATTTCAAGATTTTCTTTTAATTGAAAATACATCTTGCTGTACTTCAATACAGTATGTGAACAAGCTTAATTCTATACAATCAGAGCAATATTTTGTAAATTTTTCACCATTAGTTAATCTAAAATATGTAATAAATATATATTAAAATATTTAAATTTGTAAACTCTTCATAATCTTCGCAATGATATTTGTTTAAAAATTATTCAGTTTAATTGAATATTTTTCCCCAAAAGCAAAGATTAGTTATAAATATACTCACTTTATCCTGTGTTTTACTAAAGGGACAATTTAGCTATTATTTATATTGTTGCCAAAAAAACATTGAAACATGCTATATTTACAATGAATAAATAGTTATTTATTCGCAATGCTTGCAAATAAAGAGGCATTTGTATACTGATACAAAATTACATTTTAATGACTAGTCATTCTTAAAACCCTATGTTAAACTGTTTTGTAACTCATCAAGAATTATCTGTAAATACTGATTAAAATTTCGGCAGGCTCTTTTGCGTTCAAATATACTGAAAACTCTTTAAATAAAGAAAAATACTTTGCATGTGGAACTTTTTATGCTCTAAATGTAATCAGTGATTAAATATTCTAAATTAATTTATTTTGATATGAGATTTAAAGGCTCTAAGTACATTTTAAAAGAAATTAATATCTCTTCTCGTTTAATAGAATGTCTTCACATCTGGACTTTCTATTTAAATCTGATTTTATTCATTATTTACATATAATTGATTTGCCAAACAAAACGCTTTTCATATTTTCACATCAGGGCACAAATAACTTATAGCTTTTAATAAAACATTCATCCTTAAACTAATGCATTTTTACACCACCACTCCTAACTTTGAATGGCACATTTCGAACCTCCTTTCGGAAAAAATCCCTAACATCAGCTTTTGTTTTGTAAACAACCAGTGAAAGAGTACAGAAAAAAAACAAAATTACAAAAAACCGGAAGGAAAATCGGCAACAAAAACCCAACCAAACGGTCTATTCTAGCAGAAATCACCAAAGCTACCGAAAAAGCTCTTTATCTACAGGCTCGTGCTTACAGAAAATTACATCTTGTGACTCGCCGCACGGCGGTATGATGCACTGAAAACATCATCCACAACACCTTCTTTTTCTTGATCCAAGCTCTAACGACCGGCCCATCCACTTACGGTAATTGTTATGCGGCCAGATGTGAGGACCCGCCCACTTCAACCCACTAACATCACGTGGCTTTGTCGAAAAACCAACTTGATCCCATGGGACAAACGGTAATTACAGACCACTCTTATAGAGGGTCCTTCTTGAAGGTGGTACCTGTGGCTTTGATATCCCGAACTTTGTTTGATGGCAGATCTTACAGGAGGGCGATCCACAACAACACTTATAGTGATGGTAGGATCAACTCTTAGGGCAAAAGCTTAATTCAATTAAGCAGATTTTTTTAAGCTTTCTGTATCAGAAAGGTAGCTCTTGAGTAGTAGAATAAAGAGATTGAGTGAATTTTTGTCAGAGTCAGGAACAATTAAAAGGATAAAGTTTAATGAATCCACCTCGCATTAATGTATGGTTGGTTAGCTTTTTATCTATATCAAAATCATATCAAAGCTCTTGATAGAGATCTGAGATGTTTGGATTTCATTTACATCAAGAAAAATTGAATGCTGTAGAATTTTAGAAAGTACTCAGATTCCGAAGGATTGATATATTGTTTCATGCTCAGCCAAGATAAAATTAATTTTTTATGATAAAATCATCTTTTTTGATCGTTCGCATGAAGATTTCATTTAAATCTATGTTTAGATGCACTTTGCGGTTACAAATAGAGCTCTCAAATCCTTTAGGTGCGATTTATTTAGTTTATTTTACTACATTATAATGTATTTGAGTAGTAAGTTAAATAAAATAATCTAGAAACTATTTTACTCGATTCAGTACAAAGAGGTTTTTGATTTATTATACTTAATAAAAAACTTTTACTGTAATGGAATGCAGATATTATATTTATTTTATATAGAGATCAAAATCATTTAAGTATACCAACTTATAATAAAAAATGATTACCGCATTTTATTCCGAAAGAATATACTTGACTTGTTATGTTTTATAGAAAAAGCTAGATTTCAATGAAATCCATTTAGTTACAGCACGTCATGCCACAGAAAATACCTTAATTTGTATCATTATGTGTGCTTGTTTAATGATTTGATTTTAATGCATCATGTTTCTATTCATTGATTTTATAACAGCTTCAAGTATAGTAAAATAAAAAGTTTAATGTCTCATCGTCAAAAGAATAATAGAAATTTAAACTAAAAATCTGTACACTTATTTAGTATTTATTTTTTAGATAATCTTTACTTACTGAACTCGCATCTAGACTTTAAGTAGCATTTATGGAGTTCTCATTTTAATTAAGAGAACTTTGAATAACGTATTTAAAGAACACAATATAAGAGCTCAAATTCCTGTTAGGTTTAAGACATCTTATGAAATTCTGGCATTTTTTCATACACCCATTTCATAAAAAACTAATTCAATACAAATTGTATACATTATATGTCACCCTCTGCTGTTTTCAATAACTAGAATTTCAGTTTGTGGGGCAACTCTGAAATGAATATTTTGATTCCTATTAACATTTATAATAAAACCGTACGAAAACATTCATTCAAAGGCTGTAATCGTAGGCCTGAGAATTTTCAGTGAAATGAATCGATGCTTGGACCCAAAAATAAATAATAACGAAAAAGCTTTGGATTAACTAGAAGTTTTTAATGGATTTTAGGAATGTTTATATTCCTTTCTAGTATTCGTGATTTTACTGATAATGAAAAATTTGAAAGCAAGCTTAATCCATCAGCGTCTAAAGCGGAGTGATATTTCGTCAAACTTAAATAAATATTTTATTAATTTTTCACGTTGTATTTAAATTAAGTTAATTACATTGTATTTAATTTGCTTATATTTTATATAACTGTATTAAAAATTATTAAAATAAATAATTAAATATTTTTCTAAATTAAATATTTTATCTTTCTTCTTGGAAGTAGTATTTATAAAGAACTCCAAAAAATATTAAGTTTTGTCAGATTGTCAACCTAATTTTCAAACCTGATTTCTCGTCAACTAAAAGATACTATTCTTATAACAAACTTATAAATAGTAAGTTACATTCCTAATAACTGCCTTTTAATTAAAACAAAGCTCTAAAACAGGTTTTAATGAGAGAATATGATAAGGTGCCTCTTATATACCTATGAAATAATTAAAAAAATATTTAACAGCAATATTCTTATTTACTCAAGATTACGAAAATATATAAGTATATGGAAAACAAATTTCAGAAATTTTCGAACAGTCACAATTTAGATTCTATCGCACAAAAAATTTCTTTATATAATTTTAATTATCCTTGTTTTCATATCATGTTCTGCTAATTTTCGAAAGATTCAAATTCCGCATTTTATTTTTTGGCACACTTATCAAAGAGAATCGATACTAAAAAATATCAGATTTTTGCAAACTTTAATAAAAGATTATGTGCGAGATATTCTTAGAATCAGCTTAAAGTCTTGAAATTATTTCCAGATATTGAGATTAAGGATATATGATATTAAATAAATTAAATTTCTGATGCATATTTCTTAAAATTTTTTATCTCTTTTTTCAGTCACTTTGTTGACTGATAAAGCGATTTAGAAAATGATTTTAAGAAAATAATCAGAATCGTTTCACAAATGTACTCAAATGTTTATTGCAAGATGCATCGATGTTTAACAAAATGCATCAATGCCGAATCTAATCTTTTCGTGCATTACATTCTACCTTTAATAAGAAATTTCAAGAGTGAATCCACAAATATTTAGAGAGGTTTCTTAAGAAATTTGAAAAGAAAGAGGAATATTCCCTTCCTGAACACTAAAGATTTCGAGAAGCATAGCCTGATATGCAAAAAATGCATTAAACCTCTTACACTGCAGTAATCAGATATTTCTTGCTCTTATCTGATTACTCTTTAGAGCAAAATTCGTCTGGGATATTTAATAAATTTTATGCCTACACTCAGATACATTTATACGTTTTTTTATTGCAAGATGACTATGTAAGAAAAGCTAAGAAAGGTATAAAAAGAAGCACGTTAGAGTTCGAACAAGAAACCAAAAGCGATCCTTAATACTCTCAGCCCAAAGCTATATAGTTTCGCACAAGTAAAGAGCAAGCAAGCACCTAGGTTCCACTCTAACAATAATGAGCTAAATTCAAAAGTAGGAATATAGAACAAAATAAAAAAAAAGACAAATCTGAAAGGTGAAAATAAACGACGTTCCTACGTTTGTCTCTGTAATATTTACAGCTGAGAGGTAAAATAAAGAAACAAAAAAATCTTTGTAAAATAGAGGGGAAAGTAGTGAATTTTCCCTGGGGCTTTTTCTGCAGTCTATCCTATAAAACTTCAGTCCAATGTCACTGCATGCCTTGCAGCTATTTGCAACCTATGCTATCAGTCATTTTCTCTCGCGCGCTCGTTTTATTTCTTCCATCATATTATTTTCTTTGTCGTTATCTTAGCTGCTTCAGTTGCTTCCAGATGGGTGTAAATTATTTATCTCTTCTTGTCTTTACTCGGATCTTAATTTGACTCCACGGGAAAAAAATCGATTATTTTCAGCAATAGCTTGCTTCTTCTATTATCTAGTGTTAACTGAGTCATGTGTGAGTTTTTTTTTCTAAGCAAGCTTTTATCGAGTTCTTGGATTATTTTTCTGACTAGGGTTGATTAGATTTTTTTTAAACTTTGGATGTCACTCAGAAAACAATTTTATTCGTGTAACGACTGAGAAGAAAGGGACAATGTGAATTCCCTCCGGATCATAAAAAATACACTCGCGATCAGTTTATTGTTTCCATTTATTCAGACATATCAGGTTAAGTGTGGTTGTTGAAAAATAATGAAAGAAGAAAGCTGACGAATATGTAATAAAGGAAAGTTCCTTGCCTTTATATAATTCACCCATATTATTCGAGATAAACTAATCCTAGAATGATCATAATATAGTTTTGAATTAACTTTCTGTAACTGAAATTTTTACATTTATAGTTAAACTAGCTGGTGCTCTGCGCGTTGCTGCCGAAGAAATAATTTTGGAAATATTGTTTGGAATTTGAAATAGTTACCTTGTTTAATTAAGAATGATAGGAAGAACGATATTTTTTTAGTAACTGAAATGAATACATTAATTGAAAATGAGTGATATATAAAGTAGAAGCATAAATGAAATTAATTCGATTTTTTAAAACTTGATTCAAGATTTTATGGTTGGTAATATTTTTTCCATCTTCAGCAGAAACAAAAATGCGAAAGTAATAAGTATTCAAAGTTTCATCACAATCGCATGAGTGGTATGGCAGCGCATAAGAGACATACAGACAAACATTCATTTTTACTTATACAGATTATTTAATAACAAGTTATTGTTACTAGTATCAACTAAAAGACTCGAATTTCTGAATAATAATGCAACTAAAGCGCTATATTGTATTTATTAGGATTAACAAGAATCTTTCAGCCAAATTTTATTTTATTTGAAGTAACTTTTTTTTTTCAAATACAATTTTATTTAAATGGAAATTTTATGCAAACTGTAATGTAAAATATTTATTGATATGTTATAATCATTAAATTATTTTCTGCTATCTCTTTCAATATTATTTATCTACTTTATCAACATATCTCTCAAAATTGCTAATTTATTTCATACCATTTTACAATTAATAGATTAAAACCTTATCTAAAATTGAAAATACAAATAAAAACTTCAACATTAGTAGAAGTGTTCTAAAAAATTGCGGAAAATATTTTTAATTCAATTTTGAAATAACAAATAGTAAATTGTTGAATAACAATAGTAAATAGTAATCAACTCTTTCACATTTAATAAAAATTAATCAAAATCTAATGAAATTGCATGAAATTTAACCATTTGATAAAGACAGTCAATAATTAATAAGATTGTTTTAAAAATTTCCTCCATTAATTTAACAAATGTTTATTAGAAATTCTTTTTCGGGAATATGTTAATTAAAGAAACAATTCTTAATATAAAATTATAACTTAATATTCATTATTAATTGAATTATTTTAATTTCATAACTATATATTTTATTTGCTTTCATATAAATTCGATTTCTGCTGCTTTCTTGTTTTCAAACCTACATATTGTTATAGAAATATACATTTCTCAGTTTGCCTCCCACAATTTCTTCTTGTAAAGTTCATATTGAACTTTTTGGGAGATGTAAGATCCATGATCAAATTTAAAAAAAATTTCAATGATATACTAGGATTTAATTTTAATTTATGCAAAAAGTTTAAACTTAATCATTAGCTCGTCTCACAGTTTTCAAAGCTACTGTATCTTACTTTGACTCAACGATCAAATCAAAATCTTAAAAATAAATTTCAGAACACCAAGTAAGTAGCTGTGAGGTACCTTTGTAAACAGAATCGCTTATTTGTATCGAGATTAAATTTTCTGCTGTCTGGTAATTTAAAAGTAAATGAAAAAGCAAAGAAGTAACTCTGTGTGGCAAAGAGAGATAGAGAGAGAGAAAAGAGAAAAATACTCTTTCAAAATGCGCTAGAAGAGAGGAAATGAAATTTTCGAATGCTTACTTAAATGCGAAACTGCTTCATCACCACGCTCGTCCCACGCTTTTCTTCTAATTAAATCAACCCTCCACAAGAATATGTGTGTGGGAAAAAACTCCCAAAGATAAACCAGATAAGGAAAAAAAAAAGTTTCGGAAATTTCAACTTTAAACGAGATTAACTGGTAAATTACATTCAGGGCAAAACCAAGTGAGGACTTAACTCTGCTCACCAAGTTAGTTCTTAATCTTCTTGGAAAATTGCAATCAATGTCTTTGCCTAATGCAAGCGGGAGGTTCCTAGAACTTGATCAGAACGAGCTAGCTGCACAACGGGGGACAAGAGCTGGCATTTTTCTTCTAGAAATCGAGTAATTACAGTTCGGTTGTGGTGGGTTAGAACACAAATTCGTGCTGAGGAACAAGAAGGGAAATATTGACAATTTTTTTTCTCCATTCCTCTGTTTGTTTCGTTTCTTTTCTGTAAATTTCCAGAGACGGTTTGTTTGCTACAGCAATGAATTTACTGTTGCTGAATGCACATAATTAATCGGATAAACCGTATGTTTTAATGCTGTTTGTTGTTCAATTATCTTAGAGATCTCTCATATGGTTTTCTGCAGAGTTAATTTTGCTAAAACAATTTGTCACTATTGCTAAATGGAGTCATTGAAAAGAAAGGGATTCTTATGATTTGGTGTAACCCACCGGGGTATCAAGTGATAAAAATTTAAATGTTGGAGGAAAAACTAGCATTTTGTGTCCTGGTGAGAACTTAATCTACAGTAATCAAGCATTTTCTTTGTTGTTTTATTCTGTTTTATTTAGTAAGATAGATTTAATAACGGATGTGTAACTTGTTAATAAAGAGAAATTGATATATTTATCGCTTGGAATCTATTTTGAAAAAAGAAACGAAACCTATCATGAAGTGACAATTAATTATAAGGAGATTATGCATGAATTTTCTATATTTTTGGAAATATGTTTATTCAATTACAAGCAAATACAAGAAATCTTACTCAACTGTATTAGAATAATTTAATCTCACACTTCAACACCAGATCCCTCAATACTACATTAAATTAAAGTAATTGTGTGAGTTCAAAAGGTACCATAATTACAATACGAAAAAATTGTATTTTTCCAAATATTATAAAATAATGACAAAAAAGAAGAAAAAAAAGCTTATTTTCTAAAATATATTTCTAGCAATTTTCAGGTTTTCACTGAATAATAATAAAATTGATAAATTAATAAAAAATGTTTTCTTCATTGCATAATTTTATTCATAAATACTCTGTTTTGAAAAGATAAATTTGATATTAATAAAATGTTGTATCACTCTTATTAAAACCATCTTTCTAGTTGTATTTTATGATGCAAAATAATCTGTAAATTATTTTAACATCGTTTGTTCATGCTAAACTACCATAAGCATTTTAAACTCGTTTAAAAATTATTAATACTTGTAAAAAATTATGGTGCAAAACCTCTGTTTAGGCATGAATCATTTAAATGCATTATTTACACCGTCTCTTCTCTAGTATATACAGGGAATAAAAAGCAACTCCATTGCTCACATGGTGACTAAAAGCTAAAATAATGACAGAGTTCCATCGAAGCCTATAAAAACACAACACCCCAGATTAAAGCACTAACAAAAACGTAGTAACTGGAGAAGTATTTTATGCAGCAATTTTTAACCAAGTGCCGAGGAAAAAGGTTATTCAATAGCCTGTGAAACCACAAGCTACAGATTTTAGTTTAAATGTATATGTTTATCAAGGACATCACACTGCGGTCTCCCATCCGAATAAAATGCCTTCCCTTCCGCCATTAGAACTGATAAAAAAATCCATAGACAAGCCATTCTCAGACACATAGGGGCTTCCATTGCCTAAAAATTGGCTCTTATTACTTTTGATCACAATAGCCAAAGGCAAAAGAAACAAAGACCACGATAGGCTGCCTCAGGACGCCCACGTTATCAGTAGCCCAGCAGACGGTCTGATTTTACACCATGTTGGTTTTTGAAAGCAGTGACCCTTACCTCCTCAGTAACCTACTGCTAGAGCAACTTCGGTGTCTTGCAGTTTGTTTCGCGATTCACCGAGTACTAACGAGCGGTAATATTTTGGATAACAGGATTTTTACATAAAGATAACAAAGAACGCGTAGAAAAAGCATATACTGTGCTACGATAGGTTTAGTTACGACCAACTGGTTTCGGAAGACTAGGGTATAAGTGCCGTTTACTTGAAAGAGGCTCTGTTTCTGTGCCATTTTTGTTCTAAACCTTTGTTATGAAGTACCCGTGATGCTTGAAGTTTCATTCTCAGGAGTTAAATAGTTGTGCAACAGATTTTATATCGGGAACAACAGAAAAGTTTTGTACTTTCTTCATAATTGTTGAATAAGTGTTCTAAAATTCAAAGTCGTTAATAATCAATTATATTTAAAGTCAATATTCAGCGTAAGAAAATAATAATTAAACGAGAAAGGATTTAGCAGGAAATGTAATTATCATTTTATCAATAGGAAATATAATACACATTTGCAATAAAATTGAACAATGCATTTTAAAATACTTATTATTGTTTCTATAAATTAAAAACTTAATTGGCTTAATGCGCCATATTGTAATTTTTTGTCTCAATTCTGTGTTTGCACACTGGTGAGTTTTAATTGTTATCTCCCAAAATATTTGGCAACGAAATCATTTATTTAAATTCTAAATAAGTAATAAATGACGAAATATACCGAAATTGCTGCGAAATAAGAAATCTTGATAACATTCCGTTTCTTTATATTAATATATGTTCATGATATTCCCTAAAATGACACTTCAGAACTTAATTACCAATTCCTATTAAAATAGTAAGCTACTCATAAAAATTAATTACGATATATTTAATTCTATATTACATGATTTATAATTTCACAATAAAAATCCATCAATCAATTAATAAATGTGACATATTCCTAAATTTAAAATTTGATTTGGAATCTAATTATAAATTTAAATCTTTTTACTAGTAAATGAAATTTATTTTCTGAAAAGTGGTATTCTTTGATTCAAAAATGATATCAAGGAATAATTTCAGTAATGAACAAGAAAATATTCAGGTTAATTTAAAAAAAAAAATCCTTGCATATTGTTCAGAACATCATCGCCTTCTGTAAGACAAGATGCAGAAGTTTCTAAACATGAGAATTTGAGTAAAAACCACTTTATTGCTCCCTACTATACAATATTACTATCAGCAAATAACATTTTTCTATTAAAAAAAACTACGCATCAACAAAGAATACATGAAACTAACTTCAAAGGAATGTTAATTATTTGAAGTCATCTTTAAAGAGATATTCTTTTCAAAATAGACAGGGAACATTTAAGAAACTCTTAATAAGCTCCTAACCTTCTAATGCGATTAAAAGCAAATCGTTCAACAACGAAAGACACTCTTCGAGCTTCTAATCCGATTTCAAACTGATGCCGTGTTTAATATCCGGAAATAATTCCTGAAATCTGGCACTACTGCTTTTATAATAGTTTCCCAAGGATACACGCGGACGTTCTGGCTCATAAATTTCTGGAGAACGTAATCCCGATATCCAATCCAGCTGCAGATGAACTCTTCTGGGATAAATAAACAATGAAATAGAATTTCGCTTTAGAATAAAGCATGACGAATCAGTCTGTACAACATGGAATAAATAGTCTATATGTTTGAATTGTAAAGCTATTATGATCACCATTCCTGGAATAGGATTGTTCCATTAATGTATCTAAACAAACTTCGTTCTCGAAAATATAAATTTATGGTGACTGTTTGAACAACCATTCGATGTATTTCTAGCTTAGTAAGATAAAATTATTTTTAAATCATATTAGTGTCTTCATATATTAATTCTTAATTTTTTTAAGTTAATTTATAAATGTGTATTCGTCAAGATGTTGAAATAATTGCAAATACGATCTAAAATGATATATCACTTTTACAGCTAGATATATTCATCTGAATTTTCCATTTTGTCTTATATTTATATTAAGATTCAACAGATATCTTGATATATTAATTTCCATGAATTTCTAATAATATTCATATTTGTCTACTGAAACTTACAGAAATGAATGCTGATTAAACATGGTTGATACCTTGAAACAATATACTGTGAAGAATCAAAGAATGAAAAAATAATAATTCCAAAGTTCTGCTATTCAAGCAAATATAAAATCACTGATGGTGTCTCATTATTATTATGGGAAGTCGAATAATTCATTAACTCATTTTAAAACAAAAATTAGTCTGGATGATATTTAAACCGAATTTGATATAATAAATATTTACTTTGTCTAAAAACTGAGCGTATGAGGCAAGTTTTTAAATATTAATAAAGATCTTAAATTTCAAACTGAATTTTTCTAATTTCCTGTCTGAAAAAATGATAGAAAAAGTGTTTAAACAATTTTATCTTTCTATTCATCTTGTTATTTCTTTTTCGAATTAGTTTTTTCATTGGATGATTTATGAGAAAATAGATAACATTTTAAAAAAATAGACTGAAGAATGTCTAAATACTCTGTGTATATGTAAGTGAATCCACTTGGGATTTAGAAACAAAGAACTCTCCGCTTTAGTGTGAAACATGACTTATCAATTAGTATAGCGTAGAACAAAAAAGGTGTTTGAAATGTAAAGCTATTATAATTAACATGCGAACAAAAAGTTGTTCAATAAATGTATTGAAATAAATTTTAAATCATAAATTTTATGATTGAAAATTTATGTAATAAACTGTCGAAGTCACTTGAGGAATTTCGCAATTTAACGAAACTAATTTTTATATTACATTAGTTTTTTATGTAATAATTATAATATTAACATTATTCATAATGATAATTTTACATACATAATACATTTTGCAATATAGTTTCATTTTAAAATTTATTTTTATATAAGCTATTCAAATTTAATAATCTATTCAAATTAAGCACCATATAAAATGATTTTACAGATTTTCTACTTTTGTGATTTCATTCCCGATTAAATAGGATAAAAGGTAATTTTTTGTACATATATATATTAACTCTTTTGAAAAGCTAACTCATTAGCTTATGCTTTATAAAGAGAGTCTTTGCAACACATATTTATTAAAAATACATTCTATTTGAAAATAATATATTGATATATTAACATTTTGTCATAAAAAATTCCCTAGATATAATTTTCCAAATATAGAATGTTTCATTTGAATAAAAATTTAATTCTATATCATTTGCTTAGAAATTAGGATCTTAACAAATTGAATTTATTAGAAACTATTGAAATACTGACATTTTGAATGTAACCAATTAATGAGCTGTCGCATGTTAAATATACGTACAAACACACAATTTGATATTTAATTGTATATTGTCTAAAGCTTTTCTACTTGTGTGAACTCGGTAAATTACAAAATATAAAAGAGTAAGATATATTAGGATAGAGTAATAAATACTCATGACATGGGTATAAATTAATTCTATTTGCATGTGTAATATTTGATGGTTTTGAAATAAATTGCCATTTAAAATGTATTATGCCTTAAAATGATAAATGATATTGGGGTAAGAAAAATTGCCCACATAAAGTTTAACAATTTTTACGACTAAGTAGTTCTGATTCTAGAAAGGAAACAATACAATTGCAGAATTTTCTTCTAAATATGCTATTCAATTAGTATAAATTCGTTTTTATTAAAAATTAATCTATAAAAAACAGCTAATTTTCAGTTATGGTAATTTTTTATTAATTGCCATATCAACATTTAAAGAATAAATTCGTTTTGTTTCGATAAAACCCATGAGAAGTTTTTTTCTAAGAAAATGAAGGTTCTATATAGAAATCTACTTTTTGCGAACACAGTATAATTGTTTGCTTATTTGTTACAGCATGCTTTTGATTTTGTGTTTTATATGGAAGATCCATAATAAGTTTATGTGTGATAAATTTTTTCAATAAATAAAAAAAAATTTAGTTTCTTCTTTCCAAAAAATTAATAGAGAATGAAAAAGGCATTTTTTTTAAATTTGACATTTTCGATAATTTTTAATAATGAAGTTTCTTATTCTCAAGAAAAAAATGAGTATCTTGCATTTAAAACACATTAAAAAAATTTTACAGCTATAAAAATACTCTTAACGACGAAAACGGTTTTTTTATTTCAAGATATCAAACAAACGCAATAATACTAGAAATTAAATCTGGTATTTTTTGCAGTCAAAAAGCAGACCGTTTTAATCAAACTACCCTTTTGATGTCTGTGATAATATTAGAGTGTGCATAAATTAAATTCAGACGATTGACTCGATTCCCTGTGTCTTGCGATTCAAAATAAAATTGCTCTATTCAGTATAATTGGATATTCTAAAATATCAATTATTTTCTGCAAAGTAAACTCAATAATCGGAAACTAGCATATTTTTTTATCTGTTCTGTGTGAACCCTGTGCTGTAAGCTGAAGCTTAATAATCTTGAGTCCAATCCAAACAGAGTCAGACCATTCCATTCCGATATGAGAGCTTTAATCCTTTCTAAATCTGAAAAATTCACATCTTTCTTTATCTGAAAGAGTACGCTTAAGTATGGGACACTATTGATATTTTTTTCCCACCCAGACCGTTTTAATTAACTCGCTTCATTTAGTGATCTCATTCTTAGACAAACAAAGTATTCATTGTTAAGCTAATATTTGTTCTGGCCTCTGTTACTTACTCGTGGATACTTCCAATGAATGCGTAAGAATGGGGTTTCGGAACGTTGAGATTCTTCCATCTGTTCTAACAAATAATTACACACATATGATTCTCGACCTAAAAATTGTTCCATTTATGCTAAGCAAAGGAATTCTATTTAGTTTTGAACACAGTTCTGTTTCATTTGTTTCTGTTGTAATTTTATGATACAAAGGACTGATGACTGCTTCAATAAATTTGATTTTAATTGTTTATCACTAGGTAAAGACCACTAATGAAGATATTGCTTAGAAATATTTGTTGGGACGTTATAATTTGATTGGAATTCGGAAGTCTTTTCTAAAATTCAACTTTTCTTCATATGTGTGAGTATGTGTGTGAAATCAATCTGTCTCATGGCGAGTATCAAAAATTTTAACTAACCATTATTTTACAAATTTTGTCAAGTCTTATTAAAATTTCAATAAATTAGTTTGAATTTTTGATTTGATTATCAGAGGCGAAAAACAGAAATTGATCTTTAAAATGTTTCTATAATCAGTGCAAGTTATGAAGTTTAAGAGATAATTTATTACAAAGTATTTATTTTTTAAGTTGACGTAAAATTGAAAGAAAAACATGTTGTCAGGAATAGCAGGTAATCTATTTAATTTGCACAATTTGTGAGTAAAAAGTAATTTTTAAGTTGAACAAAAAGTAAAAGTAAGTGGTATTATTGTTCAGTAAACATAAAAGTAGTAAAAGTAGCATTTTTATTTAGTTGATTGTAAAATAGTTTTTTGTTAATTTAAGTATTATAACATTGTTTCTACCAGATAAGTTAATTCCAGAATGCTACGATATAGCCTAGAACGACTTTGATTAGTTTGAAAGACTTTTAGAGTACAGAAGAAGTATTGTAATTCCTACAGAAAAGTTTCTTCATCTTTCAAATAACTTATATCCTGATGTAAAATGAGTCAAAAAACTTTTTAATGCAGATTAATATTATTTATGAGTCTGATAGCTATTTAAAAGAAATTCTTAAGATGAGTGAAAGTAAATTAATTTTTAAACCATCTGTGTAATGTTTTACTTAATATTTGTGCACTATTAGCTACATAGGAGTCGTCAGAAACTTATTTATATTTTAACAGCCATTTACATATGTGTTTTACAATAAGATTAATTTTTATACGATCATTTTTAAATATTAAATATGGTTCACCTTTTCAAATTTGGATAAATGAAAAATTCAGATAAATAAATAATCATAATATACATTAGTTTGATATTATAATCTTAAGGATTATGGACAAATTAGGAATCATTATGTATAACTCTATATTCATCAAACATTATGTTTATTCATTGAATACAGAATGATTTTGTAATTTTATCAAAATTGATTGCCAAAACAAGCAAATATTTTCATGCTTACTTATTGCAGAATAAAAAACAAGTTTACAATGTGTCCTTCGCATGATGTTACAAATACAGTCACAATCAGTTCAAGATAATCGAGTTCAGAATTTTGCATCACGTTTAATAATCATAAAATTTTTGCATTTATTTCCATTTTATATTACCATTGCCATAGATTAAGACAGTTTTGGAGAACAGAAACTGTTGAACGGAAGCTAAACTGGAAGAAACGGGTAAAGTAAAAGAATTATGGGGAAAAAGGTGAGTGGAATATAGATTTTAATTTAGGTTAGAAATTTTCAATTAATTTTTAATTTTAATTCCTTAATTTTAAATGAAAATTAACTGATCATATATTTAACTTTTATTTTAGGGGAAATATCTAAACTTCAATTCATGATTTCTGTTTAAAATGATCAACCCCTTAATTGAATCCTTGCTTTAATATTAGTTAGTTGTATGTTAATCTACTTTAATGCTTTTGATTTTCAAGCGCTAATTTTTATTGTTTTTCCTTCCTTAATTGCCTTTTAATTTAATTTGACTTTTTAAGCTTGCTAATGTACATTTATTATTAGATCGTTTTAATTATAAATTACACATATACTCTTTTCATACTTCATACTACTACTCTCATTCGTAATTTTCAAAATCACGATTATTCTAAAAGGCAATAAAATATACTTTTCTTTATTTAATTTATATATTTTCAAGCAACACCCTTTTTGCTGTCTCTTATAATATCTATTCGAAACAGGAAATTTTCTCTTATCTCAAATTCAAACATAGTAACTATAAAAGTTCCTTGTTTATGTAATAATTTCACACAATGTAGTTACCAATAAGGTTTATTGAATGAAATTCTTCTCTCTTTACAGAGTAGCAACAGAGGTAAAAGCAGCTCTAATAGAAATCTTCCAAGCCCATTTCTCGACTAACATTCATCACCAGATATGAAATTATGATAAGAATAATTTTAACAAGATTATGCTGCATTTATGTCATGGGTTTACTCAACAATATTAAATGAGCCGGTCTTTTTAATGTAACTAAGCAAGACAGACTAAATAAGTGCATCCGAAAGACAACAAAGCCGACCCCCTTCCCCCACCAAATATATGGCGGGGAGGCACGGTCTTTTTACTTGTCAGTTCTTTCACTGCTGGACTAGTAGGGTTAGTCTAGTGCTACTTCAAGCCCTATTTATAGCCGTGTCCTAACAGAAGTTAATTACGAAAGCGAAACGTAAGGTGGAGTTGTCGCAAACGGCAATACGTAGCCCAACGAGCGCCAAAGGAGATACAAAACCGAATTTCTGTCGTTGCATGCCAGGGTTTGTTATTCCTGTTGGTATTATTGCTGTCAGAAAGCAGTAAATATCCTCCATGGGGGTGGTAGGGGACTCCGGAGGAGTAGAATAATATAGCCTGACACCGTAGGGAGACGAGAATGGATAGAAGGAACAGAAATGGTAGAACTTTAATTAGAAAAGGCCTCACTCCCTAATTAACTGTAGCATCGAACAAGGAGTGATTTTACTCTTCCTCAAGTTTATACCTGTTGTCAGACTTCCTTCGAACCCTCAAGAGGATGTCAGGGGGAAAGAGAGCATTTCAAAAGAGGAGAAAATCGCTAAAAAAGGGGGGAAAGGCTCAGTTTATTGGGTAGGGACTGTTCATTATTAAACCTCAAAATCCATCCTGAGCAAGCCAAACTGTCACTTCTTTTGCCTCCGGAACAATCAATAATATCTAGTCAGGTGTTGTTTTGAAAAATACATAACGGAGGAACAGATATCTATTTATTTTCCGATGAAGATAATTTATGTTTTGCTTACTTCTTTTGAAGGGGAAAAGAATGAGAGCGTTAAAGAGGATTGTCAACTGCAAAAGTACTTTTAAATAATTCGCAGGGGGGGGGGGAGAAAAAAGGAGACAGGCGAAAGACATTTATAAGAAGGAAAAGAATTCGGAAAGAGTTTTCGAAGAACTCAATTTTTCAAAGAGAAGAGAGGAATTTAAAAAGGGGTTTTATTTCCATGCGGTTTAAGGATATCAAATTAATAATGAATAATGGCTCTTTATAATTATTACAAAGAATGTAAATAAAGATACTAACAAATGGAGCTAAAGCACTTATTTATACATAAAATAAACCCTTTCTACACCTAAACTTTATCTTGAAAAATAGTAATGAATATGAATGTATTTAAGCAATATATTATTTATTATAGAAGAATAAAAATTAGAATCAAATTATAAGTGAAAAAATATAAGTTTTTAGGTTTAATATTCAATGAGACATTTTAAGTCTCCCCCTTATTTGTATTCTTTTATTCATGTTCTAATTATTTGGAAAATTATTTCAAGTGTAAATATTTCTTATTTTAATGGTCGTTTTTTAAGATCTATAAATAATTTATTAGATGTATTCCAATTGTTAGCGAATAGTTTCTTGCATGCTTTTACTCTAGTGTCCATTGCATTTCTATCTTTATATATCGAATGAAATATAAAAACAGTTTCTTATCTTATCAAGATATATTAAACCTCTAAACGAATGAGCATTATTTCTAGGGAAAGGTCCTTTTTTTAATAAATAACAAATGATACAGACATATAATATTGTTATAATTGTATAAAAGTATTTAAATATTTTTTTAATATTTACACTTTTGAAATAATGCAAGAATTTATTACTTAAAGATTTAGAATTCTTTCCGTTTGCTCTCACAGAAACGTATAAATTTCTATAAATCTTAGAATTCTTTAAGTGAATAGGCAAAACATTCGAGGAACTATAGAGGTTTTTATGTAACCAAAACTATTCCATATGCTTTTCAATGGAAGTTAAAATTAAGATATAATAACAATAACTCCATATTTTTTTACATTTAAATATATTAACTTTTAAATAGTGCCATGTAACTTTGATTCTTTTGGAAGCAAGTAAGGTTTAATCAAAAATAGAAATCAAACTAAAAAGGCTCATTTCAGTGAAATTTTGTTTGATTAATTAAGAATGCTTTTATTTTGCTTTCCTTATCAGCTTTAATTTGAACGACAGTAATGTGAAAGATATCTTTTTAAAGAATGAAAATACATTAAAACTATATATAACATCCCCATCATTCAAAATACCATTCATTACTTACCATAGCTGAAGCTGTTGTATAAGGAAGCTAAAGGATTGTAGATAAAATTTTCATCAGATAAGGACTTACCTGGAAAAAAACAAATGACACAATTTTAATACATGTTTTTTTAGCAAGCATATTTATAAAAAAGACAAATATAATAACGAATATACCTAGTCATTTGGAAATTATCTGATTTTAAATCAGTTTGCGTTATTTACTATGGAATCATAAAAAAAACTATTAAACCTATATGTAATCTAAGTCAAGGGCAAGCAATAAAAACGGGGGTCAATTTATAAGTCGTCATAGACATTTGACAAATAAACTGTCTTTATTACTTAATACCCAAGTATTTTTTATGCGATTTTATGTACATAGTAATTTTTTTTTCTTACGAGATAAGTAATCACATGCCCCAGGAGTGTATAAATTGATTTTCAAGTAGAAATCTGTTTTAATTAACCTTTTGTTCTGAAATGTATTTTTATTCTACTACTACATTTCTTTATAATTAAAGTGACATTTTACATGTAAGCGCAAGAACTGGACAACCGTATATCTTCAATTGTAGACAATTTATTTTGATATAATTCACGGTAAAGTAAAAAGAAAAAAGATTGTAGGATACAGACTTTGAAATCTCGTGTCTAAATATCTCTACTATTTTATACGAAAATACATTTCATATACATATGCAAGTATGTATATTTTGGCAATATAAAATTCATATTTAGGTTGAATTTTATTAATATTTTTATTAATATTAAGGTAATAATACCAAATAAATGTATCTTTCAATACATATTAGGATCCAAATGTCGAAACCTTTTAAAAAGGGCATAGTTTTAGTTTTGACAGCTCATTATAGCAATTTTACTAAGAAAAATGCCATGAAATCACACAGTATTTTCAAAATCAAATTATACATCATTTTCAATTTAATCAAAAATTTTATAGAATAGCATTTATCATGGATATTTGTATTCAGATAGTAGTTATAAAGAAGAAAATTTAAACAGGAATAATAACGTTTGCGAAGTTCTTTACTTAATTCAGTTTCTAAGTGAACCGGTTAAAAAAGTTAAAATCAGCTAAAATTCAAAAATAAACCAGTTAATAGAAATCACAAAAATAATGAAAAAACGATCACCTTTTAATTCTAAAACATGAGATCACTGAATTCTATTAATTAACAAAATGTCCCCTTATTCACAGTCTAATTTCTCATGGTCATTGGATACATTGAAATGAAGATTTATTTTTCTGCAATTTTAAAAAAGATCATTATAACTGAATGTAATTTAATACATTGCGTTCTTGATTGAATTATCTTCAGAAGGATAGGTAATTTTACAGTACCACTGGAAATACTATTGCTACTATGAAACTTCAAACTTTTTAAAATACATTTTTCCTAAAAGGTTTCCTCTATTTTGGTAATTTTGTAGACAAGAATAAACATGTTTTGATATTTCTGTTCATGCAAATATCATCAACAAGTTTCAAATAAATTTTCTTAGAAGAAGCATTCATAAGGGTATATGATTGTTATTTAACACCTATGACTTTTTTACATTAAGTATTATTGAACTGCAATAAAATTTACACAATTATTTTTCGAATATTTCGGAAATGTCAATAAAACATTGAGACTAAGTCTGTTGTGTATCCTAATTGAAAGCGTTAAGAATATCCACATGATTCGTTTGTTATTATTTTTTATATTATATAACAAACTTTATCATCACTTTTACCACGAATTAATTAGCCTTTAAATGTGCAACTTTCTTTTGAAGTTTCTCAAAACAGCTGTACACAAAGTAATTATATCTAAATGAGGATATAAGTAGTATTATCATATATAAAATTTAATTAGAAAAATTGTGATCTAATATGGATTTTGGATATCAATGAATTAAAAAAAATATTTATGGTTTTTAGATTACGGCAGCAGCAACAAACAAAGTAGGCAATGTAATGGTATAATTAAACCAAGCAATCATAAATAAAAAAGTCATTTCCCATAAAACTCATGAATTATTTATATGCAATACATATTCATATAACATGTGATACAGTATCAGAAGGAAGCGTGTTTTTAAAATACTGTATACACTTTTCCACTCAGCGAGGTGTTAACCTTTCATTTTGAGTGCCATGATAAGTCAAACGGAATGTAAAAAAATTCTAAGTGCCGTTGTGTAACATCGCTTAGAGGCAGAAGAATGAAAGAAAAAAAAAAGGCACAATGAAAGAATAATCCTTAAAAAAGAAATCTTAATCGTACACCGTTATGTATAATACGCGTGAAGTCATTTTGAAATTGTGAGATTTGCCATTAAATAGAAATAATCTCATTAACTTATTTTTTACATCCGGTCCCTCATTCAGAAGACGACACTGATCAAGTTAAAGGAAGAAGAGTGGCAAGATAACACACCACTCATAAAAAATTAAAATTATCGTACTCTTAGTAAGATAAGAAGGTGCCGTCACACCAAAATAGTTTTTTCTCCTCTCCTTAAGAGGTGCTATTGTCTGCTGTTGTTTTTTGTGCTATTATTATAATGTAATAAGTTCACCGCTGTTTTAACTGGTGGTTTTCTAATGAACATTGGCAAGAACTGTCACTAGTTTATTATAGCGGGGTATTGCTACCACTTAGAGTAATCTAATTTTAGAAAATCAAGACAGTTTACGTTATCAGGGTTGTAATATTCATTGCATACTACTTTTTTCATCATTCAGATTATATTTTTTATCTGTTATTCTTTTCGAAAAAAAATATCTGAAGCTATAGAATTTTTTACTTAAGATCTCATTATTATTCCAATGGAAATAGCTTCTTAAATGATTTTATCGGTATGTTTTCGGGTTTCTATCACTTTCTCGAATTTCCTAAATAGATACTAATGCTTATTGGAAATCAAAAATTAAAAATAATTTGATAACGTCAATTTTTTTCTACGATAACGATTTTTAATAAAAATTTATAACTACATTAAAGGAGTTTAAAAACATAATATCTATTCTTTTAAAATTGCATTTTTATACCCAGAATTTTAATTAAGAATATTTCTAATAATATTAATGATTTTAAAATTAATTTCATCTACTGTTGGGAGATTTATGACGAGATCAGTAGGCAGTTCTCATATGTATCATAAAAAATATGTAATCGAAGACTCGATAATTAAAAGGTCAAATTGTGAGGTGAATCAAAGTTATACTTTGTTTATAATTTGCAATAGTGGATGATTATATGTAACTTGGCCCATAAAAAATTATGCAACAATTCCTTTTCTACAAACAATGTAGCAAATGAAATTAGCGATTTTGATGTTCTTTGAAAAGCGGTTTCAGACTGTAATATAGTATTTCAAGAGCTTTGCATCTTTTATTGTAATGTAAATGAAAATTATTCATATAGCAAAAAAAAAAAAAAATACTGAAAATTTTGGAATTTTTTAAAACTTCTTTTCTGCATCATCCTGATCATTCTTTTTTTATTATTATTATTATTTTGTTTTTATTTTATTTGAAATATAAATACTGATTACAATCAATAAAATAATGGATGACAGTTTCAAATCATTATTTAGTTTCTGTGAAACAAATTGAACCAAAACCTTCTTTTTTTTTTTTACTTCAGTTTGTGGTCGCTACGTTTAATATCTTTTTTACAGAAACTTCAAGGAGAAAGGCCAGTTCAAATATAATTTTTGCATGATCAAAGTTCAAAGAAAAGTCGTATTTATGTTAAAAGCTATTGAAAACAATAAATATGATTTTAAAAATGGAAATTATTTTATCTGTTTCCAAAAAAGTTGAACAGATTTTTTTTTTTCTCTTTGATATCGACATGTTAAGTATACAAATTATTTTTTACTTCTTGTACTTGAGTAAAAAGCAGTTTCTCTTCATTCAGAAATTTCTTTATCTCTCATTATAATCGTTATATTCTGTGTCGAGCGAGTAAATGCACTTTGTAACACATTTGCAATAAAAATTAAATTATTAAGTAAATTTGATAAAAACGCTAATGATAATAATGTGGCTACATCAAAAATAGGCATGGACAATGTATTTTGTGTAATATAATAAAAAGTTAAAACAATATAAATAAATTACTGTTTGGGGGAAAGTTTTCATATAAATAAAATCTATTAAAGTAATGATTGTAATTTACGTGGACCATTCTCTGTAACTATGCCGCTTAGTTTTCTTCTTAACCTATACTCCACAGTTCATTACTAATTTCTAGGAAAATATAATCTTCAACCTTTCAAAATATCCCTGCTATATTTTAGTCTAAACAGAATTTATAAAAAGTACGCTCATTTTATATAGCTATGGAGCGTATTTTTTTAAATATAATAATTTTAAATGTATAAGTTTTTCTTACTTGATATATTGTCACAAGTGTTAAATGTATCAAGAGAGAAATCAAGAAAATATCAAGAATAAATTTATAAATACATATTTTTGACTTGTTAAAATATTATTTTATCTTTCTTTTTGTATTTAAAAAACAGTATTTCACATTTTCAGTTATTGAAAGAAATAGTTAAATTTTACCCTTTAAAAATTGCGATAAAATTCACATTTATTAAGATATAAAATAGAATATAAGAAATATGAGCTCAAAATGCTTTTTAGTTCGTTACTTAGTTGTTAAACATATTTTTTTAAAAATCGCATTTAAATTAAATTCTCGGAAAATAAATGCTATAAAATTAATGATAATGATCAATTTTTTTTTTATTCCATTGAAATATTAAAGTTTCATTTCTCATGAAATAAAAATCGTGTATTCGAGTCGTTAAAACGGAATATGGCTTTTAGACTGAGAGTTTAATAATTTCTTGACTTAATGCTTAACTTAATGATTTTTTATTGTTATAACTAGACATGCAAATAACAAGACATGCTTTAACGATATTTAGTTAAGGGTTCGAATTAACTTCACTAGAAAACCATCCAATTTAATAAAGTAAGTAATCAAATGTAAAAACTAAAATACTTTGATAATATAACCTCAGTATCTGATTTCATTGTTTTTAAAGAAATGGCTGTATTGTGATCATTTACATCGTTATCTGCACTATAATCTGTATTAGGACATATATCTTGATTTCATGATAAATAAAACTTCAAACATATTATTTCATTCATTACATGTAATAAATTGCAATTCACATAATTTAGGTTTGATTAAATTGTGGTAAAACTTATATAAATTCTGTGTTTATATGCGCCTAAAAACGAAACGCACAAATTCTGGCATCACTCTTTGATACAAAAAGCAAGCTTTCGCACTTAAAATCAATAATATTATGCTAACATTACAACTTACAAATTTTTTTATTGTATTCCTAAGTTAAAGGAAATATAATGTACATAAAGAATTCATAAAAATTCTTAGAGTATGACAAGGATTCTTAGAATAAAAATTCGTAGAGTATGGAACCAGATATCTTGGGACAGTTAACGAAACTTAAAATTAACTATAACTCTTAATATAGGAGAAAAAAGTTTTCAAAAATTTAGAGAAGTTACTTTTCGAAGATGTCAACTACGAATTCAGAATAATAGAAATTATAACAAAAAATTTACATTTTATGCAATGCAAGTAAATTTCATTCTTGCAAGCTAATCATTTTATTATTTATAAACTTTCATAAATTGCTTTAAAGTCTAAGAGAAAAATGGAAAGAGGCTTTTATTGAAGCAATAACCCATTGAATAATCTCACGTGCATTGTACTTTCCGAAGGTCAAAGAAAGAATTAAGGATTATAGAATGAATTGGTTTTCAAAATTCAATGGCCCTTTGAGGTTAGCAATTGCTTTTCACTGCAAGTGACAAGGAGAAAACCTATCTAATCCTGAAGATTTACCTTAGAGACCAGGAACCTTTCGTGACTCGGCTCTGCTTTGAGAATAGGCAAGTTGAGCTGCAAAGTTTTATCGGTACTTTCATCCCTTTAGTGTCTTAAGAAAGTTCATTATCAGGTCTTTCGTGCAGTAGGACCTAAGTAAAGGTGTTAATTGAAGTAAGAAGAACAGTAAAGGCTGCGGCCATCTACAGTCTTAAGGAATTAACGGTACTTCGAAGTTTTCTTATTTTTAGTCATTTATCGTACTCACTTTCAAGTCCTAGACGAGAATTGGTATCTGAAACGAGAGCAACTATTGTGCTCTTTAATTGCAGATGTGGTTCCGTTTCAAAGCGATGCTCGTCTAAGAAATGAAATAGCGTTGGATAATGATCCATTTCGGAATTGGGAATTTTTAATCTGCAGGTTAAAGTTTTTAGCGGACTTATTACTGTACCTAAGTTTTACTTATTGCTATTAAGTCTTTATTATACTTACACTTTAAATATCTTATTATATTATTACCTAATGTTAAAAAAACATAAATGAGATTTGTTTTGTCTAATAGAATGGATAAAATGTAGATACAGATAGTTATCTATTTTTAAATGAAATGAATTCTGTTAAAAACTACTGCATATAATTTTTGTAACAAATAGAGAGATATAAACTGCTATTCATTACTGAACATGAATGTTTTAATAATTAGAAATAATATGCATTAGAATTTAAGCAATATTAGATGAAAAACTATTACAACTACTTTGTACAGACAATAATGATGCAATTTGCTATTATTTAATGGATGGACATGTAGATATTAAATTTACTTCGTTATTTTATCTAAAAACAATGATTTTAATTCATTTTAGTATTGGTTGTAAGAAATATGGTATACATGCTACGTTTGAAAATTATATGATTGTTTCAGGTGATGAATTTTTAAAGCTATAATTTTTATTAGCATTAATCAAAATTAAAGAAACACTTCCCAAATGTTTGCAAAATTGACCATTTTTTCTAAACATTTGAACATGGATATTCTTTCAATGCATAGAAACTGCGAAGCGTTCACCTTTATTACAACTGCGGCTTCCAGTAAAGGTCTTTATATTTCATTTGATAATAAGTCGGATTAACCAGGTCAAGAAAGAAAATGAGTAAATCTTCGGCTTCTAGTAGCATATACCCTTGCGCATATTTCAGATATGAGGAAAGGTGCAATATACAGGAAAGTAATTAGAAAAACTCAAAAATGATTTTAAAAAATTCAAACGTGATATTTTAAATTCCAGAATTATCATTTTTTATTTTATTTCTAGAATCATCATCTTTTGTATATCAGTAATTAATTAGTATTATTTGTTTTTATGTTTTTGAAGGTGGGATCGAAGAAAACTAAAATCAAGCTGAAATATATTATTTTTTGCAACGGTTCAGGATTTAAATTATAAAACTTTCAATAAATAAAAAAATATTATAATTTATATATATTGAAATGACATACTAGTAAAGTGTTTAATAGGACGGAAGCAAAAAAGTGATACTATTATATTCATGCATTTCTCATATTCTAATATTTAATTATCCTTATATGTTCATGCTAAAAAAAAACTTAAAAAGAAAGAAAATCCCAACCCAAAATTGGAAGCTATTCTAAGAGGCCAAATATGTCAATTCGTTCTAAGCTTAAAAATGACATGCAATACATTTTCACAATTACCTGTTGCTATTTCCTTTTTCTTTCATTATAATTTAAAATTTGTCATTACCACTTATCACAAAGAAAATTTTCTGTTCAAATGTAAATTGTCTTCCACCTTTCTCTTTACATCATTCTGCCTTGTAAGCTTTTTTTCTGTGTGTTTTCAAGTTATAGATTCACTCAAATAGTTTAAAAGCTTTTTTGAAATTCCAATTTTCAAAATTACATTTAAAATTATCCTTTTAAATTGGAAAAACTAAATGGATTTCCCAACAATCAAGCTTTAAGTTAAATCCTAGAATATAAATTAAATATTCTTTTCTTCATAATAAATATTTGCTTGATAATTATTTCGTTGATTCTTTTTTTCTTAGTCATTATTTTCATTCCAATAACTTTTTTTATGTTGATCGAAGAGCTGAAATTTTGATGTACAGAAATATTATAATTCGTATAAACGGCCAAATGTAGAGAAACGCAAGGAAATGCTAGGTTTATATTTATGTATTTCAGATACTCAAGCATGGATGCATTCTTATAAATATATACATGCAAAGAGCGTAAAAAATAAAGAGAAAGAAAAATCTAAGCGAATATTGGAAGGCATGTTTCAGAGGCAAAACATGTGGCTTTGGTCTAATTAGTAAAATGACAAATAAGGCTGTCAAGATTCGGGAGTAGGGAACCTGGAATTACTTTATTTGACATCAAAGTAATTACGTATTAGCATAATTAAGCAACAGCCGAAACGAGTTTCATATTTTATTAATTTACACTCACTGAACGAATTCATTTGTTGTTTTTCATGTCGGTACAAAATTGAATTTCGATAGAGGGAGAAAAAGAGCAACACTGTGCCGCTCTCTTTTTTTCCCTCTCTCTGCGCTCTCTTTTCTCCCTACCTTCTCTGAGCCTCTCTCTTTCTCAAACATTATTCTCTTGCTTTCTTCTATTATGCATGATATGCTTTACGTAAGATCTTTATCAGGGCTAACTGTTTCAATAATTAATCGCATTAACAATCCCCCGGAAAGGATGCGCTCACGGTATATTTCTTCTGCGCATTCTTTTGGTCTGGGCTAATTTTAAATTCATTGAAATGTAATGAAACTTTCGAAAGAAAACAGAACATATTTAGTTTTCTAATTGGATTCTTAATATCTCATTCGATTTTTCCTGAATGGAATACAGCAGGTCTTCATTTTTTTAATAGCATTATTTTCCAGTTATACGTCGACTTCTAATTTTGCAACTGCAGTATTCCTGAAGATTTTTTTTTCTTCTTCTTCTTTTGATTTTTGAATATGATTAAAACAATGAAAAAAAGTTAATTACGCGAATCAGTTATCTCCAGGAAAAATAAATTTTAATTAATCTTTCTCATCGTGCACTTCAAAATCATGTCAGTATAACTCTGATGCAATGTTTTTTTCTTTAATCGAATTACAAGTAATTAATTGAGATTGAAAAATACTTATGAACTTGGTAGGGATTTTCTTGTAAATAGAGATTACTCATCCTTTGATTTTGATTTAATATTTTTATGAAGAAAAAGAGATAATATCTATATGCATGAAAATTCTTCGTACAGTCTATATTTTAATCATAGTAAGCTCCTTCATCGTTTGAAGGATTAAAGTTTAAAACAGGTAAGGTAAACAATACCTAAAAAACCATTTAGCTATTTATATTATCGCTTATTAATTTTTAAGATTTTTCGTTTTTTAAACATTTTTTTTAAAAATATAATTCATAAATTTTCATGGCTCGACATACTTTATTTCACTCATTTTTCAGTCATTATATTTAATTAGATTATCTAAAATCTATATCGCTTTATACATTAATAATATATTTGTACTTAAGGAAATAACCTGGTCATGCTATATTTTATTCTAATTTGAATACAGAGATATACATAAACTTCAATTAAGGAAATTATTTTAAATGACACACAAAATTTATTTTATATAGTTTCTGCTAGTAAAGATATTGCTAAAAACATTACGAAGCGTAAATTTTATGCAGTATCAGAGTCATATTAGTCAAATTTAGTAAAATATTTTTGAAAGTATAATCTTTTAAAAAGAAAAAAAAGGCATACCAGTCTTTCGTAAGTAAAACTGCTCCAATTTTGAAATTACGAATCCCTTAATTTCAGAATATATCCAAAAATTTAACTTAATTTTGGATGATAATTAATTCCATTAATTAAAAAAACTTTTAATATTTAAATTATGCTTTTAAATATGCTAATTTGTACCTGGGAAACATCAAAATATTTAATAACATTTAGAAATTTATTATTTTTTGTTAGTATATTTATCAAAATCAAAAAAAAGTTTTTTTCCTTCTAATAGTGATTTTGTTTTTCATTTTAGGCTGTTGACAGATTTTAAGGAAATTTTTTTAAGATTAATAATTTATTACGTTGAATAAATAATGAATATTGACATTTTCACTTCTTATGAACAACTATATAAAAATAAATAAAAAGTATTAAATATGAAGATTAAAATTAGCTAAGTTTTGCAAGTCGAACATAATTAACAGTGAATCAAAACTACATTAGCGTAGTATAGATTATAGCAGGTGCAGTCAAGTGAGTAAATAAACAACATTTTAAAGAATAAATTAACTTTTCTCCATAGCCGTAACTCAAATAACACTGAACTGCAAAACATTTTGAATTAAAATATTTCTTGTATACTTCCCATATGTATATTATACAAATCAGCAAATTAATAACACAGTTTCAATATTTTATCGACTGAAACTATCCTGAATTTTGCAGATATAAATATTCTTCATTTTGTGATCTAGGTCCAAAAACAAATACCAGCAATTCTTTTTCAATGCAAGATGAAGAAAAAATACTGATTTCTCCAAGTATAATTCTGCTGTTATTTATACCGTAACCGAATCTACTTAAAACGCCATATAAGAATTAGCATAATACTTTTTATTTTGTCCATTTTTTTCTTCACCTGAAGAAGAGCGAATTTTGAAATGACGTATATTGCAATGTGAAAGTTCTAATTAAAGGAAGCAAAAACGTACCTTCTGCTTTGATCTCATTAGGCGAAGACGCGTTTGCTCATTTTTAAGCATATTCCATAGCTTTAGTTTTTGTTTTAAAATTTTTTTCTGCTTTCATTTTTCTCCTTGGTGCACGTCCTTCCTACTTCTCCTAATAAAGACCGGTGTCTGAAGAAAGTAGCAAAATATAAAAATGAATAAAACAAAAAGAAGAAATAAATGCCAAACGTAAGAATAAGACAGTGGAAAAGTGCTATTTGAGTTCTTGCTGTGTTGACAAACGTTGCTGTAACTAATGGGAAAGAAAATGCATTAGTTTTGCATGATTCTGATCAAAGAAGGATTTTTGAGAGAAAAAAAAACTTTTTTTCACTAATATTTCAATGCTTAGTGGAATTTATTGCAGCATTCATAAAGCACATAGTTATGTCTAGATCGATTTCCAATGCTTAAAACGTTATCTTTTAAGTATTTCTTAGAAGTATTTTCTCTCAAATTCATATTTTACTAAATAAATGAGCATACGTTTTTGAAAAGGAGCACTTCTATTCGGTCAAGTGCTGTAGTTGAACTGGAGATCAATTTTTTTAATGAAAAAAGATAAAATATTTGAATTCATTTTCATAAATTTAAAGTTACCCATTAATAATCATTTGAAGGTGTATGATATTACGAAAGAGAAAATAACGATAAATTTGTTTCATTTAATTTTTAAACATTTTTTTCTATCATTTGAAGGATTTAATGATAGTACATCAGACCGCTTTTAAGCTATTCTTAGCAAAATAAAACATTGCCTAAATATATTAAGAAATAAATTTTTACACATAATTAAATCTAATTTTTTTATAAGGGAAATTAAGGAAAATTCTTTCTTCAGATAATAAATTATATTCAACTTATAACTAATTAAATTAAACAAAGGTTAATATAATAAATATTTTATTGTAAACGCTACCTTTCTGCCATATTACCAGAGTTTCGTGAATTACTAGAATAATATAAATTACGAAATTGGGATTCATATTGATTATACATAATTTATTTGAGTATTGCTCTCATTTGTGAGATACCCACAAATAATAAGTCCAAAATCATTAAATGAATGTGTTATATTACATTCAACTACCAAGTCGATTCCAATACCTTTAATACTGCTTAATCCTAGATACCACATCAAACTTTTACTTACAACAAATGCTTAAAATTAACAATAGACTTTTCAACATTGGTCTATTTAAAAAAATATAAAAGCATATGGCTAGTAAAGCTATTTGAAAAGCACACTCTTAAATAGCATCTCTAAAGCAAAATAAAGCTGTTTCTTCTTTCGGATTCAACAAGTAATGCAAAGCATGTCAGAAGAAGCGAACAACTGAAAAGTTACGAACGTGGAATAATATCTGCGGTACACTCCTCCTTATCCAAGAATACCAAACAGATCTACCCCAGTTCACAAGCGCTTTGTCAACAGAACTCCCAGCATAATTCAAGGCAAGGAGTTTTCAGTCTCGTCGCCTTGAGGTTACCACCAGTCTAGCATTTAAACTGGAAAGTAGTACCGCAGGGTGTGTAAATGATACTAACTCACACATAAAGTTTGCGTACAGGAGAGGAAAAAAGTACTGGTGGTTTCGCTCTGTGTACTATGATTCCAGTCGTCGATTAAATATTAAAAGACTGGTCACGTTTGACTCGCATTGAACTTGTAAAACACGTTAAACTCCCCTATTTTTTTGTTTCTAGGAAAATGTTAAATTAGATTGAATCTGGGATATTTTGTTTAAGCCAGCTGATGAAAATATTTTTCTTTGAATATGATATGACAGTACTATTTTAGAATACAAATCAATGCTTTTGAATTAAGAAACAATTTAATTACCAAGCTTAAAATTATTTATATTGTACCAGAATTTTTTAGTTACATTTAGAGAATTTGTTTTCATTTAAAATAAATACATCTGTAAACTGTAATGTTTTGAAAACAAAAATAATTTCCTTTGTAAATTGCGATATTTTCATTCTAAAATTATGTTTTGTTTATCATCAACCTGTCAGGGAATGTTGGAACAAAATTCCTCTTATATTTACCAATAATATTTCAATTAAAGAGAGATGTAAATTAAATATTACTACAATCTATTAAAATTGGATAATATAATCTGCATCATAAATTTTGAATTACTGAATTTATAAAGATATGATTTTGCGATTTTTAGAAATTAGTGAAGTTAAATATGTTTACCTTCTTAGCTCAAATATCAATTTAACTTAGTTCATGAATGGTTTATGCTTATAACATAGTATTTAGTTCTCTGTCATTACAGAATGTCCGAAAACGCTGTTACGGTATCTTCATCTTGTTATTCAGCAGTCTGTTTATCAAACGATATCAGGTTGATAGTGTTCTTTTCCTTATATTAAGTGTCAATTAAAGGTAAGTAAATATTGAAAGTAGCTTCAGGTTTCTTGTAGTATTTATACCTAGTATTTGCAAGAATAATTATTATTAACCCATTCCTTTTTAAAATTAAAAAAAAATTAAGAAAGAAAAAAATGTGTTGATTTGTAGAAAGGCAAATAAAAAGTGAATCGAATTCTGTATAAATTACCAATTAATCGGTGTGATTTAAGTTTAATTTCTATACAATAAAAGAAACCATAGAGATATATTACTTAATGAAGTTTTTAAAATTTACATTGAAAAAGAAGAATTCCAAACCAAAAACATTCCTGAAAATGTCTACAGTTAATCCTGTGATGCAAACAGTTGAAGTAATAATTTAGTTTAATAATATTAATGCCAATTTTAAAGGGTAATTTTTTCGGGGATCAGTTAATTTTGAACCCTTGTCAGATGGCGAGAATGATACTTGAACTTTCATCTCCTTTTTGAACTTCCATTCTACACCACCCGGAGTATGTCAGACCACGACGCAAGATTTAGTACATATCAAGCTCTCATATATAGCAAATTTTTAAAGGAATCGTGTTTCGAGCCAGAACCTCTTCGGAGCCGAATGAGACCTTACTACTGAATTGGGGCCCATTATGCCACTGTGGACCTCAATTTATTGCAATAATAAGGTTTATAAATTACTACAAACTTTTTTACAAAAACTTAATGGAATTTTTTTATTATTGTATAAGATTGAGCTATACTTGTAAATTTAAAAAATGCGAATAAATACGTTTATTAACATAATATGCAGCTCAGCTTAATATCGAAACAATCTATCGAGTTTTGATTTAATTATATAATAGTTACCATTAGCTGCTTTCATACCTTTTACAACAATTTATTATCTAATGTATTTTATGGCCATCAATTAATGTTACAATTCGTCTATCATTATAACACAATTACTCAGCTAAAAGAAACTTAAAGCGACGATGAAAATTAATATGCAAACCTTTGCAGAAACTTCTTAATTTGGTTCTTTTACATTTATAAGCTTAACAAGCTTAAATCTTCTTACACAAGCATAAAAGCGGCTTTAATTTTTTTGCTACTTCTTTCATGCGATGAAGAATTTTTCCACAAAGCAACATAAAACACTAAATTAATTATCGTAATTAAGCGGCTCCAAAATTGCGTTTTATGCCTCTCATATAGTTTACTATTCATTCAGGTCATTATTTTCGCCTCTTCAAAAAATCTGAAATATATTTGGGACAAAACCAAAAGGCCAGCGCGCGCCTATGAAAACAACTCCATCGTATGCAATTTCATTGCGATTATATTTTATACTTTGGTGCTTATTAAAAAATTCCCGGTTAATAAAATCTCTTGAATAACTCTTCAGTTCATAATGAAAACGTATTAGCTGTAACTCATCGCCTGGTAACTTAATGCGTTGGAAAGCTAGAGATAGTCACTATCGGGAGAAAAATGACCAATGAAAAATACCGACGTATTAAACAAAAAAGACTTCGTCTCGCAATTAAAATTTAATGAAAATCACAAAGCAGGCTGCATTAAAGGAGGTACTCACCTTTCGCTTGGTATAGTACTAAATTACGCAAAGTGTGCCCGTTTTCAATACCCCATAGAATACCACCATCGGTATCAAGCACAATTTTTGGCGCAAATAATGAGATGGAAAGAAACCGAGAAAGAAAAATAAAAACTAAAAAACGATTATTTTAAGACCCTTTATCATCGTCATAATTATTGGGGTTGCAGATAGTTAGCTTTCGGAGACTATCTTTTTCATCATTTATTTCTTTTTAATTAATCACTTTAGCAGGGGGCTATTTTATCTGCATTGTGGTGGTGGTGGATGCTCTCTGAAACTTGGTACTGCAAAGTTGATTTGAGGATCAACGGGTATAATTAGCACACGATCCACTGCTTAAAAATTGATTCGAGGTTTCGGCAGTTTTATTTACGGTCACTATAAGTGCGAGAGCAAAGGCATTCGCAAGCGTTAATCGACTTTGTAATAACACATTGTTGCCATGGAAACAAAAATTAATACTAGGCAACAGATTGTTCAAGAGAATAGGAAAAAACACATTTATCTTGGAATATTTTAGACGAGCAACTGATTAGTACGCATGTAAAATATCTCATCCTAAAACAGCGAGAATAATAATAACAATAGTAAAAAAGAATTTAATAAGCGTTGTTCCTAGAGTTTCCTATAATTTCCTGTAAATTACTTTATTGATGGAATCCTGTTTTAAACTTTTTTTTTTCATTTTATGCTTTTATTGAATGAAATAGTTTTCATAATACAGTTAAATTCTAATTATTCTCAATACACAGTAATTACAGGGTTGTGAAGTTTATTGAATTTTTGAGAGAGTTTGCTTTTAATTCTTATTTATTATTAGGTAAATGAGAAAACTCTTCTTAAATCGGGCACATTAATTTCCCTATTTTCTTATCAATTGGAAAAATTATGATACAAAAGTTTCATTTGCTTTGAAACAGAGTCATCCAAAACATAAATAATTTTTTATACCTCACTTAGATATTTATTTGCGATTCATAAGTAAATATTGGGCTTTTCTTCTAAATAAACGTACCACGTCATTAACATATTTGCATGAATGCATTGTCCTCACAGCTGGAGATTCTAAACATCATTTCAAGCTTGAAAGATTTATTTCTCTTGAAAAACAAATGAAAGAGATTAAAAGTTTCAAATGCATAATTACTTGTCTTGGAATTCACTTTAACTATTGCATTGCTTTAGGGATATAATAGCTTTTATTTATTCACTGTCTGTATTTATTTCAAAATTTTCTGTTAGACAAAAGCATATAATTTGTTTAAGATGCAGTTTTAGTTTTGCTTTAGTGTGTTTGTAAACAAGATTCCGAATATGTTGATTTACATTCATTTAAGTATTCTAATTATTTTTTCCATTTTGTCATCGGTAAATAAATATATTATGAAAAGTTTAAATTTCAAGATATTTTTCAAACTTTTGATCATCAAATAATTACCTCTCATATATTCATGTAGTCATCATTATATTTGTTGTATTTTTAGCTTAAATCATTATTTATACATTTTAGTTAATAAATGAATAATTGCACAGTTTTAAATTCATTAAAGTTAAAAGTTGTGTCAGAGACAGTTTGCCTCTAATTTTGGTGTTTTTCATTCGCTGTTTCAATAATAAGAACTTAAAGCCTCTTTGTATGTTCATTTTGTCTTGCAAAAACTGTTTTATGCAGTAAATTCTCGAACTTTGACTCATAATAGAAGCAGATTGTTTGTTTTAAATAATATAATGTTTATTCCTTAATCTATCAAAACATTTAGTTTCATTCATTTTTTATTTACAATAATATAACTTTTTAACATTTACTATATATCATTTCCCCTGTTTATTTTACTTTACTTAAATTAATTATATCTTCAAACATCGTCTTATTTCCAAACTTAGCTACAGTATTTTTATGTTACACAGCTTATATGTCATAAAAAAATGTAGTCCTGTATGAGTTTTTTGTTCTTTATGAATGAAATTTACACTCTGTTTTATAAAACGCTGTACACACAGGAAAGTTTTTTTTATTTACACTACTGCACTAACGTTTATTCGACTTGTAGCTTAACTATCACGATATTACAAGGCTTAAAACGGGAAAAACTTCCAGAAAAATTGCTTTTACTTCATTAATTATTTTGCTAATGCTACCATTTTCAAGTTACGATGCTCTGGGGGGTTATAACAAAAGGGGCGCAGGTTGGTACAATGACGAGTTTAACCCAGTCTCCGTGTCTGGGCTGGTAAAACGAATGTAATTTACCTTCTCACAACTCACAGTTGCCTTTCTTCCCTTTTATACGCGCTGGTACTGAACGACAAGCTGAAAGTAAAAACCAAATGAAAATCAACTGCTGTTCTCCTGACATTTTAAACCATGTGGTAGCCACAGAAGCGCAGGTTTATTTATTTGTTTATTTTAACACTCCCGAAGAGAGCCGAAAATGAGAAACTTGTCTCCTGCTGACATTTTATCTTGTTTAATATATAACAAGATTTTATGAAGGTGAGATGTTGGTTTTAGAACTTTTTTTCCACCTCACTCTCGACACGAATATAACTTCTACAAAACTGAAAAGGATGGAAATTAAAATGCATGAGTAGGTAGGTAGGCAGGCAGGTATGCTCCACAATCTCCCCTAGAAAGAGTGATAAAGCACACTGACCTTACCTCACCCCAACAAGGAGATTGTAAAGTGGAAAGGAGATAGGAAAAAAACTTATTTTTATTACAATAAAAGTGAGAAAAAGCCTGTCAAGCTTTGCAGAATTTTAAGAAAGATAAATATTAGTATTATTTTCTTAGTCCTTTTTTCTCAGCATTTCTTCGGATTTTCTTTGTGAGTTATTAATATCTAGAAGTGTAGAGATATGCTAAATGAAATATGATGTAACATTTTTTTCTAGAAACTTATTTTCGGTTCCTGTCATTCCCTGTCACTCAAAAAGGCAAAACTTTTAGAACTCGGAGCTATATTTGGAAGCTAGAACTCTCACTTTAATTCATCAAAAGCATTAGATTTGGCTTTAATTTAAATGCAACTTTTAACTACCAATGATTCAAACTTTTTTAATAATCGGTTTTTCTAGTATTATTTTCTTGTAAAATAATTTTGTTATTTGTATTATGAACAAAATTTTGTTACAATTTGTAAATTTGTGAAATAGGATAATCATCTCATCACTATAAAATTTTCAATGACATTTATTTCATAAACATTTTAAATTACTATTTCTTTATTTATAGTTAATTAATTCTCAGTCTAATTTACCTCTCAATTTAGGACAGCGACACATTTTCACTGCCCCAAACGTTGCTGTGTAATTTTGCTATTTTCCAAAAGGAGAAAGGATAAATATTACCTTTCAAATTCATTGGTAATTGTCATTAAAATTATTTAAGTAATCATCTAAATTGAATCATCTAATTTAATCTAAATCATTTAAATCGATATGCTACACAATTCATTTGAAAAAAAAGGGAACATAGCTCAATGACCTTTTTCCACAAAAGCAAGGGAGACTAATGTATCTTGTATCACTTTCGGTACTACTAAATTATTATGCAACCAAAAACTAACAATTAATATGCAACAGTTTTCAATTTTACGCATCATTTATTCAGATCAAGTTTTCACTATCTATAAACTGTAAAACAAAGAATAATTATAAAATTATAATTGCATATAAGGGGATTCGAAGTACAGGATAGTCAGTCTTGCACCTTGGATAAGAGGGTTATCTCTATTTTTGTTAGTCCCACTGCCAGGTACGATTAGGAGAATAAGGAACTAATTTCAGTTGTTTGCCTATTGGGTTTTTTAAAAAGATTTTGATAGGATTGAAAGCAGTTTTCCTCAACTAGTAACGAGCCTCGCTATAAATCGTTTCAACCATTCTTATCTAACTGCTGTTTCTTCGACATAGGTTCGATTCTACTTGATAGCTCAGTTATTATCACTAGCCTCTGTGAACTTATAAACTAGGCTCGGAATTTTTTCCCCATCAATCCTTAGTTTACATTTACCACTTTGTTTATAATTCTATTAAGAAGGGCTCTCCGTTTTCAGAATTATATATATTATGTCTCATCAAATATCAAGTTTAAATTTCTCTTTCTTATCAAATGACGAACCAATGTTGTAAATTTAATTTTAAACATTTTAAAAGAATATATAATTGAATTGTTATTTCCTCTTTTAGCATATATAGTCTCAATTGTTTCTTTTATATTTTAAGGATCAATATTACAAAATTTTACCACATCCTTCTGTGTGGTATATTATATCCTGATAAGACAACGATAATTAAAACTATGCATTTTGAACCATTGTATAAGATGTGACTGTGAATGATAATGCCAAAATGGTACGTAATAATCTTTAAAGGTTATGCTTGAAACTTTACAAATGATATTACAGAGAATGCTTTACAGGGGAAATCCAGGATCCATTCTTTACAATTGTAAATAAATAAAACTATAATTCTATAAAAAATTGTTTTTTAACAAGAGAAAAGCTGATTTACAGCAAAACTCATAAACAAGATCATAATAGTAAATAATGATATTTTTCTAAGTACTGATTGTTCCAAAGATTGTTATGCTGCTCACTACGAGACTGCTTCAAATGCTAAGATAGGGGGTTAAGGATCGAAGTACAATACTGTTTTTTTTTATTTTTTTTTGCTGAAAAAAATATTGTATCAAAATACCCTATTAAAATAAAATGCCCAACAATAATGTTACGATATCTTTACGATATTGTTCTGTATTTCAAAATATCAAACAACATCGTTGAGATGTTATACAATCTCTTATAATATTAGTGTAATGACAAACAGGCATCACAGCCACTAGTTACGGTTTTTAAAGTAGATATATTTTATTTTTAATCTTTATTTGCAAATATTACGTATATTCCGTACAGCTGACTTTTTGTAATTTGTATGTTAGTCCTGAATTATGCAACGAGTCATAATTACATTACTACTATATTAGTATTTTTCAAAAAGTTTTAAATAGTTTCGTGAATTATAACACAGAATTATTAATCTCAGAATTAAAAAAAGGTTTATCTTGTTTTATCTGTAATTGGATAGTAAATTGCAAAAGAATTTTATACAGATAGCCTAGTAATTTCGAACGATTAAAAATAACCAAAAGGCATTCGAAAAAATTATTCTTTAAAACTAAAAAAAGTAACTAACATAAAAGTTTAATTTATATGTCTTAAAATGTGCTTAATTTACCCATTAACTTAAATTCACCTTCCAATTCGTTTTTTTTTCATTAAAGTGCTGATATTTCTATATAAATTAACGTAATACATATAAGAAAACAATGAACGAATCTTTTGTCTTGAATTTTTAATTAAGACGAACTAATTAAAAAAAATATTATCGACTTATTTTTGATTCTTAATTAAACTCTTATTTAACTAAACTACAAGGCACGAAATTTTCTAATTTATTAATTATTTAATTTGCTAATTATTAAAAGATTCAAAATTAATTTAAAAAGGAGAAAATAAAAGTGACATAAAATGTATCATTCGCAAAATACAAGATTAAAAAATTAAAAAATTAATTGAGTTTCGCAAGTGTTACCAAAGAAAATAAATGCTTTTAAGAAAGAGAGCTAACTGGTCTCTAACAAAAATTTCTATTTTACATTGCTTTCAAATTTTGTTTTAATATCTCTTCGCTTTGGATTAAATTAGTAATCTTTCGAAATTCTGCTTTATGTTGAAATAATTGCACAAATATAATTTATTCCTAATATAAATGTTTATTTCAATACCCATCTTAAAAATTTATAATAGTAACAAATTTAATCAACAACAAGCAAACCAGATAACTCCAGCAGTAAATATAAATTTTTGAATTAACTCTTCATATTTTATTTTCCTTTTGCAGTGCGATAAATTTCTAGTGCATGCACATTGGTCAGAAAAGTTCTTTTTTTCTTCCCACATACTTTTGTTTTATTTCAGTCTGCAGTTTCTTAGACTCGAAAAAGGCAATTCTCGTGTTTTAAAATAAAGTACATAATCCCTCAAAATTCCTTTCCACGTCAAAATAATTACATAACCACTCCTAATTTATCTATAATTTTTATTTATGGAGCTTTTTAAGACCTTTCTCCCCACATACTCCTCTTAGTTGATGAATAATCTTATCTGAAGAGGAAAAAAATCTTCCACACCAATTTTTCTCCCTTTCTTAATAATTCTTAAAGTGTAACAATTCATCTTAATATAAATGGTTTATTATAGTTCCATCTGTTTTCAGAAATGCATCAAAAAGATAGGAAACGAAACAAATAAAAAAATTCTTGGGTGAGAAGACAGTTTTTATTTAGTTTAATCTTACATTTGATGGAAATGAAAAGGCCATAAATATTAACTTTTAATGACAAGTGAATGACCGTACTTTTGTTTGTGCATGTAAGAGTTCTTTTCTGAACTGAAATAGAAGGTTTAAACCTGTGTGATGCGGGAAAAATTTAATGGTATTTAACAATTCCTCTTAACATCGCCTTTTATAGATACTGGAAACAACATTTAAAAAGTTATCCTTCAATTCCTGTAATTAATTATGATATTAAAAATGTATTATTTAGGAACTTTATCTGTTAGCATTATTTACCAATTTTCCGCACATTACTAAATTTTAAATTTTAGCACTTATTTTAAATTAAAAATTACGAAAACAATTAGTAAAATAAACAAAAAATATTGTAATTTTTTATTTAATTTCAAATTCATCTTTCGAAATAAAAACAGTTAAATAGTTATTTCATGGTTTCACAAACTTTTTAGATAAACTAATTAAATCTGAAATGCAAATAAAATTCCTTAAAATTGTTAAGAACATGCTTGAAAGGAAAAAGATGCTAAAAGTTTCTGCAATCAAACAGTCAAAATATATTCGTAATTCTAATTTTAAAATACTCCAGTAGTTTTTAATTGTAAGATTTTTGTTATCTTTTCTTTATTGACGTTTGATATAAACTGAAAGACCAAAATTGCTCATTATTTAAAAAATATAGCTAATTTTTTATCCATTGTCTCTAAAACCGAATATTAAAATAGATGTATCCCTATTTAATTTTAAAAAGTAACCATAGTTCCAAGAAGTATGGTTAAATATATGTTTAACTTTCCTACAAAAGTAGAAGCATATTAGGCAAATGGAGAAATATTTGATATTCGTGGGTTCGAAATCTTGTAAGAGAATAGAAACCATGTAACTCATGTAACAATTAAGATAAATTAACTTTTATAATATATAATGAATTTCGAGCATATTTTCTCCATCAAATATTTTTCAAGGATACCAGAATTTAAAATGCGTTTTGCTTAAATTTCTGAAGTAATTGCCTTTAATATTTAAGCAGAATCATTAAAATTTCATTACAGGTTGAAAATCTTCTAGTTTTAGGAAGCTCGTGGACACCTAGCTTAACATAAGATTTTAAAAAATCACACAAAATTCTCAAAATGCGTTATTTTTATATTTCATGCTATTTGCTGGGAAACCAAAATATACTTAAATAGTATTCCGTGTACAAAAACTTGCGGTGTACGATGCTTTGTATTTTAGCCTATCTCGAACTTGGAAAGTTTAGCAAACTTCGCCCATGCGTGTAGAGTGGCATATGAAATTTATCTTCATACTACCTAATAAACTTAATAATTAATACAGAAATGTAAGAAAATTGTTTCCTCTATTTGAATTATTGTTTAATTATTTTCTTAATTTCCTTTAAATTTGTTGCCTTATCTATCTAACATAAAAATCACTTCTTATAAAGTAAGATTTGTTCAAATGGTTAGTATTTTTCACAATATAAATAATTTCATAAACATACGAAGCAGATGATATCTCTTATGGTTTTATATAAAATATCATTCATCAAATTCATTTCTTGATTTTTTTTTTTTGCTTAATAAGATAAACGCTTTTAGAAAAGGTAATGCACATATAAGTAGCATTCTCAAAATACATTATTAATCTGGTTAAAATTCCGTTTCATTTTCTAACTAAAACGAATACCACCCGATACTCTTCCCGGCATACAAATTTCACACGTAAATCTTCTTCCAGCATTAACAAAATAAACAATCCACCCCGAATTTTCCGCCATCATTCTTTTATTTTCTGCCATCTCAACACTTGTAAAGCATCAGTAACCCTGATTAAATTTTCCCCCGCAGTAATTCTTCCACACATTGAAGATGAACGACCGCAGTATAATTTCTCGGATTTTCCCCAAAATAACATCTTGTTGAGCAACTATCAGTCTCAATGTTTCACCTACCGAATTTTTTATCCACCCCAATTTTCTTCCTTTGGACGGAAAAATATTATCAAAATCGTGGAGGATCCCATCTATATATATAAGTACATATGTATATGTGTATGCAAGAGGGGTGGATCTTCATGCAAGGGATTGCAAAAAACGATGATTCTTCTGGAAAAGAATGCTAACGGTTGATGGATGAGTTGGAGCGCGTATTTTCAATACTCGCATGCCCCTATCTACGCAGTGTGCGCAAAACCATCTAAATAAGAAGGACACGGAATACTTTATGCAATATTCATAGTAGTAGGCTTGAATAGAGAACTTTGCATTTAATAATATAATAAAAAGGAAAATCTCGCTTAGAGGGATGGATATTTTTTGTTATTATTTTTTGCGTCTGTCTTTATTTTTCCTCCTTACTCATTTTTTTTCTTTAAGGATATATTTTAACTTATCTCGAGGTATCTATCTATTCGAGGAAAGTTTTGAAGAAAACGACAGAATTGGTAGCCTTCTAGTTATACTCATGTAAGTTAGAAAGATATTATTTCGGTTAAATTGTTAGAAAAGGAAAGAGTTTCTTAACTCTTAAATAAATGCTTCTTTTGGGAGTTCTGGTATTAAGATCTAAAATTTTGTTTTAGACCTGAAAGCAATTTTATATAGTTTCTACGTTTTAAACTTAATGGAGGTTTAAACTGTTAAGTTAAAAGTTGTTAAATATAAGAAGTTAAGTTTAATTATACAGATTGGATACTGCAATTGCTTTTAAATTTTCTTACATTTTCGAAAAGCAATAGGCCTGTTATAACATAAATTTTTCAAATAATTTTTGGAAAATATGTTTTTTAGTTCACTAGATTATTGAACAGAAACTTTTGAAACAGATATAAAAATCGAAGTGAAAATCTCAATATAAATTGCTGATATAAATGTTTTATGTAAATAGTAATTTTAATTACATTCATACTTTCATAAGCAATGAATCATTGAGAATTTTCGGTTTGATATATATATTGAAGAATTTGAGATTTTTATTTTGAAATCCCATTTTTGGATTAAAATGTTCTATATAATGATACAGGAGTAAAGGCTTGCAATGCTGCATTACACATATGATGAATGTGACAATGAAAGTTATAACCTAAATTTACTAGAGATGAAACCAATCGAATAGAAATAATTAACAAGTTGTTATAGAACAATGGTTAGAGCTAAAAAGAATAAAACCCATGAAAATTTTAAATAGAAGGGATTAAGTAGTTGTTTTTATAGTAACAGAGTGTTTAGATAAAGATGTTCTCCACCTTCTTGAATTTTTAGAAGTGTTTTTGATGAGAAATAATAATGTGGTATGCTTCCAAAATACGTTTGACTTTAAAATAAATGTTGTATATTATGCATGACATATTTCCCCAAATAGGGGGTGTAAAATTATTATTTTGAGATAATGTAGAAAATTTGGGAAATATTGTCTGTCAAAAATGAAAATCTTTTGCACACTATGTCTTGTAAAAAATTGACTTTATCCATGAATGAACAACTGGACAAATGCTAATTTATCCTCCGTACAAAGCTTCTATATAATCCGAGCTTTCATCAAACAAGAAAATGATAACTCAATTTCTTATTAATCTCTAATTTATAAGTGCTGCTGTTACACATTTAAGAAAGACAGATCCCTTTATGATTTAAAAAAGTTATCTTTCTGATGGTAATCAGAAATATAAATTTGCATAAAAAATTACAATTTTGATGGCATGGCCATTAAAAATTATGATAATATTAAAATCAATCTTTCGCGCTTCTGGCCGTTATTGTAGAAGATAACACACTCCCGATGTTCTGAAGTGCAAACTAAAGATGTATTCTAAGCTTAATGAATTGCTTAAACAGTTTTTTAATTAATATCACGTAGTTTAGAACATGAATTTGCATATACTGGAGATGAGCCTTTGTTGCATTTGTTTCATTTAGAGCTTTAAAATCCTCATTTTCCTAAAAGCGTTAACTTTTAAGTAAACTCTTCAGCCGGTTAAACAGCAATGTTTATTCATAACCCATTAATTTTTACGTAATTAACTTTTGCGTAATATGTGCCCACAGGCAAATGTTCCAGGACATTTGCAACTGCAAATAAATAAAAGTGCGCTGAAATAAGTTCACGAGGAATCAAGTGGGGGACTTGCTTTGAAAAGGAGGAACCTTATTATGGGGAACAAGACTCAAAAAGAAAGACTAAATGTGAGAGAATAAGCAATCTGAAAAGACTTTTATGAACATTCTTTGGGGTTCGAGAATTTTGTTAGAAAAACGTTTGAGGTAGTCAGAAAAGATAGTTTTATGAAAGGATAATTATTAATTTTAAAAAATTAAGGTGAAGTATGCATAGATTTCAATTTAAGCAAGTGAAATTTCATATTGTTTTTGTTCTTCCAGAAACGTTATCAATTTAGATCGTTCTAAATGTTTACAGGCTTGTTCAAGATATCCCCTCAGTAATAAATTTTTTAAAATCATATTATTTGAGTTTAATAGTCTCAGGTATATCACTGAATAGTCATTTTAACCTTTTTTTAATTTAGAGGATAGTATATTGTGAAGAAAGTGAATTATACGAAAGTTCATTTTAAATCCTTTTTACCATAAACGATGTAACCAGCCATCTCTTAATAACTTTTAAAAATTATAAAGCAAATAAAGTAACCTAGAAAAAATTAATAAGCACTTCGACTACATAATGTTGTTTTAACAATTTAATGATTATTATGAAAGAGTAATGGGCTAAAATCTAAAAGAACATTGGTATAAATTCTCACCAAATTTTTATCGAAATCTGGAATTTTTTTATTTTACAACTTAACGAAGTCGTTTGATAAACTGAAACATTAATTAATCAAATTAATTTTAACTGATAAATAAAATGAATTTCTTAAACTTTTTTCCATCCTAAAAATATTTTAATATACAATTGAAAAAATTTTCTTTTAAAGAGTTAAACAATATGTATCATGGTATTCTCTAAATGTTAACAAAATGGTTGGCAAAATAGCATAAGGTAATGAAGTATTTACTGCAATAGAATAAGCTTAATCATTCAAAAGGTTTTATTTTCCAATTTGAAAACAGCTATGTAAAAAGCATTTAGAGTTCTGGGTTTTTTAATACGAATCAATCCAGGTTTTTTTTTTTTTAAATTTCTGTTTTAAATATGTTCTTGAATATATAATGAATAACTTTTAAATTCACAATTTCTTACCTTTAGTGGATATTCTAAACACTAAAATTTGTCTGTTTATAAATATATCATTAACATATTTACAGCTCTAGGAAATTACTGCCCAGAAATAGCAGTTAATAAACCATTTTAATATACAAGTAAAGTGATTTTATATGATAAATTAAGAAACTTATTTTACTGAAAATTTTACTTTTGCAGCCCAAATTCTCATTGCTACTATAGAACAAAATCTGAAAAATATTGTACATCATCTTTGTATTTTTAGTGTATGAACATATGAATTTGTTGATAAGATTCTGAAAATATTCTTCACCTACGCAAAATAGTTCATGGGAAGCCTATAGATTTATTCATAATTTAAGAAGTCCTTTAGCAAACATTTTATTCTAAATTTTTTACATTTTATTGATTGAAAGCGTACAAGCAAATCTTTGAAGAAATTGCACAGTTAACGAATCGAATTTAACTAGTTTCGTTAAAGAACATTTTGTTGCAAAAGTAGTTGTTTATTCCTTGTTTCTATCCCTTTTGTGAATAATAAATTCTGCATAGAAATCTCAATCAATATCTTGTGGCAAAATATTTCATTAAAGCTCATGTCGGACAGTTAAAAATAACATAATGCATTGCTTTCATCTGAATATCGATCATGTACTCTATACCAATTCAAGCATTCTCTTTAATTTCAGAATATTATTCAAACAGCTAAATTTAATACATATAATGTTCATATTTTATATAATTCCAGAATTCATGCGCAGAATTTTTGCATTCCATTTGCACATTTTAGAAAAAAATATATTACTACCACAGAAAATATCACGCTCTGGAAATCTCAACCAGTAAAAGGAAATTTTTCAATTTATCTTGATAAATTACACGCTTTTTTTAAATTCTATTCTGGTACTAAAATTTTTTTAACATCTTTTATTACTTTGGAGGAAAATTTTATCGTTGAAGAAAGTAGACGTATTTACATATCCAAACCCATTTTTGCTTGAAGATAATTAATGGCTTTATCACTTCTTATATCAATATTTAGTAAATGCAATTTGGCTCTATGGATATGAAAATTAAAAACCATGAAAATTATTAGGATACATATGCTGAAGATATAAATAGCATTTTCATGTCATGCGATAAAATTGTCAAAGTAATACCAATGCTTTCCTCGCAGAATTGTCATTCTATGCATAGATTAACACCAGTGCTGTCAATGTAATTGCTGACATTTCATTTTTTCCGCAGAGGTAATTTATTTGTTCTGTAGTCACGCTTTAAAGAATTTGATATTATGCATTATGACTAGGTTTCTAATAATGTGTTAAACGAAAGTGAGTTAAGTAAAAGTCACGAGAGTCCAAAAGGATCACAGTTGCTATTTTCAAAGACATAAAAAGAAAAGAAAACACTTTTCTGTCTCTTTCCTTCTTTAAAAGAATATAGTTTTCATCCATCCGTAATATATGATCAATAATCAATCGTTTTAATATAATGCCAACAATCGCTTGAATCCTTAAAAATTAACGATTCAAATTCAGTCATAATGAAAGTTGGAGCAAAAATGAAATGGAAATTAAAGAAACATGACGCTTTTGATTATTTTGTTCTGTGATATGATTAGTCTTTCTGAATGCTCAGAAAATTCAAACCGTTATTTCCCTACAACCAGAGGGATTGGTTAAAAAACATAAAAACAAGATGACATAAAAGTTAACTGAAACCTGAAAAGTAAATAACAACGGATAAATTGCAAATAAAGCACAGAGATTAAATCGAATTCGACGAAGAACACAATGATATGAGACAAATGAGTATTTTATCGAAGAATAATGCCGAGTGCAATAGAGACAATACAATATTCATATAAAAGAAATATCATGGTTATTTCAGCACATAAACTAGCAATATTGCCATTTTCGCTCATATCTAAAATTAAGTATATATTAATAAGAATAAGACTGATATGTTTTGATGGATAGACACCTAGAAATATATGATTAGTTACCGACAAAGATTTCTTAAACTTGTAAGTATCAAACCTAAAGATTTTTCTTATTCGAAGAGGATTATCAAAGGCGATTAAACTTGCTAAAACTAAAAGTAAAAAATGCACTAAGAAACTTCTAGCATAATGCAATCAATATTAAAGATGTAATCATGTGCTAAAATAGAATTTAAGATAACATGCAAGCAATAAATGCTTAGGTAAAGAGAATAGTATTATAAATAGGCGGCAAAATTTTATCGTAACACCTTACTTAATTATTTTACTACGTACGCATGCTAAGAATAAATACCTGTTTAAGTTGAAAATAGGCTATTCATCGATATGAATATAAATATCAATATAGCAAAGAAATAGTGTGAGAATAATTTGTTGGATATCGCGATTGAGTATTATAAGTCATCGGAATAGTCTTCTCGTGGTAAACTACTTCAGCATTTAACTGTGTAATCCGGTTAGGACTGTACTCCTATTCAACCAATGTAAACTGAACCATTTATCAATATGAATATATGTAACTGTATAACAGTGCATAGCGTGGAAGTATAGATACAATGATAATAATAGATGAAAGGTATGTTTGATAACGCGACTGAATATTGGAAGCAGTTGGAAATGACTTTTTCTAGCGATGTGTTTGATAATTTAAGTACATAAACCATTTATAGACTAAACCTGAAATAGACTATTTAGGATATGAATATAAATAGTTATATAAAAATGAAACCACGAAACAGATGGAGACGTAATTGACTACTGAGGAAAGGCTTTCTAAGTAATCAGGAATCAAACCCAAAAAGTCTTCCTTTCTCAAAGGAATCATTAAAGACAAAACGACTTGCTGAAGCGGATCGAAACTTATCTAAAGGCAAAGGAAAAAATACAAGCAAAAAAATCTCAACAACTACAGGAAACAGTTTGGAAAAGGGAGAGTGGAGAGAAAGGGAAGGCTAATGATTTAAAGGAAGAGCAGATAGCTTTGAGAAAAAAAAGAAAGAAAAAAATGCCCCCACGAAAACACGCACCGGAGATACCAGCACAAGACGATAGAATTCCGGAGAAAACTCCTGGAAAACATTAAGTAACAAAACTCATTGTCTATCGAGTGACTTATTTTCTTTCTGAATTGGAATTTTTAACGAAAAATTTCGGTTAATTTGTGGTTACTACAGCAGATGGAAGAAAAAAATTATTTACTCTCTATGATCGTAATGGCAATAGTTTTCGGTAGGTATTCCTTTCGTTAAAATGAGATGTTAAAAAAGAATCAAGAATTAAATGCAATAATAAAAATCACATTCCACCTTCGAATGTGAAGCATAAGTATGTACTAAGAAGTATGGTTAATAAATTCTTAGTCCAATGGTCTCTCATTATAGTTTACAAAACAGCACACAATTTTATAAAGTAACACATTTTCAGTTTCAAAACAATACTGGTTGAAAAACTAGCCCATAACTACTAGTAGAAAATATGTTTAAAGCATACTAGCTCATTTACGGTATGAATGTTCTAGACAGGAACATATTTACTTTTTAAAATAGGAGAAATTATTTGGTTTCTATTTATATTGCACATACACAATTCTATGCAAATGAAATTTATACGAAACATTTATCTTAAATATAATAAATTTTTTCGCAACCTAGAATATTGTATCAAAAGGATAAAATTTTTGCATAAATTGGTCTGTAAAATTAACTAAATCAAAATTGATACATTGCATGCATTTGCATAATTTTCAATGATTTCTATTAATAAAATTTTTACTCGGCGATTTTGACTTATACAATAATTTAAAACTATCAGGGAAGACTCACTCTTTATAACTCTTTTGTATCTTTTAAAACAAACGAAAAAATTAAATACACATCTGCAACGTCCAGCTTTGCAGGTTTTGTATGGAGTGTTATAAATATTAATCAGATATAATTGAAGCCATGTATTCATTATTTTGTGTATGATAATCCCCATTTTTATTATTTGTATAAAAGTTTTACTATTTGTCAGAAAAAGGCTTCATTTTTCTTAAGATGTATCTCAATAACCCCCACTTTTAGAATAAAAAATAGAAAATAAGATAATCTTTTCTTTTTTTAAATATTAATTCAATATATTAAAAGATTATTGCCAAAATAAATAAAAAAAATCCTCTAGAGTAAATACACGAAGTAGATGATTCTTTGCCTACCAAAAATACCAGGACACACCATTTGCTGTTCATTTTTTTGCCCTAAAACCATTTGTAGGGAGATGGGTTTTGAGATGCATCTTAGCCTGCACATGTTTTCTCCGTTTATCTTCGACTTGGACATTCTTATCCTCCATAATGCTCGTATTTGGAGAATATATCACAACCCCATTTTTTGAATATGTAGCTGGCTATCACATCCGTTCGAAATTTCGAGGGACCACCCACACTGGATGGACTTGAAAATTGTATTTTCCTGTTGAATTTTAAATTGTATTTTTGGAGGCTATAAAAAGGACTGATGTGATAGCTCCCTCGCATTTGAAAACGCGAAAATCGCATCTTATTTCATGCACGTCAGTAGAAATCGATTTAAATGAATAACATTAAATCGCTCTATTTTTGAATTATAGTAGTTTACCATTACTTATAAACTGCAATTATTTCCATTTCAGAGGCTATTTTTTAACTTATTCCCAAGAGTTTATTAAAGACAATTCAATTGTTGAGTTAAATAACATGTGCCTATTAACAAGATTATTTTTTTTTTATTTCTTATGAAATATATGGAATCAACCAGCTTAATATAGTTGATATGATAAAATGAAAACAGATATTTCGAAAACAACTTCGAATTATTCAACTATCATGAAAATTCTCATATGGAAGTACACTAACACGAGCAGGAAATCTCAAAAGTAGATATTTTTTGTTATTAAAAAATTGATTGTTATTTGTTACGTTGAGTCAAATTAGTGTTATATAATTCATTCTCAATTAATTTACTAATTAATAAAATTAAATTTTTTATTTCTTATATATTCTCTGACTGCTTTTGTCATTTCATTAAAATGTATCAAAGAATTTTATTTTACACTTTATTTAAAACGGGGTATCAAAATCATGGCTTAACATACTTTACTAATTGTAGATTTATATACTATATATTTTGAAAAGTTTGAATCTCTTACAATCACATATGAATTAAGACACATATTTTATTCAGGAAATTTGCTTAATATAGAAAAAAATGAGATTTTTTTTCTTTTATAAAATTAAATGATTAAATAAAAAAATCATAGCTTGATATTTCTAATACCATTCTCATATTTGATGTAACTTTCAAAACTGCAAACTAAATAAAATAAACGGAAAAAGGCAGTTCCAAAAATTCATTATTTTTTACTGGTAACAATTTTAAGTATATATGAAAATTGACGTTTGTATATCGAAACGAAAATTAAAATTAATGAAGGAATATTAACAGATCAAATGGTCTTTTTAAAAGCATTTTTTAAAATAACGCAATTTAAATGAACTATCCGAGCTTCATAAGATAATACCATAAAAATTAGAATATGAGATCGCTCAAAAACTGTTCAGCCTCAATTTTTGTTGAAAAGTTATTCGACTCTTAAGTTATATTATCTTCCTCACACTGAAGTGTAGAAAACTCTCCCACTTCAGGAATAGACAAATTTCATGGAACAACGCCTCACCCTTAACTTTACTAGTATACCTCATTAAAGTTAAAGCTTCCGAGATAAATCCATTAAATGTTGCTACTTCCTCTTCCACATCATTTTTGTTTTCATTCCTCATGAAAACTTTGAAGAATATTCTTCACGCTGCGCTTTTCTCTCAACTCGCGATGCACCCTCACTTTGTATGGTTGCGCCATCTAGTGAGAAGTTTTTAAATTTCGAAATTTAGTGAACCAGGGACCATTCATTTATAAAATAACGACAGTTTTGTGATATTGATTTGTAAGTTCGTTTTCTTCTCAAATTTTCAAAATTATAATATTTAATCAGAGAAAAATGATTTGTAATTTTTTTCCTTTTAGGTTTTGAATATTGTTTTTCTATCGTTTGTTCTAATAAATCATTTTCATACCAAAAATTATATTGTATTGCAAAGGAATGTTCTTACTAAAAGAATTTTAATGTGTTTGCAGTTGTTTTATTGCGTCAATATTTTTCATAAAATGTTATCACTGTTCATATTTTTGTTTGCATACTATATTGTTGGTCGTAATTTGTTTTGCTTTGTAAATAGATATAATAGTAAAGTATATATAAAAATATTGATTTTTGACAATATTTTGAAAGTAATATTGCATGTAGATATTTAATAAATTAATAAAAAAATTACAAACGCAGTTTTTATTAAGGTGAGAACATCAATTATCGGTTAACAAGCACTTTTTGTTTTTGATTATTTCAGCTTAATATCAAAACATCTAACGAAATTTTTAAAAAAATTAGAATTAGTAATAATTTTAATTCCTACTATTTATCATCTTTTCCTCTTACAGTTACACTCGTGAACAATATTTACATACAATTCTTACTTCACTATCAATTACAATTTTTTCAAAAATTATACATAGACAAAATAATCATTTTCCGAAAATCATTTATCCTTACGACTCATGTATTTAAAATTTGAAATATTTGTATATTTATTTTATAAGAATTAAACGATTGTCAATGAAGAGAGAAAATAATTAGAAATCTTTTAATTTTTATAATTCTTTTTATAGATTCCTATTCAACTATTATTCCTTTTATGAATAAGCTTGATTTTTCCCAAGCTTTGATTAAAATAATGCCTGCATTAATTTATACAAATTTGAAAACTATTTATTTTCCTCACAAAACATGTTTTAAGGTAAAATTTAGTATTTTTCAAAATTATCTCACAATTTCTTTCTCTCTTTCTTTCTTTCTTGTGATAAATGAAGAGCGGCATTTTTTTCACAGAAAATCATTTTTCCTGCTTTGAAAATGCAGTTCATATTAATTTAACCTTCAAAACCTTACAGAAATCAAATTTGAATTACTCGAATTCGCAATATTTAATCGCATCTTGTTAAAAAGTTTTTATTCTAGTGAAATGTTCGAAATTCATAAGTATTTATTATAAATATTTTTATAATTTTATTCGAAACAAAAACAAATTATAAATAATACATGCATTTATATTTTTTTAAATATCGTATTTTCAAAAAGCTTATTTAATTAGCTTTTATATTACAGTTTAAGTATATCTTTTAGCTTAAAAATTTTCATAATTAAGAAAATAGATTAAATACAAACATGGTAAATACCGAAATATTTGGGTTAATTCAATCATGTCACCATTATAAAAATAATAGTAGCTAAAAATATCAAAAAATAATCAAAACTAATTATTTATAAGAATTTAAATAAAACAAAGACATAAATTTTGAATATCCAAGAATAGCGGATGAGTGTCAAGATATTTTAAGGGCACTATTGATACATATGGCAAATCTAACGCTTTAGGAATTAAATCACATCTAATTAATATCCCAGTTGAGTAACTACTTAACTAAGTTTTCATCTTTACAGTTTCCTATTCTAGACTTTACAATTAGGGATTCTTTCATTCCTTATCAGAATTTCTTTTTGTGAGAAATATGATAACATATAAAGAGCATAAACTAATAGGTTTGAATTTTTTAGGTTGAAAATGAATAAGCAAATTTTCAATCAGCGCATAGTTAAGAAAACTAAACTGAAAACTGAGAAGTAGTAACAATTAACGAATGTTCATTCTTTGAACTTTAATTTTCATATCTTTGCAAACCTTAATTCTTTCTTCTAAGGATAGAGTTGCCTTTTGTGCGGAAAATGATTGTATAAAGTGGACGCAGATAAAAATGTTTGAACTGATTAGACTAAGTCTGAAACGAAACATCTTCAATCAGTGAATACGTAAGAAAAGGCTGGTTCCTGAGCAGCTGAATCTTGATCCTGCCTCATATGAGAAATGAGAGTCAAGATATGTGATTTTCGGCTCTCAAGTGAAGTGAATAAAGAACGGGGCCATAGTCCATTGTTTAGGTGTACCTCTGTCACTTTCGGTTCTAGGGGGAAGAAAAATTGCACGGGATAGGGACAGGACTAGAGATAAATGATTTGCCGGCATAGACTAATAACTTGGCTTCAATCTTCAATGTCTTTCGCCATTCTGTCATTACCGAAACGTCAATAATGATAAATGCTGGTAGAAAATATTTGCCGAGAGGTACACACTCGATTTTATTTGTTAAAAAATAAGGTATTTCTTTTCAATGGCAGCGTAATAACTAAATCAATAGACCATAATTCAGGTATGGATTTCAAATACATATACCCACCCGTCCAACGTCATATATTTTCCTTCCAATAAAGAATTCTAAAATGGCTTTCTGAGTAACTAAAAAAATAATCTGAAAATGTTTTCACTCTAATGAATTCGAAGGAAATTATTTTTAGTCTGCCGCACTAGATGCTTATTTTGATAGGCTAATTATAAGAAATTAATTGGTGGGGATTTTTATAGAATAGGAGTTTTTTTTCAAATATTGACAAGGAAGTTTGATAGTAGAATTAAAGTAAAAACATTAATTTTAATCTTTTTATATGTAGAGAAGTACTCAGCATTTTTGGAATAAATCATTTTTTGACATATTTATCGAATCTATACACTTATGATTCTATATTTTTGAAATATTGTTAAAAATAAATGGAAACATTGGAAATACTTCGAAACTAGTGGCAAAGAAAGACAATGTAATAAAAAAACATATGTAAAAAATCAGTCTCCATATTTATCGAAATTTATACGTAGCGGAAGATTTGGAAAGATTTGGTAAGTTCGATGGATCACAAACTCAAACCCATATTCTATCAAAAATTCTTCATATATTTAATATTAGTGCATATTTAATTTATTATAGAGTTACAAATGACTTTGAAGTAATGTGATGAAGAAATGTAGAGTGTTTTTTTCATGTATTATATGCTAATGAGAATATTTAGAGCAATAAAAACTATCCAAGCAAAATATCAAGTTTTGATAATCGCCCGATTATAATTCTCAAGTATCTTCAAAATGGTGCGGTAATTGAATTAACTGAACACTGTCGAAAAGAAATATGGATTATTAAAATTATTCTATTACATTATGACAAAATTTGTCATTAGCTGTTCTTTAAAACTGAAAATATTATTTATTGACAGTCTTAAAATTTCAATAAATCTAGACTTCAAAACTAGAATTTTCGTATTTCTTTCAACTCGTTTTAAACGCAGGATCAAATTAAAAATCATAAAATAATTAATGAATAAGAATATAAATTAACGAACTTTTAAGGAAAATAAAGAAAACATCTAAAACTTTTCAATCGCACAGCTATAGAACAGTACAGATTACATCTTTCTTTAAGTGTGAAGTTACTTCAAATCTACTCCTTTGGAAAAAAGTTCAATTTCAATATCCTAAAGAACTTTTTAAGGTAAATGTTGAATATAAATTTAAGAGAAAGTTTTTGATTCAAAATATTTTAGTCAAGTTTATTAGAATCGGAATGATTTGATTTCTTTTCTGGCGAAGTTTTTACAATTCCATATCGATTCTTCCATGTTACAAGCGGCAATGCAAATTCTTTTCTACGTCCCCTCCCCCTTTTCTTGACAGTGAAAGGTGGTCTGTCAGAATTGATGACTCGGTGAATCGGACGGATCTCAAGGATTTGTATTTTCTCCCGCAGCTCAAGTTTTGGATTAATCTCTCAATAAGATTGCTTCAGGAACAAAATTCATATGATACTTTAGAGTTATATTATTAAGATATATGTCTTGCAGCTTTTAAGTACTTGGAAAGTTATTTTCGGTTTGTTATTAGATTACATTTGTATCTTAGAAATCCTAAGTTGGAAAAATTCTAAAATCGAATTTTTAGTAATATGAAATTATATAGGTTCTGTTTTTATTTCCTTAGAACATAATTTTTTCTATCGTCCCGATAAAAGTATTATTATTATTATTTTACTTTGGCGTTTATTATACGCATTTGCTGAGAGCGTTTAAGCAAAGTAATAATCGAATATTCAACAAGATATCTAATTTAACTTACAAAATACAAGGTAGTTATAATTAAATTTCCACATTGAAATGATCATAAAAGAGAAGCTACTGGGCCAAATGTTATCAAACATGGTAATAATTTAAAGTAGGTCATGGCAATTTTTGGGGGGCCAAAAAAGTTGAAAAACTCACCGCCAGGTGTGAAATGGCGCTGCATGAAATATCGGTTAGCAAAATAGGATATAAAGACATCGGTTTAAAATGAGTTTAATCGTTTCTGAAATGTGTTACAAAGCAGATTCAATGCATCTTATCGCAAAAGCAGTGTTTATGGTGATAATTTAAACAATTTGGCGAACGGAAAGATGCGATACACTGATATATGCGAAGCCTTTTCTCCTGATATGTTAGGAGTGACAGTTAAAAATGTAGTAATGCGATTTAACTTGCTTTTAAAAAATGGTGGGTGCCACATTGAACATGCTTTGTAACGCTTTTCAAAACCGATTAAAAACATTTTAAACCAATGTCTCCATGTCCTGTTTTGCTTAACAATATCACATACAGGGCCTTTCTCATCTAATGTTGAGTATTTGAAGCCTTTTTTTTACGAAAAAAAATTCTTGGCTTACTTTAAACTATTACTAGGTTTGATAACATTTGATCCAGTAATTTTCTTTTTATGACCATTTCAAAACGGAGTTTTAATTACACCCACCCAGACTATTACATTCATAAGAATAAAAGCAAAATAAATTCATTTTATCGAATCTTGTTTATAGAGAAGAAATATTCTGCCTCTATGTCCTAACGAGGCGATAACAATAATACAATTATAACAATTTGCACGATAATAAAATGTGCAAAGAGTCGAAAGTTCCTCGAAACCATTTAACACTCCCACCGCAGGCTATTTTTAAACGCTCTTTAAATGCAATAATTTCAAACAGTCACAAATATATGCACAATGAAACGAATTGCTCTTTATGTCCAAACCTATAATTTAATCACTTAAGATAATGCATATTGTCGCAACCCACGCAAACTTGCACGGGCTAATTGAGGAGCAATTTTTAGAGAAATATTCATTTTAGGTAGAGGAGTAAATATAGTTAAGTGAATTATGATTATATATTTATTGAATGAAGTAGGGAATCTTTAATCCTTTTAAAATATTTAATCCTATTAAAAAAACTCGAATATTTCAGAAGAAGGAATTGCTATAGAAAATCAATAATATTAGAAAGAAAAAAAGTATTGGCTCCTCTCCAAAATATTCATATTAAATTTATTTCAGATTATCTAAGCACAATAACAGTTATGATAAAATTTCTTTCCTAATAGAATAAAATATAGAATAGAATAAATTATACTTCTGAGTAGATTTATTCATTGTTCAGATCCAAAGAGAAAAATTTTGTTTTGAATGTCTAAAGAAAGTTTTGGGATAACTAAGGTTTTATGATGTTAAAGTAAGTGCTTGATACAGATTCTAATCCTTTGAATTACCACTCAAAAACGGGTCAATTTCAAAAGCGTTTTATAAAGTTCTTGCCTTGCCGCTCTACTAAATCTTTGAAAATGTATATTTCAAAAAAAAAAAAAATCTTTTTACCTTTTCATAGGCTATAATATGGTTGAAGGCATGTTATTAATCTTCCGCTTAGTGAACCCTTAAAATTTCTGCAGTAATTAATTTTATAAGGGTCAAGATAAAGGTTCCGTCCATATTCAAGACTTCAAAATGGTCAAGAAGTTCAAGTAAAGAATGTTTCCCCATGAACCGCTTGTAGATAAATCACATGTCAGCTTTTCAGTAGGACTTAACTTAAGGAAAATACTGAAGTGTAAATATGGCTTTGAGCTTTTATTCTCACGTCATTTAAAATATATCATTTTGAATTATTAAAATTATTTTACGTGCTGATAATGCTATGATATTATTATTATTTTAATATTTTCGACTGCTTTGAAATATTTGTAACAGTATTATGAATTTTTATGGTAAAGAAAATGAGAAATAAAAAAACGCATGCACTTATTGCAGCTTGCACAGGATTATGTCTCATGTAATGCCTTAAATATTTTTAATGAACTTTATCGTAGTTTCTGGTCCTAGTCTTTTAAAAAATAACTTAGAAAACACTGTGCTTTTAGAACAGTACGGAATTCGAATCTATGCATTCGGAGCTAAAGGGTTATAATTTTATGGAAACTTAGAAATGGATGTTATTATTTTTGAATTTCCAAGTCAGGTGTACTTCGATCCACTTTTGAGAATTTTCATTCAGTAAATATAACTGAAGAGATTTATAAATAGTAAATATTTTATTTATTTACATAATCAAAATTATCAGTGATTTATAGAGACATATATTAAATAGATTCTCTTATAGTTTGAAAAATATCAAAATGATCACTTCCAAAACGCTGTCGTAATAATATAAGTCGTGGTAGAAGTAATTGCGCGTATACTGTTCACCTCAGTTCGAATAGTTTATCCTTCAAAGTGATTCGTCTAGGAAATTTGTATATTTCCTATGGTATTTTAAAGTATTTCAATGCATAAAGCTGCAAAATATTTATTAAACTTGAATTACACTAACTATATTTTCCTCTTTCTCCATTATTTTTGAAGTTCATAAAAATTAAAAACTATATTCAATAGAATCGCCTATTGAGATAATTTCATAAAACAATAAATTTTCTATTACAAGTAGAAATATTTTACTGTTGAATATTCATATCCATATTTTTGACATTTTTTTTCAATAAATATGATAATTTTGTCTTTAGAATATGATTAAAAACATTTATTTAGGCGATAATAGCTTAAATCAGCATTTTGTATGTCTTTTGCTCCTGGGGGTGGCAACACAGACATGGGGTGAGAAGCTTCTGGAATGGTGACTGGTACTCGCCGCTCTGGAGGGAGGGGAGGGGAGGGGCGACAGAAATGAAGTAGGGCGGAAATCCCCTACCGATGACAGGACGTGCTTCCTACAAAAGGGGTTGGTCGGTGATGGCCCTTAGAACTCAACCTTTGTTTCTGCCAATGCCGCCACGGCGGTTGGGTCATTCAGATTTTTTTTGTGTGCTTTCGGGCGGGTCGTAGTAGTCAGCTATGATTGTGCACCTCTTTTATAAAATTAATTTTCTTAAGTAATCAATCCATGTCCCTTTTTTCTTAAGAGGGAAAACACTGAAAATTATAAAGTTAAAAGTATAATTGAACAATTATTTAAGAATTAATAATTTAATTCAATGTTTTTTTTTAAATTCACAAGGGTGTTTGATAATTTCTTCACTTCTTTGATATCCATGTTGTGGTGTTTATCAGTGAAAATGGCAGACATAACATAGAGTAAATTTATTATTTTTATTTCCTTAATAAATTTCAAAATTACGCTTTAATTTACCAATAAATTCTAAATTCATTGATTATTATTTGAGTTATAAAACGTTACATATATCATAAAGTATTTGCCCAATCTTTGGATTTAGAGCTAAATATTTTCTTAAAATTATCTAAAACTCTCGGTAATTTGCACTTACTCTCTTGCATATATATTTTTTGCTTTAATTAGCTAAAGCAATCGCAGTTAAGAAAATAAATATTTTTACTTGCTTGATCACTTAAATCTAATAATTTAAGTTTAAATCTCATTAAAGGATACAATTTAAAAGGTAATAAAAGTTATGTTTAAAAGCGATTAGTTTTAATTACTACTCTTCTGTCAACAACAGAAACCAATATTTTGAACTAATAGGTTCCGTTATATTTTTATTAAGTACTTATTGTATGAGACGAATAACCCTTATAACAAATAACTTGGCTTATTTATATCTAATGAGCTGAATTATTCATCAAAATTATAAAGTACTTCAAAATAACTTAGTATTGCATTATAAATCAAAGCAAATCCATAATTAACTTTCATGAAATAATTTAATTCATATCTTAACTCTGATTAAAAGATTTTATTAAAGAATTAATTTAATAATAAATATTGAATCATTGAGGTAGTTTCCTGAACGTGATAATTAGCACGTTATACCAGAGTAATAATTCCCATAAAATAATTTCCCAATAATTTTATATTACTATACATCCTTCTTATTCCTATACAGATAAAATAGTTTACAATTACGAAAATAGAATTATTAATTTCACACTTTGATTAACCTAATAATATTATCTCTTATTAAATTATTATTCAGTTCCTTGATCTAACAAATTATTAACTTAGTAAGATATTTCGCAATTAGTTTAGAGTACTTTTCCTGCTTCTATAAGTACCTAAGAATATTTTAAACCAAGCAGGTTACTCAATATTTTTAAAAACTATACTCCGCCTCTTTCAATTATCATTAGATGAAAGTGGAAGCAACGGAAACCCTTATAATAAATAACTAATTTAACAATTTATGAAGATCATACTATTTAATTTAATGACAAAATTTCTAATAAATCAAAGCTATAGGATGTAAGATGTGATAATCATTGTAAACTATGTCACTTCCATATTTTTAATAAAATTAATTCTCTGTACATCTCGGAGTGAATACAGTTAAAGCCATGGGAATAATTTCCCGGCATAATTTTAGGGGAACTATCTAATTTATGGTTTAATTCTGATTCAATAACTCTGTTTAATAAATAACTAATTTGATAATTTATTAAGTAATAAGCTTGAGACTTTGTCCAGTTTCTGTAAGTGGCGATCAGCATTTTAAAGTAGCTTAGTTCCCCAATGTTTTTAATAAGTACTCTTCCCCTTCGTAGCCGTTGAGAGGGAAAACAATGTGCTGTCATGAGATTCTCTATAGGAAGTAAATATGATAATTGCTCTTATTACCTAGCCGACGATCAGGGTAGAAGGGAGTTAGCTGAAAACGATAAGGAGACGAGCTAATTCGCTTATTTCCCTAACCAAGATACTATCAGATTTCCGCCTAAAATTGAACGCGAGGTGTAAATTGAATTAACACCTCGAATGAGCAATGAACTCGTCAAGGAAAGAAATCATGAAACTGAGTTTTGAGATGGATTCGTGATATTTTTTGCAGTTGTTTTGTACTTTTTTATCAGATGGTACCTCCCAAAATGAAGAACCGGTTTCACACTTTTTTTTTCATAGCTTACGTTTTATTATTCAGTTGAGGTAATTATTCTCAAAGGCGATAGAATAATTTCAGCATAAACATGCAAACAGAAATCAATTCCATTCTTTTTTTAAATAATCCTTAAGGGATTAGACAGGTTATCTATTGATATCTGAAATATCAGGACTATGAATAAAGAAAGAAATCTGAATTTAAATAGATATGGAGGTTTTGCTTTACATCTATTTCTTTTATACTCTTTTTCAATATAAACTAGCTAAATTCTTGCTATACTTAGAGCTTAAAACTAAATACTTGCTTTGTTTAAAAGTTTTTACGATGGAAAGATGAACGCATATCTGTAAGCTTGTAAAAATTTCATAGAGTTAAATACATTTCTTTGTAACCCAAATAAACTTGTATTTCCTCTTTGCCTATTAAATAGGAAATCAAACACTGTTTTAAAAAATAAGATAGCTACCATACTTTACAGCAATAAATTTTCTTATTCCAAGAAACGACGGTTTGAAAACAAGCTTAACAAGAAAATTTAATGGAAAACGAAACATAAAATACACTGAAGTGACAAAAGTCATGGGATGACTGTTAATATCGTGTCGGTCCTCCTTTTGCCCGGCGAAGTGCAACAACTCGACGTGTCATGGAGTCCACAAGTCGTTGGAAGTCCTCTGCAGGAATATTGAGCCATGCTGTCTGTATAGACGTCCATAATTGTGAAAGTGTGGATGGTGCAGGAGTTTGGGCACGAAAGGACCTTTCGATGATGCCCATAAATGCTCGATGGGATTCATATCGGGCGATCTAGGTGGCCAGATCATGCGCTGGAATTGTCCGGAATGTTCTTCAAACCAATCGCGAACAGTTCTGGCCCGGTGACATGGCGCATTGTCATCCATAAAAATCCCATCGTTGTGTGGGTACGTGAAGTCCATGAATGGCTGCAAGTGATCTGCAAGCAGCTGAACATAACCATTTCCAGTCAATGATCGGTTCAGTTGCACCAGAGGACCGAGTCCATGCCATGTAAAAACAGCCCACACCATTATGCAGCCACCACCAGCTTGAATAATGCCTTGCTGACAGTTTGGGTCCATAGCTTCGTGGGGTCTGCGCCACACTCGAACTCTACCATCAGCTAGTAACAACTGAAATCGTGACTCATCTGACCACGCCACGGTTTTCCACTGGTCTAGGGACCAGTCGATATGCTCACGAGCCCAGGAGAGTCGCTGCAGGCGATGTCGTGCTGTCAGTAAAGGCACTCGAGTCGGTCTTCTGCTGTCATAGCCCAAGGAAGACAAATTTCGCCGCACAGTCCTATCGGACACGTCCCTCGTACGTCCCACATTGATTCCTGCAGTTATTTGACGAAGTGTTGCGTGTCTATTAACATTGACCATTCTACACAGACGTCGGCGGTCTCGGTCGTTAAGTGTAGGTGGTCGCCCAATGCGCTATCCATGATGGGATGTGATGCCTGAAATTTCATACTCTCGGCACACTCTTGATACTGTAGATCTCGGAATGTTGAATTCACTAACGATATCCGCAATGGAATGACCCATGCGTCTAGCTCCAACTAACATTCCACGTTCAAAGTCTGTTAATTCTCGTCGTGCCGCCATAAATCACGAAAAACCTGTTCACATGAATAACTTGAACACAAATGAAAGCTCTGGAAAACGAACTGCGCATTTATACTTTTTCGCTGCGATACTACTGCCATCTGTATATTTGCATATTGCTATCCCATAACTTTTGTCACTTCGGTGTAGTAAATATAATACCTAACATCCATTTTCATTAAGAGGTTATTTTTAATTAAATTTTGTTGTTTTAAATAAAATAATGAAAATTAATCTTAGAATTGATGATATGATAACTTTAAAAAAAATATTTCCAGGCAATTCTAAGAAATGATAATTGTTCTTAACTTTCAATTATTGAAATAAATACAGTTTCTTCAAAGAAAATGTTCGTATTGTTTTATTTTAATTAATTTATCATGTTTCCTAAAATTTTGCTCGAGTGTACGTAGTATTTCTACGTCCAAAAATGATACAATTACTCGTTATTGATATAGGTATGTTTCAGCAGTGGATAAATTAATTTAATGAAACTTGAGTATTTATTAGATTAGCAATCATCAAATCTGGTACTCATTCGTGACCTGAAATGTTCGAAGAGCACGTGACTTCTAGATAGAAAGTGAAATGCAGCATTTGTAATAAAAATGGAAATTTGATCCCCAATAATGTCTATCGGCATTTTCTTTTCGAGACGCTTTGTAGAAATGGGTTTTCTTGTTAACTTATTTTTGAATATTAAAAATCACTGCATTTATCCTTTTTACTGTACGCTGTATGCTTTTTTTGTGTGTGTGAGTCGCGTTTTTTTTTTTTTTTTTTTTTTATAAAAATAAATGCGTTACTTTTTTTGAATTAATTTTTTTTTGCCTTTTTTTTTTTTCAAGATAAACTAATCACTTTGTATTTTCTGATGAACAACGATTAAACATTTTTCTTTAATCAGTTGATTATTTTACTCAGAGAAAAATTGTATTCAACGTGCATCATCGTGTGAGATTAATTCTAATTAGTAGAATTTTTATTTTTAAATATTAGATTTTCTAAATTTTTATTTAAAAGAAACTGGGTTGAAACGAAATAATTAGAGGTTAGATGTCATTCCCAGCCATCTGACATCTGTCACGCGATCTTATCATATCGTGAACTTATTTAATAGAAAACACAGTACTTTAAATAAATCTTTCATCGTTTTAATTATAGGGATTTCGTAAATTTCCCTAAGTTGATATTCAGGATAAATGTATAAGCATCTTTTATTTAAAATAAAGTGGATTTAACTTAATTAATTAGATGTTAGATGTCATTCACAGCCATCTAAACATCTGTCACGCGACCTTATCATTTCGTGAATTCATTCAATAGAAAACTCAATACTTGAAATAAATCTTTCATCCTTTTAATTATAGGGATTTAAGCACCTGTGATTCTAAATAGAAGAAACGAGACGAGGTACAACAGGCCTAGTTCTTACAAGAATAATTACTTATAATTTAAGTAAAATGTTCGTAATGAAATTGCCCAGTTCCTTGAAATAGATTTCTACAGGTCGATTCCTAACGAAGGTATGGATTGGAATTGATCGATGTATCGATAAAACCATTAAACGAATTCAGATAATTAGGCCGGCCAACTATTTCTTTCTCATGTGCTTCGGAAGTTAATGGATAGTTCTACCTATTTGCTCAAGTTTTGGTTCACCTACTACACATATTGCCTGAACAATCAGCAGTCATTTTGAAATCCAAAAGAACACCCTGCTTTAAATTTTAAAAAACATTTGTGAAAAAATTAAAAAAAAAACCCTCTCATTAAATATTTGTATTTTGTAATATTCACTCTTTATAAAGTAGATTCTCACCAATGTACCAATTATACATGCTGATTGCTTTAGCGTCACCATTCTATTGTACCGAATAACTAACGAACGCACAGCAAGCATTGTTTCAGATAATACACACAGCTCGCACAAAACAACAACAAAAAAAAAAGCGATATCATGTAATATTTATTTTTATCTTGACGTTTAGAACTGCATCTACTTTCGTGTACCTTCAGGCTTCTATGTATATTAGTTTTATTAAATTATCGTACACTGTTTAAATTTTGAACTTTTTATCTCAACAGTAATTTTCTATTTTTTAAAAAAAATTTAACACTCGTTTATATTATAATTTAATTCAAGTGCATTGATTTTATTTGCCGTTTGGAAATTTAAAATTCTAGTTAGTAGATCATCCTCATATTATCATCGCATATTAAAATAAAAAGTTTTGTTACTTCAACTTTAAACTCAGTAAGATTTAAGTACATTTGATCTTTTTATGATTAGAGCAGAAGCTAAAATTGGTTGATGCAAGTAAATATACAAGGTGGTTTTAGGATTCGTATTGTATTCGTTACCGAGGAGAAACTGTATATTGTATTTTTGATTTTTTTAAATTAATAATTACAAAATTAACTATCAATAATTTCAAATTCATATAATTTTAATAAATTCATTATATATAAATAAGAATCCAGGACACTATGAGAATGTTCAGAAATAAAAAGATCAAATAGATGTTTGATCTTTTTATTTCTGACGTGGTTTTGCATGCCACACATTCTAGAATCGCGATTTCAACGTTAAAATAGTCCGAAACTTTTATGGAATGTTCGAAAATATTTTCGAATTCTAAAATTGCAATTCTTTTTAAGTTTTTTTAAAACTACAATCGCTATCTTTATGTGATTGAATGTTGAAGAAGAGCGAAGTTTAGGACTCTGTGGCGTTTCAGTAAATCTCGATGTTGAAGAAAGGCAATAAGCTGTCATTACAGGAACAAAATTAAAGTCCCCTCTTCTTCTAACAGGGTTGCACATGTATGTTTGACCGTTTACTGTGTTACAATTACTTTTCTGGGAGCTTTAGATAAGAAAAGTTTAGAAGTTCAGTAAGTAGCATTTTGGACTGTATAAGAAGGAGGGGACTTGAGTTCTAAACCTTTTCGCTGGGGCTTCCTTTTGAATGCTTAAAACATGCGATATGCTTAGTGCAAATTATACTTGATCGTAACGTACCATCAGAGCAGTGCATAAAAATATGCTGGGTGATCTAGTTCTTTAGGTACTGCATTTATTTGATTCAAAATCAGAGGCAAAATCTTAAAGGTTTTAAAATATTCTTGTATTTAATATCAAGTCAAAGTGTTTATCAACATAAGGCAATGAGATATAAATTCAGTCTTGTTATTTAACTTGCACGATTTTAAATATATTCTACATCTTTATTTCAAAAATAGTATTCCTAAATCAAAAAAATAATAATTAAATAAAATTGCAAATATATAAGGCAGTCACTGGTGAGTAGACATTTGAAGCAACAGTTATGCATCGATGCAAGTAATTTTATTAGCAATATAATTTCTTTAATTTTATATTTTCTAACTAATTATCGTTAATGAAAAATATTTTAACTTTTAAAAGTTTTCAAATTTTAGGTAAAATATTTTAAAATGCTTTTTAAACAGGTGAGGCGGGAAAAAAAAACTCCCCCAAAAAATTAAGATGTTAACCAAAAAGAAAATTAAGCTGTTAAAACTTTTTGACTTACTCAAAATTTTATTGACCATTTGAATCAAAAGAAAATAAGTTAATTAAGAAATGTAACATAAGAAACAAATCCTTAAAATATTTTATATAAACTTACCGTACCTTCAATCGTACTACAGTTTTATAGTAGAATCCTCCTTGAGAATGAGAATTCGGAGATTCAAGACTGATATCGACAAATAGCTGCTATATGTTTTCAGTTCAAACATATTAAGTCTGTATCGTGCGCAACTTTAAAAAGTAAACCAAATTTTATAATGGAAAAAAGTTATCAAGGATATTAAGAAACAATGAATGAAGGTTGTTTAGACGTCATGGATCCTTGTAGTACCAAAATGAACTAAAGAGTGATGATATTTTTTTCTTGTACCTCCCATTGAACTAAGTGCTAAAGTAAGCTTGATGAGTATCCCTATATGTCCAGATGATTGATTGCTTGTTATGTACCCCTACCTAAAATGAGCACAGCCGCGTTTTGCAGGACTGCAGCATAGTTTCCATAATTAATTGACATCCACTAATAAATTAATAGATTCTTGCATTTTTATTCAAAATAATATGGGTTTACCAAAATTACTGCAAATCCTGAGTAAATAAATATTTTCATGATGTTTTAAAAATTTTAGCTATTATTGCATTACCTTTGTTTATTACTGCATTACTCACTATTTTAGATGATTTGCAATCAAATTTTAATTTCAAAATACAGGAATGATAATTAGAACTATTCAGAATTCTTAATAATATAAATCGGCGTTACATTTCAGGGTTTATGTTTATGAATTATGAATTAATATACAAAAACTAAAACAGAAGATTTTGCTATCATTCGGTATGAAATGTGAATAAAATTAAAATAAAGAATGAAGCTATGTAGATGGCCAAAATCATATTGTATTTAAAGTCTAAGCTTAATTTTTTTTTTGTATTTTAACCTCTTGTAACAAAAAATATTCTTATTTCTATGAAACTACAGATTACCGGAAACTTTTGTTGTTTAAAATTAAGATCTAAATTTAATTGAACTCTGATCACATTTCAGTTAATTAAATCTTAATAAAGTTTTTACCATATAAAAATAAAAGTATCAAGCTAGATAAAATCATTTCAAATAATATTTTACAGATAATTAAAATAATTTTATAAACACGTTTATTATCGGTTCCAAATAAAATTCAGATTTTAATTCAATAAATGAATCGTTATGAAATATAGTTCAATACATATTTTGATGCTTTACTCTCCTGTAAATAAACATAATAAATATATAATTGTGCAGAATAAAGCAGAATTGCTCATAGAATCATTGTTTCTTTATCGAAGTTTTCGCTTTTTTTCGTTTTTCTAACTCGAAAATCAATTTATTGAGCTAAATATTAACAATTGAGAATATCTGCAAACTTAGCATGGAGCCCTGAATTTCAAACTACATGCTGGAAATCAATATTAATTTTATTCTTACATAATAAAAATAACCATTATAAGCATTTATGCTTAATAAACAGAGTTGCATAGAAAAGTAATAGAAGCAGTTATAAATATTATTTTTCAGTATTCAGATGATCTGATTTGCTTAAGCAGCTCTTGTTTATAAGTACATCACTAAAATGTTTGACCAAAAATGTCTTCTTAAATAAACTATAATTTTGAACAGTGAAGTACATCAAAATCAAGGAAATGTATTCCAAAACATTTCTTGTAATTGCATTATATACTTATCAGGAATATTAATTTCTTCAAAATATAATTGAAATATTTCAAAGATTTAAAGAAAAGTAATCAGCTCAATGTTAGATCTCTCCACATTACGCCATTTCTTTTTAAGTACAGTTGCTATCACCTGCATATATTAATTATAAGAACATACTACTTCCTACATATCCGTCTACAGTTTTTTCTCCTACTCATTAATATAAAAACTGTATAAGCATCGACAAACGTATTACTGGATTGAAAAATTATTTCTTGAAATGGCTACTAGTAAACACAGAAGACAATTTCTCCCATCATAATGCAATCGAAGTATTCCACTGAATTAAATACAAATAACCAACTGCGTGTGGTTTCTCTCCATCTTCCTCCTTAAGCACTGCTGTCATAAACTGTATAGAAGGATAGAGTTGGTGAATCAGAGTAAACCTCAGTTGTTCACAAGAGTTTCCCAAGTGACCACAGGATATGAATGGAATCCCAGACCATTCGTCTTGTCTCCCTCAGACAAATGCATCCGGATGGGAAGCACCTTGCCCTTCCGAGGGACACTGGTCATCACAGTCAGAGCTTCTTGCGGTACGAAATATCTGTACAGCCACTAACATCCTGCTTCTTTTTTTTCCTTTTTTTTATTTGCTCCAGAAGTTAGTATGTTTCTTTGGGTCATTTATTTTCTTCTCGGTAATGGGCGAATACAAACATGGTATTAAGGGCCGGAATATGACTGGTAGATTTGATTGTGAATGGACAAATGATTAGGTAAATATTATTAGATGTTAACAAAAAAATGGCTAACTAGAAATAGATGGTAAATAAAAAAAAATTTCACACCTTAAATTTTACTTTGTTTTGAAAATCTTTTGAAATAGCTTAACATGGTTATAAAAACATCTTAGTAATATTTCCTATCTAAAGTTGATATTTATTTAAACATGGGCTCTTAACCTTAAATTTTGGCCTAGGTGTACAAATGAATATAAAATAAAGAAATGAAATGTACACAATAAAGCTAAAATAAAAAGGATCAAATTTTATTTTTATTGATTTACATAATTGAAATTTTTTAAATGTTATTGATGTTTTTAGATTAGCTTTCTTTGTCAGTAATGATAAATCAGACTTAGAATTGCCTATCAAAAATTTCAAAGTATCATGAAGTAGTAGTATCATTCAAAGTATCATGTTAGTATTTGTATCCTTTTAGGAGAATGATCAAATTTATAACCTTTCTCTGGATATTCACAAAGTGCTAATTTAAAGCCTGTATACTTTATTCAGAAGTAAATTTGGTCAGCTTTTTGAAAATAATTACTGGAAACGAAAAATTTCTAAAATTATCTAATAAAGTAATAATCTTCATCAGTATATATAATAAATATAGCTTGTAATTTTAAATCTGGAGATTTAAAAAACAACAATAACTATTAACTTATTTTTCTACATAAAAATTCATGAAAAGCACCAAAACATTTTAAATATTTTTAATTCTAGAATTTATAGTGTGTTTAAAAAGGCTTAGAATATATATATATATATATATATATATATATATATATATATATATATTCTTTTATATAAAATTTTCCTTTATAAATAACAATAATTTCCTTTCGTATCATTCGAAAATAATTTGATAAAGTGATATTTCAGTTACATGTTTTTGTCAATTCGAAATTAAACTATTGAGATAAAAAGTTGCAGCAATTCCCAATAATACCTTGACTATCTTAAATCATATCGCAATATTGCAAACTATGTAAATTTCTGGTCAGTACCATAGCTTTGATTTAATCCGAGGTGACTTTGCTAGATTTACACCCTGTTCTAAAGATACACAAGGATAATTTATAAACTACAATCATAACTAACAGCCGTGATCAATTAACGAGGTCAACACCTGATTTACCTCCTTTCAAATATCTATATAACACATGTGAAATTATTTGATTCGGAAATATTTAATGTGTGTAATTTGAGCGTAGATGTCTGGTGGAATCGGGTACCAAAACAGAGGCTCGGGACTCAGATAATGAATAGAGAGAATAATGTAACTATTTTATTTAAGAGCAAATTAACTTCAAATAAACGTCAATTGTTTCAATAATTACTAGAAATAAATATTTTGATACTTTATTTAGATCAAGGAAATTCGAAATTTCAAGACAACTCTAATTATTTTATTTCAAATAAAAATTGGATATACGAACTTGATTTAGATTATAATTTGTTTGCCTATTTTTCAATTCCTACTGTCAATTCATAATCTCCAAATATTTATTTATATACCTTGTTTAAATTTTCAATCGTTAATAAAATACATTTTATTCACCCACTCAAGTTCAAATACATTATTTTAACTTATATTGGTTTACACTTGATATTAATACAGTTTTTTTAAAAAAATATCAGTTCATTAGTTTAGTTAATTTTTAATACTTTAAATAAATTTTTAGCAATTTGTGATGAAAACAGAAATCAGCAAGTAATAGCTCAATCGGTAAAATGCAAGGATTTCTGTATTTTTCACGTGAAGGTGAAGAATCCGAGTTCTTGCGAAAATCGATAATTTTTTCATGCATAATAATTTTTGATAATAATTTAATAAAAAGTAACTAAAATAATTTTTGTTGTTGAACTAAGTAGGAATTGAATTCATTTTTTTATACTACATATTTAAAATTTGTTCTCAAGTGAAAGAATTCTATTCGTATTTCTGTTTTTATAGAAATACAAAATTACTTTTCCTGAAATGATTATTGAATTAAATCATCTTTTCCCTTTAACACCAAAAATTCTTCTTAAATTTTTTTTTTACTACCAAAATTTCTATTACATTTTTTTTTTCTAAAAACAATTAAGGTTTGTAAATGCATACTTATTGTCAATAATGAGAAAAATTGAAATAAATTGTATAAAACTGGTTATAAATAGTTTAAAGGCCTGTAAAACTGTTTGAATAAAAATGCTTATTTAAAAGAAAAACACAGAAAGAAAATCGAATTCAAAACTTCTTTTTACATCTAAACATAGTATTAATATTACATTTTGAGAAAAAAGTAATACTTTGTTTTTGTGAAAACAAGAAAAATATACAAGAGCCGATGAAAATCATGAGTTTATTTGATTTAAATATCATTTTCAACTTAAAACATTGCTTTGCATTTTTCTGAATACATATCAAGGATTAAATTTAGAAAAGGGTTCCTTGATATTTTTAAGAATATTCACCAAACAACAAATACTTTCTGTAACATATATATGGAATCAAAAGTTTTTTAACTTCATAAATACTCTTAAGAAAAGAACTTTATAAATATTTACTACTAATAAATATTTAGTTTCCTTTTTAAAAAAAAAAATCAGTTTAAATTATGCAGTTTTCAAAAAGTATGATACTGCAGCACACTTAAAATGGGTAGCTTTTTTTTAAACTCATAACTTATTTTTGAAGAACATGTAAACCTACTTTCCAAAAGTGTTTCATTCTCTGATTAATTATAATTTTTTATATAGTTTAGATTAAAAACATCCACTGTTTTTCATGTTCAAAAGAAACTTTCCCGAACTGAAATGAATTATTTTACTATGATAAAGTCCTTTTTATCAAACTTTTTAAAAATTTTAAATTAATAAAAAGTAAAATAAGTTAAAACTATCTTAGGAATTTTCCTGTTCAAAACAAACTTTCCCGAACTGAAATGAATTATGTTACTATGATAAAGTCCTTTTTATCAAACTTTTTAAAAATTTTAAATTAATAAAAAGTAAAATAAGTGAAAACTATCTTAGGAATATTTTATATGCATAGTTCTATATTTTATGCCTTTTTCTTGTATTAAATAATAATTTCTACGAATTTATAATGAATCTTCATAAATATCTTGGTGCTCAATTCTATACATTTCTATCAATTAAGACATCTATGTCTGAAAACATAGATGACGTTATATGAAATTTTTATAGTAAGTTGCATTTTTCTAAATCTCATTTTATTGTGCTTAAAAGTGAAACACGCATTAAATGTCAATTTGTATGAAACATAGGATTGCATTAATAGTGTATGTGCATAAAATATGATTGCAAATAGTTTTTATTCATACAGAAATACAGGCATAAAATAATATAGATGAGAATTTGATCAAGATAAGTTAGTTTCAGCTTTGTTTCATCACGGTGGTAGTTTTAGTCGCGATGAAAAAAAGACGAAAACAATCCTAAATATTCATGTAAAAATGCTAGATGATAATGAAATGAAAAATAAGGCTAGAAAATAACTGTTCACAAATGTAACGATGCAAAATTAATTACGATAATCCGTTAACTTCATCAGCGCTACATTGCGGGTGCTGTCATTTGCATCATTACTATTTTTTCCATGTCCAATAAATAGTAGGAAGCTTGTGTTTAAAATTATTTATTACATTTTTGACAGTATAAAGATTATTATTTTTTTGAAAATATTTTAGTCATAATGTATTTGATAATTAATTCGTTTTTATTTCAAATTCACATTAAAATAAATATAATATATATCAGTAAAGTAATTTAGCGAGATTTGTTGAAATACTTCTAATACTTTTTTCAATTTAGAATTTTCATTCATTTTCAGCTGCTCATTGAGACCAATTTTTAAACCCATTTCCAACATTAATTGATTACTTATATAAGTTTTCAGAATTCTTCACATCTTTAAATACTTAAAGAGAATAAAAAAGGCTTAGTTATATAAAGTGAGAGAAAAAAGTATCAAAGATTATTTTGTCAGACAAATATTGCTGACTTGAAATGTTGAAAAGATATTAAACTGAAAATAACACAAGTTGAGTCTATTTTGCCTTTTTCTAAATTCAACTGTATTCTTAATTGATAACTGAGAAAGTTTAAATGAAAAAGGAAATAGTTGTTTTCTTAGATTATAAAGATTGATTCTCAACAAGCAACTGAATCTGTGATGAAATGGATCTTGTTAATGTTCTCTCCAAAATTATAAGCACGTCATTATTTTATTATTCCCTTAATTGATAAACAGCAGTAGCCAAAAAGGCATCCCATCTCACAGCATATATCCCATCTTTTCTACAGGTAACATTTGTTACGGTTGTCTGCAAGCCGTGCAATATGGCTGAGATGGATAAGCCATCAAGGCCCGGGATTACCCGGACAGACTTTGAAGAATGGAACACAGTCCGGCCAAGTGGCCAAATAATTACAAAGAAAAAAGCACACCACCACAAAGAGAAGATAGATAAAGGAAAAAAATGTGGAAGAATGATGAAAAAAATCCAGAAAGGGAAAAGGGAGGTAAAAAACATGAAAAGGAAACATTCTTTTAAGGTTCAAGTCTTCCTTTTTCTTATTGTTTGTTGTTGGTTTACTCGTTAGCTGTATGTGTCACATTTACCGAGCAGTGTCATTGGATTTTTTAAGGGTGAGATTTAGTTTCTTTCAGCAACGAAAGAAAGAGAAAACTCTTCCTAAACAGATTGTGGCTAGAGGCGCTAAAAATGATTATGGGTGTATTCGAAAGTCTTATTTCATCAAATCTATGGTAGAAGTTTCGAAGGAATTTCTTCAAATTAGGTGTCAAAGTTATTTAAATGGAAACTGGAATAGATTTAGCGATATATTTTTTTTATTTGTGAGAGTTTTTAAATAATCTGATTTTGTTTCTTTTATTTAGCTTAGAAATAATATAATCCTATTGACTAATTTTAAATTTGAGATATATATACACAGTTCAAAGAGGGTTCAAGTTCGACAAAGATTATTATTAGAGCAAATTTTCTGTTTACTGTCATGTGTACTTCTTATTCATCTAAATAATTATTTACCTACTTATTAACTATTTTCACATAAAAGTTTCACACATAATTATTTAGATAAAAATATTTAAATTTATTCTCAAAAAATTAAACAGCAAAAACTGGTGATTCGCAATTTTTTAAGGTCTAGAATATTTATGGTTTCATTTCATGTTACTTTTCGACTTATGGGCAAGAATTACACTAAATAAATTGAAGTAATTAGAAGAAGATTTATTTTATTAAACTCTAATAAACTGAAATCATGATAAATGTAAATGAAATATGCTATATAGTTACAAATAAGCCTAAACGAACATTTCTAGCAAATGGCACGAAGAATCGAGAATAAAAGTCAGTTTAAACAGAAAACAGCACATTTATCTATATCAAGATAAATATGTAAATTATATTTCACTGAACATTTGCCTTGTTATCATTAAATTAGAAAAGATTTCGGACTCGTTTTCCAAAAGTTAATTCAGTACTTTCATTAGTGAAGAAAAGGGGAGGAATCAGTTTTCACTTTTTCTACCATTGTAATAATTGCAACAATAAGGAAATACATGCATCTACTGCACAGGCTGAGTTAAATATTAAACAATAGTGATAAGTATCAAGATATCTTTTTGTGAGAAATAATTTGGTTATCAAACATTTTGTATGAAAATGGGACACATAATAATATTAACGCTAACTGTTGTTCAAACTTCCCGATTTTGGATAAAAATGAAAGTTAAAATAAAAACTGGAGAAACCCGGTTGACTGAAGGCAGTAAAAAAGTTTAAGAAAATGATAATAAATCCTTTTTTGAATAAAAGCTCTATTTATTCGAAGAATTTTCTGTTAAACCGCAAAGACCATGGCATTCAGGAGCTGCAGTCAGCTTTTATTTCCTTCTATTCAAATCAAAGTCATTTAAATGGCTGAATGCAAGAATAAAGACGGAAGCGTTAAAGCTGGTCTTCGCAGCAAAAAATTACGGTTGACATTATAAATGTATAACCAAATATAATAATTCTTCTTGAATACTCCAGAGAATGATTATTCGAGCTTGCGGATACCTTACTGCCTGATTTACGGCAGGCCACAAAACTGTCAAATAATTATGATCTTCATCTCTTTTTATAGCTATACAGTTTTTTTTTCTCCACTGGGGAAGGATTTTATTTCCCTTTTTCGTTCTCTCTCTTCTTTGTTTTCTACTGGTCTTACTGTTGCTTCCGATTGGTTGAAGCAATTTTTATTACCTTCGTATAACACTCAAGCTGGTAGTCCGTTGACTCGAATTCAAAAACAGCTATTAATAATCTATCTATTGATCTATATATCTTTCTCTTTTTAAATATGCCAAGGCAGAGGCTCCTAGAACCTTGCCTTGCAGCGTGAAAGATCGATGAATTTTCAAGAGCTTTAAGAGATTACGCCTTTTCGTGGTTTTTATTTTCTTCAACCCGATGCTTGTAGATAGGCACCCACGACTATCTACTAAGTTGGATAATTAATACCAAAAGATCTCTTAAAACTACCGATAGATGATTGTTTCTATTGGTAATCAAATATTGTGTGGTCGGGTTCGCATACACGATCGTAAATTTTATTACTCCTATTGATAAGGTTGATGGCTCGTTCAGACTTTCTATCTGTTTGCTTGTGTGTCTTAATTACGTAGTAAAGGTTAAGATGTTTGATATTTTACGGAATATGCAAGGGCGGTGGTGATCTTTTCTTTCTTTAGATGGCTGGGTGATACGATGGCACGGAAGGCCTTGCTACGGAACTTGGCTGTAATAGAGTATTGATTTGTTCTCTTTCGTAGTGAATGCAATTTATTTATGAGCGTCTAATCTTTTCATTGAGGGTTGTTAATATTTTGGTGAGGGATGAATGAGGTATTGTTGGAGGAGTTGAGTCAGAGGAAAACGCAAATTAGATTACTTTTTAAAGATTTCAGAGGTTTTGAAGCTCATTGGGACAGGATACTGATGAAATGAATTGATTATTCATCATCAAATGTCATATGTATTTTACGTTATGAATTCTTAAACTGACAGGTCAGTGCAGGAAAATAATGATAGCAAGAATGTTATTAGATTTATTTAATTTATATTCGTCAAATAATTCGAAAACAATTTTTTTCCTTTAAACAAAAAAATGTTACATTTAGAGGCAAAAGCTGTAGAGAAAATTATTTTGATTTACAAGATCTCAGTGAAGTAATGACTTCGTTTTGAAAATAGAATTTTTCGGTTATCGATTATAAATTATTCATCTTCTAATAAAGATTCTTATTTGAAGTTCATCGTCAAATATTTAATAAAAATAGAACTGATAAAAATTTCGCCTCCAAATAGGCTGTTAGTTTCATTATGAAACCATATTTTATTTGAGATAAGATTAACTTTCAAGATAAAAAAATTATTCTATTTTAATTTTAAGCGGCTTTTTAAGAATGTCAAAATTTCTCTAAGATTTCATTACCAATAAACAAATTAAAATTCACTCTTTAATCTTATTTATTGTAGAATTTGGTCTTTTACAAAGAAATCCGTTGATATATTGATTGCCATGTTTTTACCTATGTAAAATAATATAGTGTTGAATCCGTAAACACATGGTGTTATGGTAACAAGGAATGTATTGAAGAGATATAATAGTTTTGTGAAATATATTTTGTATGAAATAGAACAGTGTTCTTAGTTCCTAACTTATTCTCTGTTGAAAAGTTATTGTTCCTAACCTATTCGGTATTGTCTTTTTGCGTAACTAAATATTTTTTGGTTAATGGTTTGTGATAATGCAATTTTTATTTAGGAAATGTTAAATAGTTTAAAAACGAATCAGGCAATCAATTTTTCTTTATTTATAGCAAATAAAAACTAATTTAAAATATACCGAAGTAAAACTTTCCCTTAAAATGTGCAATAGATATTTTAAGTTTAGAAACATTTAATCAAGATCTCATTATTTAGATTGCACAATATGACTTGAAGTCGAAGGAAATTAAAACGCCATTAATTTTAAATAAAGTTTTCAAATCAATGAGAAATGCTCAAACAACTACAATTCACCGATTGCAGAGATAATTTTAATTTCTTATCGAAATAAAGAAGAAAGCATAATGGTAGAAATTAAAAGGAATTTCATTGTGAAACAGAAATATCTAAATTACAGAAACGTTATACAAATTAAAAATAAGGATTAAAAGTCTGTTTCAATGCACGAATAACGTTTAAATTATTTCTACTTTCTAAAAGAACTTGTAGTCGTTACCAGAATTCTAAATAATATTTTGTAATGCTTTTCATGTGGTGAATATCTTTATTATTTTATATTCTATCGTTTTCTGAATTTTACTACTTTAATTTTTGATTAGTAAATATCTAGAGCAATCGATTTCATTTCAATAGAATAAGAACAGAATAAAAACTAAAAACATGCACAAATCCTATATACTGCAAATATAAATATTCTATCTTACATCATTATAATATTTTAAATTTGGAGGAAAGTTATTTTAAAATGAAAAGATGTGTCGAAAATTGTTTTTAAATGGATGCTCTTTTCTTTGAAGCCATATTGAAAAAACAAAATCAAGTCATGCTCATTTTGAAATCTATTGTGCATCTTTCGCCAATACTCTGATGAAAATTGTGTAATATTCCAGCAGTGTAAAATAAGTAGTAGAATTTTGATGACTATCATAATTAAACTAGTCATGTGAAGAAAATTTCTTTTTGTTTAACATTTCTGCTGAATTTTGAATTTATACCATTTTACAGACAGATCTTTCTTAATCTTAGTGGCCCTAAGTGAAGTACTGTGGTCGTAGAAATTTTGACAAGGCAATTTGTAAGATTTCTGTAAAAAAATAATGAAAAAAATATCATCCTCACCTAAACCAAATTTAATAAAATATTCTGAAAGACTTCTTTTAAAAAGAATATGTTTTTCGACACCATAAATTAATACTTCAGTTTTATTTTCTGTATCAAGATAAAATTTAAGCAAAAGTGCTTGGTGAAAATATTTACATGCCTAAAAAAGGCTGGAAATGCCAATATTCTAAGAAGCCTTTTGATAGAATATTAAAAATCCCTAAAATGTTTCTTCGGCTGAAATCTTATTTATTTTAATTAGATTTTTTCCCCTTCAAAATACCACAAATGGAATATTTTCGTTCATTCCATTGCATTGCATTCCGCAGAATAAAAGCAACTGGCTAAGACACAGATCACAAATCTCCTGGCTCTGTCATTCTCTGGCGACAGGGGGGGAAAAACTAGTCCCAGTGAATGATTTTTATTCTGTGAATTCTAAAAAGATATCGATCCCCGTCATCACTTGCAAGTGTTTTTACACCATTAGCTAACCTATTTATTATTATAAAATCAATATTTATCCCACCCGGAAGGATGAATACGGTTTTTCTTTTCCCCCTGACGTCGTGTAGGGAAGTTCTTGGATCAACCGCATATTCTGCTACCAGCACTTGACTGCAATTTGACATGTGCTATTAATAAAATATTCGCTCATTTTTCAGAGCTGGTATCATTAGTTCGCCATATTGTCCGTCATGACGTCCACGGGGACGATCCATTAGTAGACCACCAGCCCTCCTCTTAATTACTGTCCCATTGTCGAGCTGGGCATTGATCGCTCTGTCCCCGCTGGCTACCAGCGTTTGCTTCTTTTGGGGTGGTGATAGCACCAGTTCCCCGGAAATGGTAATTTAACGATGTAACTTAATCAAGGGTCTGAATTTTTTATGCATTTTCCTGCGGTAGGTGTTCCAGCTTTTAAAAACGCTGTAATTTGCTGAAGACGTAAGAAAAATCGTGCCATTTGAATCGAAAGGATTGTTCTTTGGTATGTTTAAGTGCGGAAGGATATGATAAATGTGTCTGAATGGAAAAAAGTTTCTGAAGAACAGAAATTTTCAAAAGACACCTTACTTGAAAGTAGGGGACTAAATTTTAAAAATCTATTTTACTTTAGTAGGTGATCCAGCTTTTAAAAATTACATTATTTGTTACAAATGGAAAAAAAATTAAATCGTATGGCTGAAATAAACTGTGAAAAGGGAAAGAGTGCAATAAATGTGATTGAGAAAAAGAACACAGCAACATACAATTTTTTCTGCTTTAAGTATTTTGGTTTTTATAAATAACACAGTTTGTTAAACATACAAATACAAACAATTGTATAGTTTTAGTCATACAATTTATATAAATAAACTATGAGTTTTCATATTAGTTATAAGTGACAAAAATATGCATCTAAAATAGAAGATCGCTAAATTACATAAGATATTGCTTAAACTTGAATAAATATTTTTAATGAAGATGAATAACATCTGTCAACATTAAAAATAATTTTTTATTAAATAATCCGACTTCTGTAAGATGAATCGAAGTTTGTTTAAACCTGAAATTGTAAAGTTACGTTTGTAGGTGTTTTTTCTTAATTTCTTCACAAAATGTGTTTAGTTAATAATTAATTATATGAAATTAAATATCTGGTACATAATTTTAATACTACCTATTTGCTATATTGCGCAATTAGATAGCGGAATATGTTCATGATAAGATTTAATTAATAATATTTAATTTCAAGTGAGTGAAGTGAACTTCTACATTTCCAGTCATAATGAGAGATTCAGCTCGGTAAAAACAAACGGAATTTGTGAAAGTCTGAATGAATATATGTATAGCAGTTTTTAAAATATGTGGCTAGAAACATAGCATATGGATTTAAAATAGGGAGTGATTATTCAGAAAAAAAGCTTTTCACATATTTTAAATATTTATTTGACACAAATTTCTAGATCTCAGAAATACGATAAACTTCCATACAGAAATTCGATATAAACTTCGAAAAATACATTTTTCATGCAGATGGTTTCCAGCAGCACATTTCTTGGTTATTGGAGCTATTTCCGTTGTTCCTTGCAATATTCCAAACTTTCATCAGTGGTTTGTTAATTAACCCATTTCCCCCTATGAACAACACTTTTGGTCATGTCCAGGACCTGTTAGTAGGATTTTAACAATAACCAGCATTTTGTGTGCGTTACTATTCTGCATAACATACATGTACTATGTGTTATTTAGGCTACCCATAGGACACCTAAATCAACACACTAGGGTACCTCCAGCCACCACAGCTCAAATGAGATCTCTAGCGACACCATTAAAGTGTTACTTCCATAGTAGAGAGCGTGGGCCGAAATGAAGGAAATCATAATCTTGGCTGTGTAACGTATCCCAAGAGTGATCGTAAAGTTCAGGAATTACAACGCTGTATTCCTAATTTCATCAGAAATTGCCTTCTTTAACGACAATGCAACATCTCCGTTTTCTCCCTTAAAGACACTAACAGAAATGAAAACGGAACACTGTAAAGCTCAATGATTGCTTCCTCCGTTTAATCCCACGGATAATAAAAGGCAAATCCGCGCTCCTTTCCCGCAACGGATTACGCAAGCGCAAAATTGTTAAAGCCGACAGATCGAGACGAATTTATGGAACAGAATGTGGGTCTTTTCAAGAACAGACGAATGAAAGATAAGAACGTAGTTATGACTGTGACTTTGCTGCTACTAAACTGGACTTTGTGTTTAGAATAGTTAGCCATCAAAGAGCGTTAAATAACTGGCTTCGCGCTCGTTATATGCACAAATTATTTAATGTCATTGTTGAACATTTATAGGAAAAGTACGGTTATTTATAGGATAAGTAAGGTTATTCATCGAAAACCGATGAATAACCTCACACTCCTATCTAGTACAGATCATTCCAAAACCCATTTTATATTTATTTAAAATAATCATGGAAAGATATAAAAATCAGTGATAGCAAATAGTTTCATTTGATAAAACAAATACTGCAGCTAAGAACATCTAACCTTTTCATAAATCATGAATGAAATTGTACATTCTTCAACCTGAAATTCCTTTTACAAAAAATTTCGTCTTTATGCAACTGATTCTAAGTTTACAATTCCTGAATTATTTTGATTCTATAGCTTTCTCTTGTAAATTAGTATGCTTGTGTAATCATACAGGAAGCCTTATAAATCATATATTAAATTTTCTGAAGCTCAAAATCCACTAAATTTTGTCTAGGTTTAATTGGTTCTGTGTCTGCTATTTAAGTAATATTATAGTGCGTTCATTGTCATTTGCAATTCAGGACTGATTATAATTATGCAGACATCTTTTAAAATTATCATGTGAATCATCTATAAAAGACATCACGACGAACTGCAGATTAGATTTCAATATCATCGATTTCCATGTATTGAAATCTACATAAACGTGATTATAAACAAAATAATAACTAGACAACAATTAAGATATTTAATTAAAAATTATTACATAAACCTTCACATGTGATAATGTTCTAGAAAAAGTAGTATATATTATGCTTTTAAAAATAGATAACTTTTCAAGTCTAAAAATCTTTTAAAAATAAACCTTTATTAAAATCAGATTCAAGCGGGATTTTTTATATTACATTTATATCGATGTAATTTTAACAATACCGTAAATGTTTTTTTTTCTCAAAATTAATTTGTCAAAAGTTTTTAAAAATTACACGATAAATGCATTGGTAACAGAAGTTTAAGAATATTAAGATTTTCAAGAATCAAATATTCAGTAAGTAATTCTTTACTCATAATTTGAAGAAATAAGTTTATTTTAAAAAATGAAATTGTAATTATTCTGTCACACTCCAAGTATTTGGGGGCCATCTTTAGGAATAAGTATTATACATGACACTTTAAATTGCTTTCATATAGTAATATTCTTATTTATAGCTTTATTTTGTTCGTTAAGAGTGCTTTCACCTTTTGATACTACTACGAAGATTGGAAAACAGTTTTTTTTCATTGAAAAAGGAAAAAAAATCTGAAGATGATTGAAATGCTTTCGAAAATTATGTCTGCCATTTCAAACATTATTTTCATTCTTAAAAACGTACTGTAATGTATAAAAAGTACCTAATGTTACATTGATAACAGATAAATAATAACAAAAACTACATGGAAACTGAATATAATAACCGCAAAAAAATTGAAGAAACGATTTTGAAACATTTTAACCACTTCGAAGCTATATTATTTTAGACTATTTGCTACAACAGAAAATTGCTTTTTGTTGCAAATTTCGTACAAGCCAAACAAACAGAAAAAATTACATTCGTGACTATGTTTTGAACTACACCTTTCACAAAAGAGACCGAGAAGATTTTTCTTCTTTTAAATCATAAGCAAAAGCAAAGAGGGGGCAAAAACTGCGCAGATTTTAACGTAATCAATATATTTACTTAATCTCGATCAAGAATGTCCCCCTCCCCTTTAATGTTCTAAAGGAAAAATGACGGACGTTAGCTAGTGCACTGTTCTAGCGTGCCACGCTCTTATTCGGGACCTGTGTCATAGAGCAGAGATGGAGCAATGCTGCTACTATGGGGTTGTGGGAAAAGCACCGTATGGTGGATATGCTCCGCCACAGCCTGTTAATCTTTTTCACTACTTCGCTCTCAGGAGGAAAATTTTCCTTTTTAAGAATCTCTACTTTGTTTTCAAAATATTTACGCGATTTTTTTCGTTGAATATGCTTCATTTTTTTTGACATCCGACTATCGTTCATAACATTCTATTGTTTAACATTACTTTTCGATGTTAACGCTTGTTCTAGACTGAAGATTTGGCCATCATCAACAACAAAAAGGAAATTACATTTAGTTACAGATAGCGATTTCCTGCATCAGTTTTTTTAATACTGTTTTTTCATCGCCATATTGTTCGCTAATTTATTTTATTATTATCATTCCCCTTGGGCGAAAAAATTTCGAATAAATGGGGCATAATTTTTATATATGGTTCCTTATTAAATGCGCTAGAGATATTTATGGGAATAATTTGGGGTTTCATTTACTTTATAATTTTGTTTTTTATCTTGTGAATTTTTCTTCCAATCCCTGACTATCCCAATCATTGATGATCATTAAAAAATAAATCACTGAAAGTAAAAATAAATATTACCTCTGCTGTTTTTGTCCGAATATTTTCCTTTTTGAAAATTTTAACATTATTAAAAACATTTAAGAGCCTTTTCTGAAAACTACCGATTTTCATTCCAGACCTATCCTGTCCTGTACTATATGTTGTCTTATTGACCTGTTATGTCTTAGATTTCTTCTACTGTTTATAAGTATTTTTGGATGTTTATATGTATCTTAATATGAAAATTTGGAGATATTACTTGGTGGAGCTCGTGATTGGCTAAGGATCGGATTTTAGAAATTATTTTTTATTAGATTTATATTATAATAGCAGCTGAATTTCATGAAATATAAAAGTACTTATTAGTACGAATTCATTCAAAAATCTTCCCTTCAATTATTATTAATGAAAATTATTGATGATAATTCTTATCTTTACTTTACAATTTTCTAAGCAAGCTAATTTTTCTATCTCCATAATATTGTATGCTTTAATTAATACTGTATCAATAATTATAATCATTGTTAATCCATTTCACTTCTTTCTAATTGACGATTTTTTTTTCGTTTTCTAAAAATTTTGGCTTTGTTTTGTAAATAATTGCATCATTTCTTTTAATTTATAGGCAATAGGTTCCCCAATCAAACCTTTACAACATCCTATTTTTCAATATTATTGTTTTTTGTTAAAACGTGTTCTCTATCAAACTATCTTCATCCAAATGAAAATTGGAGTTTCAAATTGCTACAATAATTTTTTTAAACAAAACTGCAAGTGGTTTTAAATCATAGCAATATTTATTATATTATTTTGTTAATGTTATTTTTACGTCATTAATGAGCAAAATCCCTCATTGGTTATTTAAAATTGTGCTAATAATAAATTTTAATTATTTTGACAGACATTTTTATATTTAAGTTAAACATTTTTTTTCTTTACCGCAGTGTTTTATCAATTTAATTTCTTGGAAACAATGTGAATAAATATTACATCATTTATATAAGTGTATTATAAATTATTACCTTCTACCCACAACAAATATAGAGATTTATTATGGAAAAAAGTAATGTTAATTTGTTCCGATATTCCATGATTTTATTATTTCACTCTATTATCGTTCTTTCTATTCCATTCTCAAAATTATTTTGCTCATTGTAATTGATGTTAAATGCGTCTCACAGTTTATCAACTGTTACAGTACTTTATTACGTTTTAAAAATTCCTAATCTATGCCCAAAGAGCCCTTATTTTATAATAAATATGAGTTCTTAAGTTTTAACACTTCAGATTTCATTTTAAAATATCAAAAACGATTAAACCAAACTAAATTATCGTTCATATAATTTTTTTTTCAAAAGTTTATATCACTTAAAGAAAAATTCTTTCGGCAAATTTGAAAAATTTGTTAAATAATCATAAATAAAATTTTGTTGATCGGTAATTTTCTACATCTATTTAATTGAACAACTCCGCTTTAATTTTCGTGAATTACAGTCGGGAAGTCTTCAAAAGTTTCTGTAATTATAACGCAGACAACGGAACTGGTGATATCAAACTTTATTAATAGAAATAACCATAAACGATAATTATTTCAATTGGGATTTCTAGTCAAATTTACAGTAACTATTAAAACTCTTGTAAATGTTACTTTCGAATAAAAGCACCTCGATAATTGAATGTACCACCAATAATGTCAATAGCAATTCTCCTTAATTTAAACTTCAGAAAAAGATCTCATTTATTAAGTCAGTATAGAAATTACCACCAAGTAAACGGGGAAACGACCCACTGGCATAAGCTTTGAATAAATTTTGTGGAATGGAAATATTCTAATGTATTTGACTGTATTGTTATTGCATGCTACGAAACATTAAGTAATGCTTTCAACTAACAGAAGAATGTATCATACAAATAATGCCCGCATTGATCAATTCCCTTTGCACGTATTTTAAGTAATCTATTAAGATAGCGTTTTATAAGATTACTAGACCCCAGAAGACTTCATGTTTAATTTCCTCTAAATTAAATGATGCATTACCATGAAAGTTAATTACCTGTGAAAAACAAATCACTTAAAATCCTTCATTGACTTTAAAATGAAGCAAAAGGCTTAAAAAGAACTAACATTTGGTATTCCCGAAATGCAGCAACTGCTTTATTTTTCAAAATTACAATCCTGTGGGTCGTAACAAATGCATAATAAAAGCGGAACACAAAAACCAAAATTGTGCAGCGGGTATTTTTTTTTGTAGTTTTTTTAACTGCGAAGCAGCTATCCTTCATTAGCCTTGTACTTCTTCGCAAATAAAAATGATTGTCGCGAATTTCTTTTAGTTGTAGCATGGACAATGAATGGGAAAGGTTACTTCCAAACATTTTCGCTGCCCCTTCTCATCAGAGCCCTCTTTGTCTTTCCACGATTCATTTACCAACGCAAGAGGTTACACATCATCAAACAAGGACTGGATTTTTTCAGCAAATGAATAAGCGTATGCAGAGCTACTGCCATCTGACGACGAAAGCGTAAAACAGAGAGAGAGGAAGATAGGTCGAAACTCTCACAACCTTTAATTTTTTTCCCTCGATTCTTTTTCAGATTCCGACGCTTATAAAACTAAATATTATGAAGTAATTATTTTCTGTTTGTGCGATTTAAAATGAAAATAATGAATAAAAATAGATATTTTAAACATTTTTTATTAACGCCATTGTTTTATCATTAGACATTTAAAATTTATAAATACGATTGATGTGATGGAAATATATATTCCTTTACTTATAGAAATAACAGAAAGTATGGATTTCTATATAAAGCCATGTGTTTCAAGAAATGATATTCTAGATATCGAATTTTCTTAATATAATGCCAGATGCTTCATGAAATAATATTCTTTATTCTTTTTAAATTTTAGACTATTAATTTTCAGGGAAAAGGAGTGATTATCTTTAAAAGAAATAAGGGACAATAAAAAACATGGTTTCAATAAGGATATTTTTCATGAAAAGATATATTTCATTCAACAATGATCCTTCTTTTCGAAAGCAATGTTATTTATTTCCAGTTTTGCAATATTAAATGGTTTAATTTTATTTTATGAAAAACAATCGATAAAGAGGGATTAATATTGTAGAATAAACTTAGAAAAAAATTAAATTATGAAACAATTTTTGGATTATTATTTATATTCCTAACATCCTTTATCACCTATAGAAGAAAAAATTGCAATACTCTTGAAATATCAAGGAACAGATTTTTCATTCTTTTTTTGGAAACAGAAACTTAATATTTTTTATTCGACATTTCAAAATATTTTCTGATCATTCATTTCCAAATTTTTATTGCATGCAGAATATTTATAGAGTATTGAAAAATTAAAAACATATAAGGATTTTGAAAGCATATAAATTCAGTACAAAGCAGCTCATTTAAAAATTATGCGAAATTTTCTTTTTAGTTGGATTAACATTTTACTATTCCAAGCATGCGTCCTCTTGATAGAAAACGCTTTAATAAGATTATTAAAAAAATTAATTGGTTCAAATATTAATGTTCATCACAACTCAGAATTAGCACCGAAACACAAAACGATTGTAATGCAACAAGTCCGTAAAATTTATTACATTAATAATAAAATGGCGAATTGTTTTAATTTATACGAAGCTCAGTCAACTATTAACCTTTAATGAAATTTCTTGGGTTGCGATGGCTTTGCTGTATAAAAAAATGGGTTTCTCTATCAGTAAATTTAAATTAGAATTTGATTATACAGTGAAATTTTGATACTGATAAATAGAACTAGTAGGGTAGATACGCCAATTTTCAAGATAAAATAAGACTGTGCATATGTTGCAGTGGAATCTGAGAAAACCCATAACATTTTTATACTATATCTTCTTATACTACCAGCATTATGAAGACGTACTACCGCAATTTGAATTGGATTTTTGTCAATTTTTACCGTATTTCTCGATTTCGACGGTCTAGCGTCTTCACCTTTTACTACTTCAGCATTTGATTTCATCATATTGCTACAGAGTTATAAAGAAGTAATAAGTCGATTGGCTACAAAATGACAATAAACTGTTTTTTTTTTAAATTTTATCCTATCTGCCTGTTTATACTTTTTGAAAATTTTGCATCTAAACAACAATTTATTTTTACAGTTAGTTGAAGCTCTACATTCACTCTTCCGTTCCACACACCATCAATATACCATAATGCACCAGGAATAATGGGAGTTAGACCTTTATAAATGAGTACAGCGAACAAATTCAAACAAGAATATTCATGCAACGTATTTTTAAAAATTCTTTTGTGCCAGAATGATTTATTTTTTTATTTTTTTTCCACTTACAAATTTAAATAATACAAAACAAAGTCGTATAATTCAATTTCATGTTCCACCGTTTAAGACACACTAATTTTAATTAATTTTTCCAGGAGATAGCTTCATTAAAAACTAATCTAAAGGATTTTATAAGGAAATGAAACCAATTTCAATTCTCCGACCTTTTCACTGTATTATTTGCTCAGAATTTGAAACTTATTTATTTCAACAATAATTATGCAATAATATATGCTTTAAGTTGAATAAATTCGAAAATTTTATTAAATCTAATTCTACCAAATTTGAGACTTTTGTATTCAGATTTAATGACATCACCCCCAAGACAACGGTGGTACCTTCGTAAAGTTGATCTGAAAAAAAAAATCGGAGCGATGCATGATTTCTGTGATATCCTAAAAACATAATTAAAACATTAAAGTTGGTGTATTTTTGAACGAAATCAAAGTAAACTAAAAAATGGAATCTTTAGCAAATAATTGAGATAATCACTATGAATATGTGCAAACTTTTTCCCCCTCAAAAATGCATGAATTTTAATAAAGAGGTTCCTTTTAGAAATCCATACTTTCGATTTAATTAATTTTTTTTTATTTAACGAAAAAAGTGCAATATTATGAATTTAACTAACTTAAACTACTAAACAACGCTTTTTATTTTTTCATTTTATTTTTCCCCCATCTTTGCACACAAGATAAAATGTGCATTTAAATTTCTGAAAAATTAAAATTAGTTCAAATCATGTAGGCTAAATACAGTATTACTAAGGTTATGACATATATATATATATATATATATATATATATATATATATATTCAATAAATGTTACCAATTTTTATACATATTAACTGAATGCCTTAAAAATATACTATTTTCAAGAATCAATTCCATATCCATTTTTTCCTAGAATTTATCATGAAAATGTATCAAATTATCAATTAAATACACAATTATTTTAGATTATGCTATCATCAATTTTTTAAGCAATATTCATATATGAAAAATAATCATTTAATGACTTTTACCTCAAAAATATTAGTTTTTTAACGAGTAGTTTATTTTAGCTTTAGTAATTAATGAAAATTAATGTTTATTAACGCTTAAGTGGCGATAATGTAAATTACCTAAGCTGTTTCAAAATATTCGCAGTTCAAAGAGTCGCAGAATCTTTTAATTATTACAACTAATTAGTTAACTCTTACCCGCATTGCCCTTTTCAATATAACTACAAAATTTAACCATTTTTTTATTTGATTGGTTTTTAAAGTATGGAAATTAAGCGCAGTTAAATTGAGAAAGTATCATGATAAAATGAAGTTTAACATTCAACATTCTTCACATTGCTTAAGGCAAGAAAACGAGTTTAAATCGGAAAGAAGAAAAGACTTAAATAATGAATTATAGTTTATTCTCTGATGTGAGGCCTTTTCACAGAAAACTTATTTTTTAGTATTTCTTAAGCTAAGCATGACTGAAAATTAACAAAAAAAAAAAAGCTGAGAACAGACAAAATAATAAACAAAATATCTTAATGATACACTGAAGAGTTATGAGTTGAACAGCTATTAATCTAATTTAATTGAAGACCAATAATTACATGTTTCTTGCTTTAAAAATAAGCCGTATTATAATTTGAGCAGATTTTTCAAAATAAAATTAACGTTCGCAGAAATTGAAGTTAATTTATGATGCAAAATTGATTTTTTTTAATTCCAAGAAATAATTTTTTAAATTAAAGAAAAGAATCATTTATAAAATAAGACACAAGCTTTTATTAAAACTGTTCAGCTTTTAAAAGCTTGGATATATATAAATGGAAGTTCTAATTTTAGATTAAAGATTTCAAATGTATTGCGAATTGCCTACATTTATATTTATATTTTGAAATAATTTTTAAAACATGTCAATGATTTGTAAAGAGAATGAATTTCCTTAAATCATCAAAAATTGGATTTTCACATCTAAAAGTAACATGTAATATTACTAGTGAGATTTCAATCGGTAAAATAACCATTATAATTTTTTAATGTTTAATTATAAAAAATAATGTGAAAAGAATTTAAAACTCATAGACTGTGAATAGAAGATTATATTTGATAATTCTATTTAGAAATACAGTCATGCTGAAGATTTAATTACCTTGGGTCAGCCTGGATTTTGATTAATTATTAATTACCTATTTGATCAACTTTTCGTTTATGTAGTTCAAATTTGAACTTATTTTAATTTCTTCCTCACCAAATCATTCATAATAAAACATTAAAAAATTATAATGGAAGATTTATTTTTGTATTGCTTCTGAAAAACTGTTAAATCTTAAAAAGACATTTCATAATTTAATTTTGCATTGTATAATTACTTCTGTTAATTCAATATGGTTTTTCGACACAAAGCATACCGCGGTTAAAAATTTAATTATAATAAGGAATTTATAATTCATTCGTATACCCATTATTCCCTGAGTTTAAAATTTGGTGTATTATTTTATGAAATATTTATTTTAAAAAAATAAGCATCCTCAGATGAATCAATCTTTCTATATAGAAACTACAGATAATCTTCCTATATAGAAACTTTATTACAATTGAGCTTACTTTGCATTTTTTGTAGTTAAGCTTACTTTTTATTATTCTTTACAAATATGAAAGCGGCTAAATTCTGACATATTTAATGAAACAGGCTAATCACTCAAAGGTCAATACGATGATGCAGTCATTCTTTTTTATTATAAAACTAATCAAAATGATTTTCGTTTGAAATTACTTATCTGACAACTTTATACTAAAATATTCATAAAATTGAAAAAGTGTATTTATTCATTGAGCATTACTCTATTATAATATTTTTTAAAAGGAATATTAAATCAAATGCAAAAGTTTCCTTATTATTTCATCATTTTGTAAATCAACTTTTTCTTGACTTTTCAGCTTCGAAACTAAAAAAAATTAAATTTCTAGAAAGTAGAGTTTTGATGATATATAAAAAATGCTGGACAGTGACAAAATACACTGGAGCCCCGAAGTTTCAGAGCAAGCATAAATCTTTAAAATTGATTTCTTTCTCTCTGGTGATTTTGAAAAGCACTGGCTTTTCTGCCTCAACGTTTCTTCTTAGTAAAGTTTTTATCGACGTTATGTCTAATTTTATTAAATATAGTTAGCTACATTATATAATGAATTTAACTGCATTTTCCTGAAAACCGCGCGTTTATTTTAATCTTTTGTACAGAATTATGAAAAAAAAATCAATGGTTAGTTAGAATTATTTCGTATTCTAATAAGAATTTCGGAAATATTTAAAACCTAAATCCATCACTTTTGGAACAAAATGAAATTTTTCAGTTTCACAGAAAAAATTTTCTTAGAAATAATTGGAATGTCTTGTTCGTAGCTCTCGTTGCAGTTTTTGAGTAATTTCAAACCATTAAGGTCAGAAATATTCATTTTCACCGAATAATTAAATGATATATTCAAATTCGAAGATTTTGTCCTATTTAATAAGAATTCGTGCCATATATAGAAAAGAGTCACTTTCAATTACAAACGTCAGAGACTAAAAAACAAGGCTCTTCTTCAAATTGTATCTATAAAGTTATATAATTTAGTTCATTATATCATTTTTGAGAAATAAATTTAACTCAAGAATTTACCCACGAAAGTTATAGCACAATCAAAATTCATGCACATGTCTAAATATTCTTTAACAATACATTTAAGATTAATTTCTTCATATTTACTCATTTAAATCTTATTATCAATATTTTTGCATACAATTAGGAATAAAGCGTCTATTTAAAAGAAACTCTTCATAAAGTTCCATATATTTTTTTAAAAACCTAAACATGTAGAATATTTATAAATTGTATGATTATCCAAACACTCAGAGAAGAGTAAATATTTTATCCTATTTATTTGGGGCTTCCGCTGTCAATGAAATAAAAATACGAATAAATTTAAATCAAGTAAATGATTTATAAATCTAAATATAGTATTTAGGTTTAGAAATATATTTCAGCAAATATTTATTTTATACAACTCAAACTATATGTTAAATAATTTATATAAAAATTACATAGAGAAATAGACACACATTCAAAGAAAAAGGGATTAGTGAAATTGAGGATCCTGCAGTAGAATCACTTTCAGCAATATTTGTATCAATCGAACTTTCGCAAGGCATAATTGTTTTATATTCTTCAGCATTTATTAGCAAAAACATATCTGAACAGACACCAATGAAATGTATTAGATAGTTTATTTCAATTTAGTGTTTCGCTTAGCCTCTATTAATTAATGCTTTTCATTCTTTTTTTATTTACAATTTTTGGTTTCGCAACAAAATCCTGAGTGATTGAAATATTGCAAACATATGAATATAAAATAAACGCACTCGAACAATACAAATATTGGATATTCAGAAAAGCGTTGAAATAAAAATTTAAAAAGAAATGCTCTTTACCCGATTTATACAGATCTTTCAGTATCGCATTTTTTAGATAAACTGACAGTCTTTTAAAATATTACAGAAAATACGTTTCGAAATACCTTTATAAAACAATTTACCTTTAAAGGCTCGGAAAGAAATGTTAAAAAGTGCGCATATTCAGCAGCAAAGAGAAATCTAAGTCCGGATATGGCGTGGAATATCAGAGATCCATTATCTCCCGAGACAGTTAGACGTGAAACGGCATCCGATGTGCCCAATTAACTGCTTATAAGATCATTTTCCGATGCCGAAGCTAATAAAACCGAAAACTGGCATAACTCTCTCAACAATTTTCACACTGGAACCTCGACTATGTTTATGTTTGGAGGGCTAACGTATTCAGCGTAGGAGAGGTCATAAAAATGCCCTGCCTCGAAGTATAACACTTCCAAAAAACCAAATAGCGAACCGAAGCATTTGCGAAAAGTAAGAATATAAGGCAGCATAAGGAAGGTTGGATTCTTAAGTCATCAGATGGGAAGTCCAGGAGCTTTATGCTTTCTGGAATTACGTCATAAAAAGCACATGTGACGCCCTTCAAGTTTTCACTGATGGATAAGGAGCTATCTTATCTAATGGAATGGTCTGAAGTGCCTTTTCCCTTTAGCCTATTGCACAAACCAGTGGTTATTCAGCATTTGTGTCCATGGACAATTGTCTAGATTTGGTTTAGCGTTTGAGACAGCCAGATTACTCAAGAAAATGATCATATTTATAGCTTTGGGAGTTATGGAATTTACTAGACTGGAAGTTCCAATGAAGTTGACTATCTTCACTCCGAATCAGTTGGGATTTAACTTTCAATTCGAGATTTAGTGTTTTTAATGAAGATTAAGTACTATTTGTTAGGTTACTTAAATTCAACTATAAAAGTACTATTTAGATTACCACTATTGAACGATTTCAAGGACTGATTTCATTTTTTGGGTCACAATATCTATATACTTATTTATTATTATTTTTTATTCATTAGAAATATAGATATCGATAAAAGCAATATGATCGTCATTTCCTCTTAATATCTAAGCATAATATTTTTTGAGTTTTATAATGTTAATTGATTCAATATAAGGAATCTTAGTTAATAAGCTTAAATTTACGAGTTTTTTCTTATCAATATACAAATTATCAAAATATAATTATACACTGCTGTGTATACTGTTAAAAATACGAAAAATTGAAAATTGACGGCTTTATTTATGATAAAAGTAACTGCTCAGTGTATTTTTACTATTCTTATTTAAAAAGGGATACTGAAAATATTTTTTTTAAAAACTTAATTGAAATTTCCGAAAGAAAATTAATGAAAATTTTTTTAACATGAAATCAGCCTTATAAAATACAAAATTTAAATTCTTCTTAAAAAGGATATTTAAGAGAAAAAAAAGATCATTAATTGACTGAATTCGGGAAATTTACAAATATGACATGAAACGGAAAATTTCATGCAGATTTCCTATAAAAATATCGTTTCCCATTATGATATTAGGATTTTAAAAACAATACCGCTTTGATGCCGGTTACGACATTTAATACTTTTGCATCTTTAATAAAATAACTGATTTAAAAAGAGGTATGAGAAATGCAGGCATGTTAGAGATGATGCATAATTATTGCAAGAGAAGATCATGTAGCATCAAATATGAAAAGTAGTTTTAAATGTGCAATACCTTACTTCTTAAGTATCTTCTGGATAAATAAAGAACGCTTGGGAATCAAGAAGGGATCTTTACATTTATCACATATTTAAATGAAACTTCCAGAATAGTTATATTTTAATTATTAAAGGCATCTGCGGATTATTGCAGCGAAGTGAAAGTCAAAGAAATGGATTGAAGAGCGCTTAATTATATGAGAATTCAAACTTTAAGCACAAGTTAAATGGATTAAGAGGAAGGCAATAATGCTTTGATTATGAATAAATTGCGATTTACTTTTCTTCATAAAATATATTTTAAAAGTATTCTACTTGATTAAAAAGGTTTATACGCCAATACAATAAAATAAACTCTCGATGAAATCTGATAAATGTTCAATAATATTTTAGAAGAAAATAAAGAATGTTCGATTCCATTTTAGTTAGAAACATTGTCCATCTGCAAAAAAGCAAAGTAATATTTCTTAAACTAATGCTATGCAAATATTTTGTAAACATTAAAATTGCAATTTTTATTATATTTATGAAGCAATTGTAGTTCAAAAAATATTAAATTTATTTCCATAATTTTAAGCTTAAAGCATCAGTTAAAAATTGTTTGAAAAAACTTTAATAATTCAACAGTTACATCAGATTCGTTATTGTAAATATTCTTCCAAAAAGTTTAAGAATATTTTATTTTTCTGAGTTTATTTTTGAGAGATATTTAACTAATTTTTAAGTCCACTCCTCAAATAATCATAATTTTCCCCACTCCTCAAATAAACTATCACTAAAATTAACTCAGAACATTCCGAAATTAAAGCAAAGAACGTGCAATTACAATTACCTTTATAAACTACTTAGACTTTCAAAATTAAAAAAAATATCAGCAAATCAATAATTCTAAGATGTGCATAAGGCAATTTAGTTTTCTTTAAGATAAATATATTAGGTTAAAAATATAAATTACTTTTTCAAAAAGTATTTCAGTTGCTTTCATTTTAATTCTTAAAGCAAATCACACCTAATGAAATGATCATTCTGTTACACTTTATAAAGTGTACTATACCAAATTCGAAACAAACTACATAAGCGATATTTTTTTTAAATTTCTTAATATAATATTAAAAACCAAAAATAAATATTTAAAGATATAGATGTAATGCAATTCGGTAATGACTAAATCATTTATCTAGAATTTTAATATAGTCTCAAAAGTTATGTCAATCATGTCATTTTAATTATTGAATCATTCTTAAGCTTAAATAAAAATTATCTTCACAGCTAATGCTGTGACGATAAAATTGCAACTCGCATAAACTCATTAATAACGCATAGTTACTTTTATATGAACACACTCAGTTTTAAAAACGTTAAGAAGTAACTAATTTAAATATTCAAAGACCCATTTAAGATGTTACACATTGATTAATATGGACAAAATTTTAAAGAAAAATCTATTTTTCACAATTTATTCTATAAAGTTATTTTATTTTTAACTCTTAATCTTTTCTAAGCCTAACATAAAAGTCACATCCTTTAGGAGCTTATAAACAGCACGTTTTTAACTTTCAAATCATTTATCATAGAAGTTTGCTTCCACCTACTTGCTGCTATTTAAAACGAACGTTAAAAGATGGTGCTTGTTCCTATCCGTAGATTTTAGACATACTCACTACGCGCTACACATAAAGCATCAATATCCGCATACTCCATCAACGTTAGCACCTGGCAGGTCCCAAGGCTCCTATTTCACAACATTGATTCATCTATCAAGCTTCTGTCTCTATATAAACTCGCTACACCTCATTTTTTATAAATCCAAATAAAAATATCTCCTGTTCTATCAAGAGAAGATAAGTTTATCCCGAATGTTGACTTTTGCCGTTGTATACCGTGAAATTTAATACCGCTTTAAAAATTCACCGTGAATTCTAGAATGTGTGACGGTTGAAGTAACTGTAAAACAGCTTAACATCGAAAATTAATTATCCCTCATCTTACAAAAGAAAAAGAAAGACAAGCTTAAAGATAAATTTAATAAAATGTTGCAAGAATTTTGTTTAATCTAAAAAGTATAAAAGGTATAAGTGCTGTGCAAATGCAAATGCAAATGCAAAAAAAAAAATATTAAAAACCAAGTATATTCATTGCGCTATAACTATTTTAAATTATTTTTAAATCAAGAAATGTATTCTTTTATATATAGTAATGCAAAAGTATACCTAGTACATTTTCCAGCTAAAATATATCTTATTAAAATTCCTTTCAGTTGCAAGAATTTGTAAAAAGTCAATTGTATGAAGCAATGTTTAACTGAGCATTGTCATTTTTATCAACAGTCTTCGATTTGGAAGCATTACAAACAAAAATTTATATGAGGTATATCATTTACAAATAGAAAACTTATTTATTTCTATTATTGGTCGGAAATTGTCTGAATTAATGTTTCCTTAAACAAATAAATTCATAATACTTTTATTATCGGAGCAATTATTTTGTTATGAATTTAAATATATATTCACTTTCATATTTAGTAAGTGAATAATCTAATAGAAATTTTGCAATTTAATGGAGCATCATAAATATGAATTTTATGCGCATTAAGTTAAGTTGTTTGTCAAATGAGAGAATATCATTTTACTTAATGCATCCGTTGTTTTTCCGAAATGAGAATATTTTATAGACAAACTTTGTTCATTCTAAGAATTTTAATGTAGAAGAATTTCGTTCTTTAAGTAATTAAAATAATATATTTTCCTAGAAGCATTTTCTTTCCGAGAATGAAACGAATTGATCAAAAGCTTTATCAAAGATTCCAAGAATATATGAATTTCAATCAATTTAATGAGTAGTTATTAATAAATAAAGGAACAAGAGGACTTTTTATTTTAATGAAGAATGGTTTAAGGGGAATTAAATCTGAGAATTTTAGTCATAAAATTATCTATTAAAAAGTTCTTGCTCACTTATCAAAGAGAAATGGATTTAATGATACTCTGTTTTACAATTCATAAGCATATATGAGCAATTCCAAAGAAATTTTATTGTGAGATAAAATAAACAACGACTTCGCTTTTTTCTATCAAGTGAATGAATTTTTTCCCGCCTATTCTTGATTTTTTAAGCTCAAGCATTATTTTGATTTGAGCAATGAAAAAGAAATAAACTTTTACAAATAATACAAAGGCGAAAATATAATAGTGCTAGATGTATAAAGCCCAAACCTTCAGTAAAAACTGTGATTTAGGTTTAAACTTGGGGCACTAAGTCAGATGACGGAAATTTATAACGAAAGAAAATGCCGAAAAATACACGAAATAAAAGCAAAAAATACAAAAAAAAATTGAAAAGCTGGTTGAGAAAATGTTCAACAAAATAGAATGGCACACATAAGACCTTAAAAACACCATAGCTCAACACCTTTAACAAAATATAGCCACAATTTCTGTTAAGACCTGCTCTGATCCTACTTCAACTGTGAATAGAGGTCAGACAGAAAACCCTATTTTGACGCGTAGTTTTACTTATGTCCATGTTACCAGATTTGGCGATTGAGCGTGTTTACTTGCGTCTCTTTTCCAAAGAATAACATAACATAAAAGCAAAAGAAAAGAATAGAAAAAAATTCCGTCGTCCAATATTTTTAGCCAACGAAAATTTATCCAAAGTATGAGTTTTTCTTTCCTTTTCAATAAACATCGTTCTACATTCTTTTTTTATATAAAAAGCGAATAGCTTGCTGACATAAATTACGTACTTAATATTATACTTAAATAAATTTCAATCACGTGTTGAAAGAAAAAAATTATACATTCAAAAGTTAATTATTAATTGATTGTTCATAAGTAGTAATCAAAATTAGATTTCTTTTTTATTTCGTATTTTTTGAATATTCGTAAAAATCTAAATAATTTTTGTTTAACAGTTCGTATACTAGCTTACACACTTAATTATTCCAAGTTCATATAAGTACTTATTTAAAAATCTCAGCATTTAAGTAGTTTTCAACAAATTAATGATTTGGGTTTTTAAAAAAAAATCTCTTTCGGTGAAGGAAGTTATAGCCAAGGCAGCAATACACTTTTCATTGGAAAAATAATGTTACCATTAATGGTTAAACAAATAGAAATTAACGATAAATGGACTGAATTTTACAATATTTGATTAATGCATTTATGAAATAAATTTTAATTGAATTTGACTATCACCGGAGCACTGTTCTTTAGTGCTAGCATAGAAGCCCTTGATTTGATAAAACAAAAATGGTTACAATTGGAATAAACTGGATGAGAGTCCTATTATTACCTGCAGTGCCAAGACTCTCCAGGATAAGGCTGCTCTTGCTATGTTGAAAAAGTAGTCTGCCTTCAATATATAAGCTAGATCTCAGTTTTACTGTGGGGGATGTATGTAGAATCCCAAGTTCTAAGTCGAAAATTTGGAAGCTTTATTTGGGATTTCTTATAACAATGTATGAAAATTAGCTCCAATTGTTTCGCTGCATTATACGGATTGCAAGTGTAAAAGAATACATTATACTAGTGTCCTCCGTATTATTAAATTTATCGTCCGCTTTACACAGTACTTTCTAATGTTATAGTCACTTTTATAATAAATTAGATCAATAATTAAAATTATAATGTTAGTTCGTAAATTAATTGAGGAATTAACAAATTCTACTATTAATTTTACATTAATATTGTACAGTTTGAAAAGAAACATAGCGAATACAAGCATTAACTTACATAAAAAACCATGCTGAAAAACTACGACGTAGTAGTTACTTCGGATACCCACATTCTTTATTTTTACCAGTGATATTCGGATTTGGACTGAAGCCTCCGGTAAAATAGGTATACTTGACTCTTTCGGAGACTATAAACAGAGAGCAAATGCACTGAGAGAAGGAGAAAAAAACACGGAAAAAAATAGGCGCAAAAAAGGAAAAATAAAGATAAGGCGTAAAGGCTCAATCTTAAGTATATGCCGAGTTACACTAGAAGATATGGTTATATATATATATGTATGTATATATATATATATAAAGTTCGAGCGTTTTTTCCCTTCAACTCCTACAAAAAAATTGGCAGCACGTAAACGTTATCAAAAAATTACGAAAGAAAATGAAAAGCAAAAGATGAATCAGAGGTTAAACTAACAAAAAAATATGGGTTCCTTTGCATTTGTAATATTATCCATTGTGAAATGAAAGAAAAGTTCTCAAAAATCAGTGGTATGTACAATGGCATAGAAGGATTTATATTTTTTCTCTAAGGAAATATAATACCATATGATGCAGATTTTGTTATACAAATGCATATGCCGAGAGAGTGATTTGCATTAATTGATTTTATTTCTACGTTTTGACTTTGGATGCTAAGGTGTAAAAGCTTATGCACAAAAATATAGCAATCATTTCCCCTACTCTAGATATATTTATATATTATAGTTTAATTGGTTTATATTTTCAATGAAATTGCAAAACAGCGGAACATTTATGGAAGAAGCTCAAATGTTATTGAAATAAACTCAAAATGTTTTATTTTAGATTTTAGTTTTAAGTAAACTAACAGACCAATTAATCATACGATTTTTTTATTTATTTGTTAAAATTATACTTGAAGAAAAACTTGCATATAATATTAGATTAGAAAATTTTACGGCTAATATGTAGGCTGTATAAATGTACAATTTTGTGAATATCAGTACAAGAATGTGAATACAAAGCCTTTATTATATTTGTGAAATACAAATTTATTTTTTCTGATATTTACTTCATTCCTCAAAATACATGCTAATTTCATTGCTATTAAGGCGTTATGAAAGTATTTTCCTGTTTAATCGGAGAATGAAAATTAACCCAATTAAACTGCATTAAAGAAAATATTAAGGAAATTTATGTAAAAGTATTATTATTATGCTAAAGTATTAGGGCTTTTTATCAGTAATTCTATATTTTAAGCAATTGAAACTACTAAAAAAGGATTGATTCGAATATGAGAAAGCTTTTTTCATGACTATTTTACTCTTATACACATTAGGAACGAACATGAATTTCGACTTTAGGAATAGCAAGATGTTTTGATTTCTTTTTTGTTTTCTTAGGGTTCTCAAACTATAACTTAATTATGTATCTCTAGTGTTTATAAACAGCAGAACCGAAAAAAATAGATAATCAAGTAGATAGTTTTAGTAACACAGAAATTAATGAAAGTGTTTTTTCACAATTTTTTAAATTTTCATAAGTAAAAAAGTAATTTGAATATCACTTATTATTTTCTGTAAATATCTCTTTAAGGTTAATTTAATTTATAACATTTCAAAAACAATCTCATGTAACCCATGCGCTTCATTATACATCAAGTAGTAAATAATACGTATGGCATTCTTATCATTGTAACTTTAAAAAATTCGAAATTAACATGTTTCAGAAGTCTTAAGAAGTTTGATAGCTCTATAGATGTATTTCCTACCATTTTCTTGGGTTACCGAAATGAGTATTTTCTGCCGCATCTTAAAAAATCAGTGAATAATCTTTAACTCTTTCTATTATTCCGTTAGATTTCAGTACACTATTATGGGATCATGCATACTCACAATGAGCTCAGTGTCAAAATTATTTCTGAAATCATTGCATTTAAATAACAATTTTAAATAAATAGGAAGTTGAGAAGAGAACTTGTTGATGTTTGAAAAGAGGCAATTGGAATTAAATGACGTGATCCTTGGCATGCATCAGTTCTTATAAATCAAAGGTTTGAAATTAGAAATGTCCAGATGGAAATTGAATTATTCTTTAAACATCATTTAGCCAGGTACATAAATATTTATATTTTTTTAAGGATGCAGTAGGTGTATGTAATTGGACAAAAATACCTTATTATTACAAGAGAATTCATTTTAAATTTCAGAAAAACTGAATAATGCAGAATAAATAGCTGTAACATATAAGACAAGGTAAATTCATTAATATAGTCTCTTGTATATGGAGAAGAACAAAAGAGTTTAAATAAGTAGAAGTTTGAAATAGGGTTTTTATTTAGTTGATAAATAGAGTTAAAGAAGCCCCTCCCCCCAGCAAATACTGTATAAATAAAGCTAGGGCTTATTTCGGTGCAGATCGGTAAGTTTTACTATACAAATAATGAATGACAAAAAATTGAAAAATATGAAAGTAGGTGTACAATCTCTAACTTCAGAATGATTCAGTCATTGTCAAATGTGCCAGAATTCACGATTTCATTGGTATTCGAGCGTCATCGATGCTTACAATCTCTATTATTCTCAAATGGAAATTTCATTTGAACCTTTCAGGTTAAAAGTTATTATAGTAAAGCCTTGACATTCCTGCTTTACCTGTTAATTTCCTTGGGCTCAGGAAGACATATGATTTTTTTAAATTCTACTCTCTTCTATTCAAACATCGCTATGTAAATTTTAATTATCATTCTGACTAAGGGTTGTAAGTGCAGAATATTGTTAATTATTTTTCGATTATAAAGGCTTATAATACTTTTGAATTCCTCTCAACAGATTGCCTAAAACTGCAAGCTTCCCTTTTAAAACAAATTTTCTTCTAAAAACAGCAATGAATACGCCGCCAAGAATTGGGTACCTAATATATTGAAATATGTATAAAACGTACTCTATTGTTCATAACGAGATAGCATCCGTCATTTGCGTGAAACGTGGTCAAAAATTTTTAGCATCAGCAAAATATTTATTAGAAATGCCAGTAATAATAAACAAAATACGAACTACATATTTTTTTGCAAATGTTACTGTTATAGGGAATATGTATTATCATGCAGTACACAAGAGAGTTACATTTTTGGAATAATATCCAGAAAAATAAACTACGAAGCATACTAAATTTTATTGTTTTAAATTCTTCACGCAACATTTACCCATTTGGATAGACGAAATAAGATCATTGTATTCCCAAGGGTATTAATATAATACACAGTCCTATTTTAATACATTTCTAGTAGATATTTTTTACACAAATAAATTCTTTCTGTGCGTCATTTCATCTTTTCCGTTTGGGTCTTATGGGAAATTACCACTTTTCTCCAGATCGATCCCTTCCCTCCGAACTATACACGATATCGAAAGCAAAATATAAAGATATATATAATATATAAAAAAAGTGCAGAAAAAGAAACTAACAACAACTTGAAATAGTAGAGGGCAAAAAATACATATAAAAACGTATAGACTTTTTTCTACATTTTGCTGGGAGAAACGTGTCTCAACGTGAGTTGCATTTTGAAGTAGTAAGGGTTACTGGATTAAAATTCATTTTTGTCGCCAAGATTTAGAATTTGATCGCCAAACTTTGAAATCGGAAGAACTCGAGGTTTTCTGAAGTGATAAATAATTGCGAAATAATTTCTTTTTTTTCCCCAAGAAATTTTATTAGAGTTGGCGGTTAGTCACGGATTACTTCTCAGAAATGAGTTGTCCGATTCTATATATATTGTGTTTTTCGGGGATTTTAAATTATAAAATTTGAAAATGTAACGATAAAAAATTCAGATTCAGAGTTATCACATGTCTGAATACAAAACAAATGAATACGAACAGCTTAAATAAATTAATTTTAATAAAAGGAAAAATTAAGTGACAGAGAAATTTTACTGGCTTTCATTTAGTTTAAAAATAGATGCTATTTTCTGTCATATTTTGTTTTACAGGGAATTTAACACGTTTGATGCGGTACATATACGAATAACTTTGTGCTTCATAAAAGAATTTTATGTCTATTACAATTATATGTACTTCTAAGAGCATAATGCTTTAAGCAATTTGAGAAAGAAAAATTTCTTTGAAAGCAATTTTAATTTTGATAATATTTCATTATAATATAATACTGAAACATTATCACAAACTCAAAATATGGCATCCCTTTTCCTTCAAATTATTAACTTTTGGTCATATTTGTTTAAAATTTGAAAACAATTAGCTTAGTTCCAAGGCACAAGTTAATTAAGCTTTCAAATGCTTCATAATTAAAATATTTTATGGATAGAATTAATAATTAGCTTCGTTGTTCGAAGTTTCGCTGCCTTCTTTTACTATTTTACACGTTTCAAAATATCTAATAAGTAATGCATCTAACATTTAGAGAAATAAAGGAAAACATGGAAATAACATTTTACTTGAGCATCATTAATAACGTGTTTTTACAAGAATGTGTGAATGATTATGATTATATATATTTGCACATTTTACGAAGAGAAAGGCGTGTACATAAGAATATTTTTTCTGAGTATTAGCAAGTATAATGATTATATATCTATATGGATATAGTTTTTGTCTCGATTTTAATCTCAATCTCTTATTAAATTGTAGAGTGAAAAAATTTAATCCTCTTTTCTTTGAACCATTGCATGTGCAGTAATCAAATTCATTACTAATGACAAAAGAAAAAAAATTGTAAGACCGTGGATAGAAGTATAAAGATGAAGGAAATTTACCTTCAACTGTCTGAAAAGGAAAAAAAGATTCTTGTTTTTTCTTCATACTCATTTTTAAAAACTACTTAAAAATTTCATCAACCATATTAGATATATAAAACAGTTCGCTTAAGAAGAATTGAAATGCTAAATATAAAATAAACTCTTAATATTTATACATGTGCCCACACAGACACAACCTCTTCAAATGATACGAGATACGGTAAACAAAATTTAATAGCAGTAAAAAATAATAAAGATTCAAACAATTTAAACAAAACTCCAGCAGTACTAAAGTACAACATAAAGATACCAAAATTATAAACCGCAACAAACAAAGTTTCAAAACGCCTTTCAGATCTTTTCAAACACGAGCTGCGACTTTCTGAATAGAGTAACAATGTATCAGTTATTCAAAGTGACATATTAAGCTTGAACTTTTAATGAGTCTAAGAGCTCTCGGGCAATGGTAAGTTGTGGGAACTTCGCAAATAGAAGAGATCGCATGCAAATAATGAATTCAGGAAGAACAGAGTTAAAACTAATTGCAACTGCTCACAAGATGCGAATAGATTTTTCGACGTAAATTACGCATCACGATATGTATCCTTTGTAATTATATGAATGTAACGACCTTGCAAGAGAGAGAGAGAATGACTTGGATACAAGCTTTTTCATCCTTGAAATTAGAATAGCAAGCAGGTTTGCACATTAGGCTAAAATTAAATGGGCTATTAAAGAAGTGAAATATGAAACGGATAATTAGAAAACATTTAAAAAAGAAAACAGAAAAGCAGAATGGTTAAAAGATCTTGAACAGAAGATAGTTTGCTTATAAAGAAGTTTAAGATATTTTTTCACGTGATTAATATAGACTATTAATAGCATGGATTCTTTCAAGATCAGTTTAATTTTTTAATACATAATGATGTGTTTAATCGTCATTTTGTTTTTCCTAAAATCTTCCAAACGCACTTCGGCTCAATATAAGCTATATATTTATTTTGTAAATACTATATGCATATTCGTAATATTCTTAATTTCATAATGCAAACGAAAATTATTTGAGAAACATAAAATGGTTGAGAAGATCGAAATAAGTTATGCAGTAAAAATTTTGCTTTGGAATAAAATACAAAAATAACATTCTACAAAAAGTACAATCGAATTAACAGTTTAAAAGTGTTAAATCAATCATCTCATTTTTAGAAACTCAACTGTTATAAGAGGGACCACACTTTTCGCGATATCATATCTGGTTAACTGGATTAAGTAGTTTTTCTGACATGAGAAAATCAAAATGTTGTTTAAGGCTATATAGTGCATCTCTTCCAATTTAGTAGCTGGGCGATACATATCTCAAGCAATTATTTTGACCACTTTCTTATTTTATGAAACTTACTGCTGAGTCAATGGCAGGACAATGTTGCAAATTGTGTACTCTGCTACTAAATAATTCTATTTTGCTGAAAAAAAATCAGGTTTTATTTTCAACAGCATTTCGACAAGGGCCCGAAAATGGTGTATCTTTAGCATCAGTCTTTTATTAATTATTGATTTTTATTAAATTTTATTTAAACTTCTGAACCATTCTGCATTTAGAAACAAACTATAAAATATCTAAAATAAGATTGACGTAGGATACTTGCTTTATGATATTGCTTATTTTGAAGTTACAAAGTATGACAAAAGCTACAAAAAGTAAAATAGATCTCATATTTATAGTAATGTGGCCAAATTTATAAAAATAATGGTCAAATAATGTGAGCTCAAATTCAAGCCTTAGTCTAATTTCAGTGAATTCCTTCTGCTCAGACATGAAAGCGTTTATCCCATGAAAGCAGCAAGGAGATCACATTCATTAGTTTAGTATAGAGATCATTCTATATCTTATGAAATATTGTAAGTTTGCAATTTTCACAGCACTATTTTGAAATCGATAAAAAGTCCGAATTCCTGTGTTATCGTCGAATTGATTTACAAATTTATATTTTTAGAAGGTTGATGAAATATTATCATAAACAGTGTAAATGCCGATGACTTCGATTATTTCCTTTCTCACACAGCTTCGTTTTACATTATATCTGTCGTACCAAATATGTGAGAAATTATTCTAGTATTAGGAAAAGGTTACTGAATATTTTTTGGGATGTCTCGTGTCATTTCCGAGCATTAAACGTTGAACTTAAGTATCGTATTAAAGTAAACATTCCAATATTTAGAAATCTGTAAATTAAATTTCTAAATTCACGCTTTCTTCCTTCACTTTCATAATACACTTATTTCAGACTCAGTTGATCTGTTATCAAAGTAAAAAATCGGAGATGTTAAAAATCTATTCTTTTTACGTATATGATTTAATGTTTTTTCCAATGATTAATTAGAAGCATGCGTTCAAGTTCCTTTTCATAAATTTCAGTCAATTCACTGTAAAAAGTGAGAAAAATTTATATTCTTTTTATCTGATAAAATGTTCTTATACCATCTGATATAAAAACTTATATTTATATATGCTCATATTTATCCTTTTCTGTCTTCAGAAGTACGAATAATAAATAAGCAAGAAACAGAGCTGTAGGTTGGCATGAAATCTGCTTGGATCAAAGAAATCGAAAACAGGGATGTCTTAAATTAAGCATCTTCATTGCATTACACATTACAAACCTGCACAACAATAGGCTAGAGGGAAGGAACTATGTGTCTGTAGTACGAATCCAAGCCCCAACAGAACTATGGCTTCCCTTATCATTACTTATCTCAATGACAGTTGATGAAAAGAACTGCTAGCCACCCATAGTTCATATCTATTTCCTTTGAGTTAAAGTCAATAAAAATAACAATAGTACCAAAAATGAAAGTACTGTTAGCCAAGTGTTCCGTCATAAAAGATTTATTTTGTGGTTTGACGTGATGTGTTATTCTCCTTCAAGGCTTTAGGTCAAGTTTTGTCCAGTGGGATTCACCACTTCTTCCAAGCAGGGATTCTTCATTTGTCTGATCTCTTCCTAACAATGAAGTACGCTAGTATTGAAATGGAACACTGCACGAATGGAAAGTCAACGGAATGATCAAATTGATTTCTTTATTTGATGCGGTTTCTTTTATTGACTTTTGTGGCATTGTTGAGTGATCTTAATGATTCGGTTTGTTAGTTCTGAATGCAGTGTCCTTTTATGCAATCTGAGGTCTCGTTGGGATACTAATTAGTTGTTTTACGACTGTGGATTTTTTTCAAAAACCAAGCTTTATCTTTTAGTCTCGTCATTTCAGAACTTTCAAAGAAGATACTCAAAGTATACAATTGAATACTCAAAGTACATTACAGTGTTATGCGACATTTTTACAATGTAAGAATCATCAGAGGAATTTGTAAACGTCAACAGTCAATAAAATTGCTGGTTACTTTCCATCTGAGATACACAAAAACTTCTTTAATAATTAAACAGAACTGAATGTAACTATTTGTGTAGCTAATTACTGATAGGAAATTCTACATGATTTTGAATTCTATTGAATGTTTTCTAATTACCGAGGATCATTCTATTTCTAATATAATTATGTAGTACATCTGAAACATCGAAAGAAGAAACAGTTTCTTTGCTCATGTTTTATTCTTGTCAAGTTGATCAGTTTATTTAAATGAACATATTTCATGACTATAAAGACGAATAATTTTATTTGATATTTCCCTTATTTCCTAAGTTTGTTGGAATTTCAAAACTATACACTCGTGTAAAAGCTGGAAATAACTGATAATTTTATCAATTATTATCAGTGATCGGATTGATTTACTTCAATTTTCCTTCATTACAAGTGGTGACACCCGATATTGAAAGAAAGAAGAATTATGAGTCTAAATGAGAGATTAAAGTAGAAAAAATAAAATTTTAGTTTTCAGTATAGTAAAACGCAAATGTGAAAAACTGCTTTTTGTTAATTTTATTTTCATTAGAAAATGAAAGTGTTTAATAATTCAAAATGTGTTTGGAATTTTAAAAGATGTCCTTTCTTTTCTGACGCTAAACATTGCCACTTTTTATGCACATATTTAATGTGTTAATCATGTTACAAACGCCATTTAATAATATATTGTCATTAGTTTATGCTCTTTAATATTTATTTCGGAAGAACTTTAAAAAAACGTTTTCTTACCTATAAAATAGTTTTGAGCTATCAACATTTTTCCGTAATATACTACAAAAAATTGTAAAGTACTTTCTTAGCTGTGAACTTTTATTTCTCTGAAATAAAAAAAGAAAATGAGGGAAAAAAAGCTCAAAGCCTATCAAAAGCACCATCGCATTTTAACAACAATTCAAAGAAAGCAAATAATTTCCTTTTTACGCAGCAATTAAATTTACTTTTAATGCACATTTGGTCTTGCTTTTTCCGCATGTACAAACATTTTCCTCTGCATTGAAAGCTGTGCAATTTACTAAACAACAACAAAAAAAAATTTGGTTTTTAAAATTTTTCACGTATTGTCCATTCCATCTTGAAGAGAAAAACAATCCTCAATTTCCCAGTTCCAGATTTGGAGATAAAAATATTGATATGAATGTTTTTCGCTTCTTATTGTTTAATCTCTTTATAAATTAACAATAATTCTAAGAAACTTTCCAAATAATTAAATATTTCTTAGAAAAATTAAATCTTATTCTTTGAAAATGAAAAAAATTCTTTTCTGTTATAAGTAATAAAATAAAAAATTAGTTACAATAAGAAATTTCAAATGATTAATGCTTGTTTAGAAAAAACTAATAGGCTTCATATGTCATCTTTTAAAAAAAATATAAATATGAAAAAAGTTTTGGCGATATTTTCTTTCATTTAGCATTGAACATCAACTATAGTAGGATTTGAAATACATCTATTTTTGCCAGATATAACTCATTTTAAAGTCTGTTTGAGAATTTGGTTAGTTTTGAATGCTTGAATTATCATCCATCAAGTAATTGAAAATTATTAGGCTCAACAAATTTTTCTAGAATAATCAAACTCGTTTTTTCTTAGTTAATAAAAAAGTTAATTAAAATATTTTAGCTCTAATATTTTATCACCTTTAAATTTCATAAAACCTTTGGAGGGAATTTATGAAACACTTACTCGTGTTTAACATAAAGTAAATCCCTGGTTCTTAAGTTCACACATTCTCTAATATTTTTCCACGATCCGAAAAAAAACTTATCATCCTTCCAAAAAATTATATCAATGTAATTTGAGACAAAATTGACATTTATTATTTCGAGAATTCATTTTCCACATACTTGAAATTAGAGAAAGAACCCAATTTTTTTATATTTTTTCTGTACATATAGTGTTTATAAAGTTTCTGTTTATGAAAATTTATTGGTTTTATGGTCCATGAATTTTCCCTATATTCTTGCATGTTCCAAGAAATAAATTTTTTTATTCATTGTAATATAAAACATTGATGTATGCTTTTTCTTCTTTTCATTCAGAATTCAATTCTGAAAAAAGAATCTTCACCTTCCCAAGAGAACTAATTAACATATTTTCATTTCTAGAGCAAAAATGACAGTTGCTTACTTGATAATTCATTCTTTTCCCTATAATTATTCGCAGACAAGCAAAATGGTGTGAAAACTATATGGTAAGTAGGCGGTGCCTCCTTCATTCTTCCCTGATAAAAAATTCAACGGTAACCTATTCTTCAAAGTTTTCTTACATTTTACTGATCGGAACATTCCCTTTGCACTCCGAGTACAAAGAATTCCGTGAAAAAAATATGTAGTAGAGTAGAAAATCTTCAAATTCTAGGAGAATAGAAGGAAATTAAATACAAGAGGAATGGTGGTTTTGCGTGTTCTTAGGTTAGGTCTTCGCTTACAGCTATTAGAATCGGTAATAGCTTTCGCTATATCTCATGGGTGCGATTACCACTGATTATTCAAGTCCACCATACCCAGCTACTACCTCTAACCTCTAATTGTATCGAGGATTAGCTGACATGTCAGATTTTAGTTCAGCCTTACCTTCCTTCCACTACTACCTTGCCTTCATCAGCTTCAATAATAGAACTTTTTTTCCCATTATTTTTATCATCTTTTTTATGGAGAAGATCGAACAGAAAAATGAAGGTATCTAATGTGTAGCTTTATTTCCTATTTATAGTAAAAGAATTCGATACGCCACCACAAGAATAAATGGCTTTGTAGTATATACATGCTGTAAAAAAATGAATCTTAGGAATATTTTAAAATTAAAAAAAAAAAATGTTGTGAACACAAAAATAGTTCATAAAATGTCTCTGAGAGTTGAAATGTCATTTTAGATTATCGAAAATGTATACAAAGTTGTTTATAAAATTTACAAAATAAAATATTTGTTGTAGTGAAATGAAAAAAGTACACATTTTCACAAATCTCATAAATATTTTTTTTTTAAATCAATTTTAGAAGAAAAAGGGATTGACTGTAAAGCGTACCCTCAGCAGTTATTAGCGTTTCTTTAACTTTCTGTGTTGTTTAAAGTTTCAATTTATAAACCGGAAAATTATATTTAAACACATTCGGGTTCACTACAGAACGAAGAAGCTTTGTTTAATTTTTCATTTAAGAGTTCAGACAGCTTGATTAATAATTCTATTGGATCAAAATATTAAATTTTCGAAATTAAACCAATTTAAATGCATTAACTGAATAAGAATATAAGGTTTTAAAGTAGATGAAACTTAACATCAATTTCTATATAACCTTCAATTTCATATACTTTTAGACACTAATAAAAGCCAATTTCTTAATGCTTCTTATTTCATTTATTAATTTGTGCTTTAATTGTCAGGCCCTATAATAAGGATTTATATTTTTTCTATAGTAGTATTAATGCTGATAACATTTATAATATATTTGTTTTATTTTTTCAATTGATGTGTCTCTAAAATTTTCACATGTAACCAAAAATTCTCAAGTTTTATGTTTATGGACATGCCAAAAGCTCATATTTTAAAATTTGATAATATGAAACATTTCCTGTAACAACTACTATTTGTTAGGTGAGAAGCATTAAGAACTTAACATCCTCAGCTTTACCGTTCTGCTCCTAGAAACGTGATTATTCCTTGTTTGTTAGGATAAGGTAGTGTTGAAGCAGAAACAAGTCTGCCCCTTATGTCCTAAGGACAAAATAATTGCAATTCAGAATGATTTATATGCTAAACTTAAATTGCATATTAAAACAAAAGGCATTTTAACCACTAAATTTGAAAGCAGAACATTTGTATAAAGGGTTGAAGAGCAGCTAGTTTAAACTTCAATTTCGTTGCATAACAGATACTTCCATCTGTTTTAGATTATATTTCTGAAACTTATTTTACATTTTGTCAGTCACGCAACATAAAATCGGGATGTTTTCTTGTAGGGAATAAAATATTTCGTCCCGGTAAGGCTAAATTCTTCAAAATATATCACAGGACCTTCTGATAAAATTTCAGGTACATCAATAAACTTCTGAATCTAGCAGTAAGTCATTAACTTATTGGGTTACCTTATTAAATTTTGCAAATTTAAATGTTACGCAGATACTATCGGCTTTTGTTTCTGCCTTAATATAATGAGTTTAGTTTAGTTATATTAACGTCCCGTTTTAAAGCAACACGAGGGCTATTTTGGGACGGACCTCGTAATTTTGAACCATGGTCAGATGACGAGGACGACACCTGAACTGGCAAACCCCTCTCCACACCACGCCACACCAGCGGGAGGACATTTGACCTGACAGATTTAACGTGCAACAGACCCCCTCACACGACGGTTCTTCGGGAGAATCGAGTCGCGAACCTGAAACCCTCCGGTTCCGAAGCCGAGACTTTACCACCGGGCCACCGCGGCCCTTTAATATAATGAGATAAAAGCAGTTAAGTTATATTTTACATCGTAATTAACGAATCAATTTTTCAAAATCTCCCAAGCTGCAAAAATAAGAGAACCTTCACACCAAAATATTATATATTTCACAATATTTATCAAATGGCATTCCATTTTAGACATACTTATGCGCATCGTTTGAGTTAGTAACTCAAATGATGAAATATATTTTTGTTTCATAAACACTTTACTTTGAGACGCTAATATAAACTGGTTTCTTAATGCTTCTTGTTTCATTAATTAATTTGTGATTTAATTGTCAGGCCTTACTAGTAAGGATTTATATTTTTTCTATAGTTGTATTAATGATAATAGCATTTATAATATATTTGTTTTGTTTTTTCAATTGCTATGTTTCTAACATTTTGATTTTACATACTGAAATGTTATGCACATACACATGGTTATGTTTCTTGTCATAATATTATGAGAAAAAAGCAGTTAAATAATATTTTAAACATAACATACGAATCATTGTTTTTCAAAAGCATCCAAGCTGTAAAAATATGACAATCGTCACACCAAAAGACCATACATTTTATAATATTTATGAAATGTTATGCCAATTGAGACATCGTATTCGCGTTTGAGTTAGAAACTCAAGTTTTCAAGACTTTTGCTTGAATCCTAAATATTTTTTAATAAACGCTGTACTTTTAGGATATTAATATAAGTTTATTTTTACTGTCTCTTTTTTTGATGAATTTATGAATTAATTTTCAAGCACACCTAGTAAGATTTTATATTTATTCTATAACAGTATTAATGTCAATAACATATTTATTTATTTATTCGTATTAAGTTTTGAGAAACTTTCGGCTGTCAGTACAAATTTACGAAACAGCAGATGCTATGTATTTGTAACTATTATTTATTTGCCTGTTATATTTTAAGAATCAATACAACATAGATAAGATTAATGCCACATCCTGCAATTTTTAGTTCTTGTATATGCTCACTTGTTCAATATGTAACTTTTCTGACCATCTAATGATAGTTCCCAATATATCTCACAAAAATCGAAATTTTCTTGGTATAACTCTTCATTTTAAAAGCAATTTTGTTTCTGTATTTTTAGTACGGTATTCAAAAGTCTATCATTCACACCAAGAAAAACAAGACGCCTGTCTGCGAATACATCTCAATTTATTTATTTATTTATTATTCATTTTATACTTCCGCCGAGAACTACGGAATAGGAAAACGATTGTTACATCTGGATATTGCCAATCGATTTGAAATATATTAGAAGAGCATCGGCACACAATCGAATAATCAATTCAAACCGGGTAATCTCAGGATATATTGTTTATGACACAAAAAATCGTTTATAGCGTAAAAATCTGAGATCAAAACATCATAAATCTAAGTTAACACTGCTTTCCGTTATGGGGAACGCTTTTTTTTCTCATACACTTTCTCAGCAATATCGGCAATCGTAGGGAAATGAAAAACTAAAGAAAAATATAAATTCCAGTTATTTATATCTTCTTTTGACCTTAAGAATGCAAGGATTTTGCTGGGCTTTCTCTCCGCTTTTCATACACTCTACGGGAAGCATTTTCATAATGCAAACGTCATTAAATTTATACAGATGTACCTACATAACGATAAAAATAAATCCTCCGAGAGTAGATGGAAGAATTAGGTGAGGAAATAGATAGAAAGGAGAAAGAGTGGAACGTGTGTGTATATATGTATATGCATGAATAGCTTCTTCAAGCTCTGATTGGAGAGCAGAGGATAGATTTAGGAAAAGGATGTCAGCATCAATAGCTTATGGTTATGATTTATTTCTGATAGTTAATCTCATTATGAACGCTGCTTGTTCGAATATATCTGAATATTTTAATATACAGATGCTTTTACTGGAAGTGGGCAGCTGATAAAAAGGAAAACCGGTTTTCTCTAATTGTATTTTCTGGAGTAAATTATTATAAAAATGGCTTAGTTTTATAGTTTTGTTACAAGTTTATACATTTTAGAATAAAAGTTTCATATAATTAATAAGTCACAGTGAGTAGACCATTGATTGAATGGAATTTTGTATCTACCATCAATTTGGGAATTTAGTGTTTGTATACCTTAAATGAGTCTTTGTTTATCATAGCAAGTATAGAACAATGCTTTTTTTCAAATTTCAATATCTATATAATGCTGATATATAGATAAGAAATACGTATCCATATAATGCTGTTTTTCAATAAACTGTGTTTGAAGTAATTTGGTTTTAACTATATGTTATCAGAGATTGTTAGTGATTTTGTAATATGTTTAAATACACAGAGGTTTTATAATTTACAGGATATAAAAAATTATTATATTTTTTCAATTTTGAATACGTTATCATATTTTAATAAATTGATGCTCTCATTTCTTAGTAAGATTTTGTCTTTGGCTTAACGTTAAGTCAAGTCTTTTTTTTTGTTTCTGAGACGTACGATATTTAGTGTTTCCTCTTCATTTCCATATTAGATATTTGGGAAATACTTTTGTTTTATAATGTATCTCAAGCGTGAAACTTAAGCAGCACTGGGTTCAAAAGTAACTAAGCATTCATAGTCTAGTTTTGCAAATATAAATTATTACTAGAAACAAATTCTATGTAGCTGTTCATTATCTATGATGAGAAAACTTTGATAAAACTCTTGATTCAAAATCTTTGTATCCATTTCACAAATTTTTGCTCTATATGAAAATTTATGAACCCTACATAACAAAAGGTCTTCTGTATTCGTCATGATTAATTACCTGTGGCATTGCAAAATAAATAATTGACAGAATAGCCAATATAAAAATTTGGACCTATTTTGAATTTTTATAAGCTTTCAAAAATGCGTTATGATTAGTTTTAAGCATAATATGAAATTATTTCACTCGCTGTAATAAGTTGTATTTCGTCAAAGTTTGTTAATATGTTTTAATTAAAACTATTAATATGATTACCGATGCGGGCTTGCTCCACTAAATAAGAAAATGCCCTTTTATTAAAATTTATACTGATAAATTTTTCATAGTTCATTTTGCAGCAGTAATGAAAATATAAATTAAACTCGTAACAATGAGCTTTCATATAGTTCTCAATAATTTAAAGATATATTTCATAATGGTGCATATAATGTTTTCAAAGATGTGTTTAACAATAAATTTAACGAGTCCCCATTTTTTAAACCCTATAATCGAATTTCCCATTCATCTTCTTAGATGAAAAAATGATTAAGTAAATTTGAATCTCCAAGCTAATAAAAATAAAAAATTCTTATATGCATCCGAAATTACTAAGTTCCATTGAATACGCTTACTATATCTACACTTTCCATACAAATTGTAAAAATTTGTTGGCTTTTTATTAGTTTAGTAGCCTTGTTTCTTTGAAGGAGATTAAATGAATTTATAAATGACCACTCACATTAATTTTTCTGCCCTATTTACAAAGTGAATATTCCTATCTGACCATTTTTTGTAAAAACGGCTGATAATTAAGAAACGATTTTGAATTAAATCAAATAAGCAATTTTTAAAAGGGAAGCAAAAGAAAAAAAGTCAACTTAAAACCAATTAGATAATTGTGTAATTCCAAATTTAATTAAATAATTTTTATTCTATGTAAAACGGAAATGGATTTAAATTACTTTTTTTGTATACATTAAAATAGAAATTATTTTTTTAACAGTGATTAAAATGCTTTAATTCAAGATTGAAATGGTTTTGAAGGATGAGATAAAAATTACTGAAAAGAAACTATCCATGTGTGTAAAGGATGGTTGTTAATCTTTGTTTTATATCATTTTTAATTTTCAAGACATAAAGACATGTTTCTACAGCATAAAATATTTCTTCCAGTATTTTCTTAAAAAATTAATGATAATACGTATATTGTAAGAAGTAATTTAATTAAAATTCCTTCTAAACTGTGGTTTTAATCGAATGTTTACTTAGTTTTATAAACCTCTTAAGGGTGGCAAAATTTCTAAAGATAAAAAAAAAATGACACCGAATATTGACTGAAAGTAAAGTATTAGTTAATATATGTATTGTAATTGGTGTATGTGATTTATGTTTAATATGACAAATTTGTATTAAATTTTTAAATAAATGCATTACGAATTTTTTTAAGTAAAGCATATTGAAAGGAATCAACAACTTATCAGTAGTCATTTCTCTTCTAAAGTACATTTTGATAAATAATAACTTTTGGATTTTCGTTTAAGAACTAGTGGAATAATTTTCAGGGAAGGAAAAATTGTACCACAGTATGTCCTACATGTTGGTAATATATTGAAAGGAATTAAACCAATATTTTTCAATAAATAACAGTAAATTCAATAAAAAACAGGTAATTGAATTCATAGTTTATAGTCATATTTGCTCAGTTTCTATATGAATTTATATTATATAATAGGCATACAATGCGAATTTTTCCAAAATTATTAAATTTACACAATTCACATTATTATAGAAAATACTATAAGGGAGTTAAAACATGAAATCAATTCATTGAAAATATTAACCAAAACTTTATAAAAACATATTAAATTCGGATTTCTGATATTTATGGTTTTAAAACAACAGCAAGCATTTGAAACTGTAAAATTTATCATAAAATTTCAAATGTTACTTGAAACACACCTGTTTACATTACATTCATAATTTAAATAAAGACAATGAGATGATAAAAATAATATGATCCTGTTTATTGGAACTAATTTATGTGATGCTTGCAATATCAAAATACCACTACTTTTGACGACATTTTGGAATTTTTCTAAATAAACGATTTTTCAAGTTTTAATGTATATACCAAGAATTTTCTATTTTCATTGGCAATCTTCTGAAAAAAAGATAAATTCTAATTTAAATGTCATAATTCTATGTAATTTTCTTCAAATATTATGCATGGTAAATTTAAAATCTTGATTAATTTTACTTTGCTGAAGTGTATGATTTTCATTGTTAATAATCTGTAGATATTTTATTCAATTGTGGTAATGAATCTCACATACTACGACTTTTACATATGGCATCATAAATCATGAACAGGTAGGGTATAGTAACAAGTTTGCAATTATCTCGAAGAATCTTATTTGCCATCAGAGTAATAAATTATTGACTAATAAAAGAAACTCAACTTTAAATTAACTTTAAATTTTTATTCATAGAAATGCAAAAAGAAAAAATAAAGTCAATAATTTATAATCAAATTTAACTTTTTTTAACAACGATCACATGAATATATTCATATATGCATGAGACTGCATTATATCAAATTCCACTCAAAATATTTATTTCAATAAATGATCTCTCATTCGAGTACTACTTTATTTAACTACTTCAGATTCCATTTATAGGGCAGTATAATGTTTCCAGTTTCCGACTCTTAGAATTTTTATGATCAGTGCCTAGATAAAATATTTCCCATAAAACTATGTCAAGTATTTTTACAAACAGGCAAAAAATAAACGCTTATAAAATAACACTGGCGCATATTTGAGCTTATCAGACCTTAAGCAACAAAGGTAGAAGTCAGTAAATTTTATGCACCTATTGGTATTAATGCGATTTTGCCATGTATACCATCAAAAACATATGCCTCTCCTTAAATTTTAGGAAAACTCATCTAAAATGCAGTGGCTTTTCTCATATTCCATTCTATACACGTGATGGAAAAAATATAGGTATACCTATTTACATCTTGACCTACTCTGTTTTCTGAAAAATCTTATATTAATGCAATATTTTATGTGATATAAAGAGAAAATATATCATACTTGTCCTGAAAAGCTCTTTTTCTGAAACACTCCGTTTCTTGCAACCCTCGGGTCACCAATAAAATAAATAATTCCTAAATCGATAGCATGAAGCGTAGGGGGAAGGCAGCTGGGCTTAAAACACTGATTTACCATCTTTCTCGGGTATCGACGATCTGTTAATACCCAAGGGATTCTTCTTATGAATGGAGGAGGATAGAGCACGTCAAATAATCTACAATCTATCATGAGCGAAAAGTTTTCGAAAAGAAAACACTTGCCACTCTAGGGACGAAAAGAGGACAATTTTTATTAGCTTTCCAGATAGGGGCTTTGTCCTTAGAAGTTTAGCTGATCCATTGTGTCGAAAGCATTGAAAGAGTTTTAAAACTTAAATCTTGTTTCTTCTTCTTACGTTTTGCACTTTTGTAGACTGAAAGGTGCCGTTAATGTTGTTATAGGTGACATGTAGAAGCTGGATTCATTCAATGAGAATGAAATGGTGTGTGATTTAAAACTTTACTCTGTGTTAGAGCCAAAGTCATTTTTTTTAATTCAATGAAACACACATTTTTTTTTAAATGAGAGACAGCCATTTGATTATACTTCACATATAACCAATAAATTTAATTTATTATTTAATTATTTTTGGAAGCCCAATCGATCCAAGTAAATTTTATAAACGAAATGGAAAAAAGAATTTCTTTTACAAATAAGAAAATCCATAACTTAATTACTTCTCAAAATTCTCTTAGTTCAACTGCTAAAAATATTAAGTAAGAAATTATGCTGGTTATTTTAACATATTTTATGTTTATTAACATGTTACGTTAACATATAACTATTATGTTTATTGTCTACATAAGAATCAATAAAATAATCAGTATAATTTAATCACTTAATTCTAAATATCATAATTTTACAATTATGAAAATACCTGACCTTTACTCATTTATTTCAATTTACTAATTTTTAGATAAAATGTAACAGTAGTTATTTAAATCAAGCATTTTGACAAAAGAATGCCTTGATAAATTCGTGCATGGCAATTAATTCAATTGTGACTTTCTTCCAATATCAAATATCACTTAGTGAAACTTTGTTAAAATATTCGAATTGTTATAATTATTACTGTATTTTGACTTAGAGTGACTTAACTTGAATCCTTTGATTTGAGATTCCGTATACAAATTAACACGAAATGATGAAGATTCAAAACGTTCTGTCTTAATACTTGAGTAGCATACAAGATAGAGTGCAATTTTAAATAATGTAACTTAATCCGATATAAGTATCATAGCAGAAAAGTTCCAAAAAACAAGTAAAACTAAACAAAAGAAAGAAAGAAAAAACATGTTTAATTTCTTAGAAGCGTATAAATATGTAATGCTATTCTCATCTTTATCAGAATCTAATATCAAAATTAAATCCTATTTCTGATATATGCTTCTTTCTACATATAAAATTACTTCCAATTCACATAATTTGATTGATTAAGTTAGATTTGAGCGTAATTGAAACATTAAACAATACAGTATAGTTTTACATGCACAAAATTATATTCGTTCTCAGAATCAAACATAATGAAATGAATTTTTATGGGAAGTTCTTCATAACCATGCCCATCAACTTATTTGAAAGATATATACTAGCTCAAATCTCTTAATATGATTTCTGTGGCATTTCAGTTTTTTTTTTCTCCTTTTGTATCTGGAAATATTCTGAACATTAAATTTGACATGGCATGGGTGCTTTGCTTGATTCTCTTGCTATTGAGGAGATAATTTATTATTGTCAAAATTTTAGTATAATACTTCTTTCGTAAATTTCTTAAAATATTTTTTCAAAGCGAACGGTCATTGCGTATTTACACATACTTTTCTACCATGACACATTAGTCTTATGTCACGATAAATAAACGATACTAAAATAGAAAAATATTTTACACACATTATGACTCGAATTTATATCATCTGCAGATATTATTTTCCTAATCAGAATTCAATTATTCCACATATTATACCAGAATTTATTATTCCGTTAAAGAATTCAAATCCTGGAACTTAGAATTGAAGTTTCTACTTGATTTATCAGGACATAGTGTCGGACCGAATGGTCAAAGCTGGTTCACATATATATTTTTTCGTTAACTTATTAAAATTATGTCACAATAAATAAATGACTAAAGTAGACAAAAAATTTATGAATATTATAACACAAATTTATAGCATCTGCAGTTATTATTTTCCTAATCAGAATTCAGTTATTCCATAGATTATTGCCAGGAACTCTTATTTAGTCCCAGAATTCAATCGCTGAACTTAGAATTCAGGTTTCTATTTAATTTATCAGGACATAGTTTCAACTTCATGCTGTCTGCAGCTTTATCTCAGCCTGCATTTGACCAAACTTTCAATACACGCTTCCGATTTGAGTTAAACAAAATTAAGTTTTACGTGAAGATTAATCAATATCGCGTAAGTATAATTAATTGGCTCTTTCGTAGGATCATGATGAAATAAAGAATTGTTATAGAAATTTCTTCACATCGATGCTTCCCAAACGATAGAGAAAATGCAGACTTCATCATAATCTCTTTGGCACAGGTACATTCCTCAAAGCTCTTTACACGATAATGATGGGAAGCACGCGATAAGCACATAGGGGTCCGATTAGGATGGCACGAAGTCCTGTGGAGGGAACAACAATTGGAAAAATTCCCGCCCCCTCTACTAAACTATCCTTAAAACGCATGTGCTTCTTAGGACTGCTGTGCCCTAGTCATCAGACGAATGCATGTAGAGTTTACGAGTTTATTTTTATCTACATAGAGATATTGGGGGCATGGGCTCCCATCATTTACTTCAGCAGAAATTGAAGTACCATTCTTTCAAGAAGTGAGTACTTTTCTTCTACGATGTTATTTTTAACATTTCCCAGAATTACATTCTCTTGTCACTGGAATTTTTGGACTTTCTACGGTAATGGGAAAAAACAAAAAAATATTTGAAATATCTTTGAATATTAAGAAAACGTCAAGGGGCCTCTAGAAAATTAAACAATTTAAATAACAAAAAACTTGAAATTTTGTCTAAAACTGCAAAAAAGCAAGTAGATTTCTGACTATTTTCACATGCATTTTTCTATATTCAAAATTAACCGGCAGATAGTGACATGAGAAATCTTTCCATACAATTAAAAGTTGGCAGATTTAAATGACGAATTCATTAAGACTGAATGAAAACAGTTGTACACCTCCCAAAGTTGTCTTAGCATTTAACTATATTTTATGTAATTGGAAATAATGGAATGTTTCTATCTTAGTTGGTTACTAAGTAAACAGCAAAATGAATCAGGAGAATTAATTCTTAGAAATGCTTCAGTCTTAAATCTACATTCGATATTTAAATTAACAAGCCGATTCCTGGTTTATTTCCTCTGTTTTAAGCATTAATGGATTCTAGGAGATGTTTAAGAAAGGCTACCATTGATAATTCATAGAAATTGTTTAAGATCTTATACATTTGTGATAAAATTATAATCTCCAGTCTAAATGAGTTTTCTGAGAATTCGATATACTTTCAAAATGTAAGCACTTGAATTGATTCTATATTAAACTTTTCAAGGAATCGAAATCCTATGGGCTGAATATCTACATCTTTCATAACTGGTTTTAAAATGCATCCTTTAATCTCATCGTTTCCACTTTCACAGAGCTGGTTTTCTACGAAAACGCCTTTCAGGAACTTAGTTTTATCTCTGCTGTATACTTAGGTTGAAAATTCCGCTAACAGAAAAGTAGTGCTTATTTTTCAATAACTTTACTGCATGTAAACTTCTGTAAAACGCGGAAATAGAAGTTCTACGAATGTTGCTCCTAAGTGCAACTGGATTCCAAGAATTTCATTTGATTAAAATGTGAACGAAATTTTAGTTTATATCCAAATTTACAAATATCCGTGAATTAAAGATTATATTTTGCCTTCATTTAAATAAATATTATATATTTGACTTGTGGTGGATGAATTGATGCTTGGGTTTAAATGTAAAGCGATGAAATTCTAGTGAAACTTCTGCTCTAAACTCTATTCTGTTTTTGCCAAATATTAATAACAAATCATTTAGTAAATCCAATAGCAATAATTCAGTATAAAGTATATAATATTGGTTTATCTTGATATTAAAACAATATTATGAAAATATATTAGATATTTGAAAATGTTTTCTGTTGACGGAACATATCAATATAGATGAGTCGATGCAGATGTCGAGGGAATAATTTTCTTTATATTATCTTCATTCACTGATTATTAAATTATACGATTAAACTCTAGCAGCATTTTTATATTTTTCACTAAGTAAGTACTTAAGTTCAAAGAAATGCTGTAAAATTGTCATTCAGGAAATTCGATATAATTTATTATTGTTTTGATTACAAACATTGAAAAGAAACTCTTTAGTTTAGTTATATTAACGTCCCGTTTAAAGCAACAGGAGGGCTATTTTGGGACGGACCTTGTAATTTTGATCCATGGTCAGATGACGAGGACGTCACCTGAACTGGTACCCCCCTCTGCACACCACACCAACGGGAGGACGTTTGGCCTGAAAGATTTAACTTGCAAGAGGCCCCCTCACACGACGGTTCTTAGGTGGAATCGAGTCTCGAACAAGAAACTCTCCAGTAACGAAGCCGCTTTACTACCAGGCCACCGCTGCCCCAAGAAACTCGTGAAGAACATCGTAAAATTGTTGCAACAGTATATTAATTAACTCATCCTAAGCACATTTTTTAAAGAATTTACCAGATTAAAATGAAAAGTATTCGAAAAAAAATTTAAAATTAGGATTGTTAGCAGAATTTTATCAAAAATTATTTTGATAAATACCCAATCTAAATACTAACTCTGTTTGTTTGGTTATATTGAATCTAAATACAGGCATATGAAAAACCACTCTGTAATCGACAATTTATTTTTTTTCTGATACAGCATCTAATTTTTAAAAATGTATAAAAAGGCTATTTTTTATTTCCATAACATAAATTAAACCGATAAAGTGCAGATCCGATTACGGAAGATAAGGGAAAAAAGCAGCCTACCACATCTCAACAGAAGTATTTTACCAAACCCGACTCTCACATACACAAAAAAAAATGTAGGAAAGAGTTTAATTTTTCGTTTCAAGTGGGCTATCATAAGGTGACTGAAAGCTGCAGTCTCCTTAATTAGAAAATGTTTTCTGTTTGCTGTTCCACAGAGATAAGTCCCATTCCTCCACCTCAATCTAACACTTTGAAAGACACTTATCCTCTACCCTCAAGTCTTGTCGGTTGGGTTAGCAATAGGGGCTAGTAATTGCCACACGTTGTACCGATTGATCGTGAAAAGAATTCTTTCTGTAATCCTACTTCTCCTTGTAATCTGTGAAGTAGCATGGGCTTAGGACATCCAAAAGTCCTTTCACGCAAACTGCCTAGCGAGGTCTCCGCATTTGACGTATCTAAGAGGTCAATAGGAGCTGCTTGCTGTAGTAGGATAACTGAATGGCAGACCAGTTTTTATCCTACAGAACCAAAGTTTTTTGCAGCAAATCATTATTTGGTATTTATTACTATCCCACCTACAATGCATACTTAAGGCATTACCAATAACCGAATAATTGAAGTCTCTGAATATTTATTACGATTATTCTCAAACATAACAGATGGTATTTATTTCAATATAAAATAAACAATTACGATTACTGTATGGATTAGTTATCTAAACTCCCCAGTTTGTGCCTTTTAAAACAAAAAACATGATAAGTATGTAAATTATATTCAATTACATTTGATAATGTAATATTTATTTAATGCAATTTAAACACATATAGTAATGCACATTTCAAATTTATTTTTCGAATTAAATAAGTGAGTTAGCATTGTTGAAACAAATTAAAATAAGACGTTTAAAAAATTCATAAAAGAAGAGTTAATTTATAATTTTATACAATTTTATTATAGGTTTCGAAAATTATATAGAAAATGCAGTACTTTAATAAGAATTACTAAAAAGTTAAAAAATAAGTGACAAAAATATATTTATGAGATTTAACTATAAAGCAAGAAAAAGCTTATTTATCAAAGCAAGGTTGTTATAAAATTAAGATGCATAGTTATTACAAATCTTTCCTCAAAGTGAAATAAATCATTTACAATTATGTAATTTCCACAAAATTTTTCCAAATGCCTTTACTATCCATTGTTTAAACAAATCTGAACGAAGACATTTTCATAGATCTATAAAACTCAATCTCTACGAGACAAACTAATGGACAAAGTCACTTTTAAAAAGAAATTTAAATAAATTCTTAATTCACCTGTTAGGAATTCTAAAATTAAATAAAATGCAAGCGAAATACGAATTCTCCTTTGTTTGTCCTTTAACTTCCAAAACATTAAACTCAATTTCTGAGGGATTAAATTAAGAACGATTTATTTTACAAATAAAAAATTCTCAAAAATAGAAAAAAAAGACAAAAAGAACGATAGAAGTTTACAAAAGAAGAAAGTATTAGGAAAACGTGCAACTAGTAATGGGAAAATAAAATGCTTTAAAGTTTTTTAAAGAAAAGAATAATAGAAATTGCAATAAAAATACCACAGCGGCGTAAAAGGAACCTTCAAATTCGGCGTACATTTTCGATCAATTTAAATTTAAGTGAGAGAAGTAAATAAAAAATCTTCCCTGAGTCGAAGTCCATGAATTCAATCTGAATTTCCGCATTTTCTTCTGAATTTTTTTCTGTCCTGTATCGCTTGCTTTCTTTCCCTCCCCTAACCCCTACTGTCTCTAAAGCTCACTGTTTTGTTTGGATTTGTGGGGTTTTTCCCTACCCCCTTTTCTATTCGCACATTGGCCAGCTTCTGTTGAGAAACAATCACGAAGAAAGTAAAGGGAGAAGAGAATGGAATTGAAAATCCTCACGTAAAAAACAACGAGGTTGATAAGTTTCGTCCCTGTTTCCTTATTTTACTGATTCTTCGCCCTCCTATCATATATTTGTATCTATGTTGTAGCCTGGAATAGTGGATCAAAAATTCTGTATGTCCGGAGCCTTTATTCAAAAGCAGCTTGTTTTTATTTTATTTTTTATTCTGGAACTTTTATTTCAGGGTGAAATCACAATCACTTGTGAAACAATCCCTCCGCTGAAATCATAACAGCATTAAGCATGGAAATTTTATTTTATTAATTTTTTTTCGGAAATCAAGTTCCACCCATGAAAATCAGAAACTTAAATTATCGGGTTTGAAATATCAAAAATGAAAAGAAAATAAATTATTTGCCGAATATGGGAATGAATTTAGAGATAATGGAAACAGAAATGAATGTCCTTACACATAAACAACCAACAATGATAAGTATGCTTGGCTCTACAGTTTTTCAATACCTTTTTTAAAAAAAATTATCATATGTTAACACTCTGTGCCACAATGCCATTGCCTTACTAAATCAACTATGGATACAAACAGAGGTAGTTAACACTAACGGCAATTGAGTTGGCATCTCATATGCACAGCATATCTATATTATTCGTACGAATTCTGAATAACTGTTAAATTTTTTTCCATCATTTTTTACATTTTCTGCATTTTTAAGTATATTCAATAGAAGTAATTTATTAAAACATTGAAGGGAGTGAAATATATATTTTTAGATTATTTATTTTCATAAATGGAAAAAAAAATATTTCATATTCGCATCTGAATGGTTCATGGTTTCTAAACAAGAAGAAAGACGGTGTCGCTGTGTTTGTATAATTAAAACCTGTTCAAAACAGCTTAGCACAAGATTTGAAAACGTTTCTGCTCCAAGAAAGTCCTAAATTAACAATAATTCTTAAAAATAAGCAATTCTACAATTACATTTTTAAGTATACAACTACACTGTAAAATACTTTTAAATATACAGCTTAATGTATGGAAATGAATAATTAATGATGTGAAATCATCTCTGAATTTATAATAAAATGTCAACATATATTTTGCTAGGAGTTAAAGCTTATATAAATAAAAACACGTTACAGCTTTCAATATTTACAAGTGAATTCTCAATTGAAAACGTTAACATATGAATATTGCTAATTAAAAATAATTGGAATGCTGATTGAATGAAAAAATGTTCTTTGTTCGATCCAATTAATTTAAAATCAAATTAGTGTCTGAAAATTGACATTTTAAAACAGCGTTTTTACTTCAATATTCCAAATAAGCAATTAAATTTTAATGTATTCCATCTTCTGAAATCCTAATAGGGGTTTGTTGCATATTTTTGACTTGGCAGTTAAGTGTCTGCTTGCCTTTTTATAAATTAAGTCATTACTAATAGGAAAATAATGATTTCAAATCTTAATAAACGTAAACATTATTGAAAATTCATTAAAGTAATTATGAATTAATTTTTATTCTTCATCGTAATTTACAAATAAAACATTTCAAAATAATTTATCAGTTCTACTTATTTTTGGAACGTTTAAAAACAAACAATTGTTATATGAAATACGAGAAAAGTCGCAACTATTAAGCTTTAAATTCAACTGAAGTTTTCAAAATTTGCTTATGGTTTCCTTTTTGTGTGTTACATAACTTATCGAAAACCCGACAAGCATATTTTAATTTTTTTCAGGGGATTTTTACAAAAAGAATATTTTTGAGCAATTTAAAATAATAATAAGCTTTATAAGATTGTACATCAAGCTGATCAAATAATCCACAGAAAGATTATAACATATCAAGAAATAACTCAAAAGTTTTAAAGCTTTATTTTTAATGAGAAATTTGTTTCATTTGAGAGTTTTATTTACATGATAAAAATAATTCTCAAAGCATAAACAAAAATAATATTACATTTTTCGCTTATTTCGAGGCAAAAGCTATTGATTTCTTAAACATAGCTGAGCAAATAAGAAATTTTAAAGGAATATCCGATTATTAAAGCACCAAATTAAACTGTAATATTTTTAATCTAGATATGGAATATAGCTATGCTACGGGAGGGTAGGGAAATAATTTAAAAATAAAAATAAAACCAATTTAAATATTTTTCTCCTTTAAATTTTGAAGTAAAATATTTTCATTTGTGGTTGATTTTAAATATTTATCTACGACCTAGAAGTATCTAACACTTTGCATATAATGCTCTAACGAAAATCGATTTTCTTAACACAGCAGGAATGAATGTAAAAGTCTAACGTACTCTCATGATTAAACTCATCATGATAAAAGCAACTTATAAACACAGAACCGCAAACAGAGTCATGCATAGTGCTTAGCGCGAGCGCGGAGATTAGACAGAAAACTCCTGAAAACTTTTTTTTTTTAGTTTGTCAAACATCCCCCTTCTCCCCGCCAGAAAGGGGACACCCTGCTTTCCTAAAGTGTGCACGCTCTTTAGCGATGATTCATGCTACTCTCATATTGTCGGTAACTGTGTGCTCGAAATTATGAAAGGAAGGGGAAAAGGGGGGAAAATTAGTGTTCGCGAAACCAATTAAAACTGCCCGCATGCAGTGAAGAGAAGGGTTGGGCTTGAAAACTGCTTCTACGGAAAACTGAAATGTGGGTTTTGGAAACGGAAAATCATTCCGAAAGTTTCATAATGCTCTGAATGCAATGAGATTAGGAAATGAGGTAGCTTAATTTCAAATGAAAGGAGATATTAGATAAATTTTAAACTGAATGTTTAGTTTTAATGGAATTATAATAAAGAGCTTTATATCTGAAATAAATTAATTTCCAAAAGTAGTTTGAAACATACTATGAATCATAAAATACAAAATTAAACTATATCTTCTATTCCAAATTGTTGAAAGTTTGACATGAGACATCACTGTCATCTAGGAGGCTTTCGTTATAAAAAAAATGGGTAAAAGCAACTAATTTTCCGGAAGAGTTTGTAACTGAGCATAACAATAATAAATAGGCTTTTCATTTAACAGAAAAAAAGTATCACCGTTTGAGATTCTTTTTAAAAAGTCTATTCTATGGGATTTTTGTTTGGTTTCTAGATTATTTCATTACACAGAGCTTCGGTAGGAGTTCGTAAGTAAATTCATTGCTTATTAATCAATTAATAAACGTCTGTTTTGTAAGTAAATTAATCATTCACATTCATTAATCATCAATTTGATCACATTTTTTAAGGAATTCTAAAACAATACTTATCATTTTACTGAAGCAAATTTTTTTCTATGAAATAAGAAAATTCTAACTCATATTGGGTATCCAAAAAGTTTTCTTTGTAACTTAAATGTTAACATATACATATAGTTTCTTCTTTAAAAAAATGGAGGGCATATAAGCTTTTTATTCAAAGACGGAATAAATGAATTGAAACGGAAAAAAATCCAAACTAAACAAACTGAAAGAAAACTGCGGAACACAGTGAAAAACCCCAAATTTATGATGTGAACTCGTATTTTAATCGGTAAATATTTAAGTCTAGATGCATGTAAGAACTCTTTCCTTAAAAGATTCAGCGTAATTACTAACATTTCCAGTGATAACTCATTCACAATGTATTAATTAAAAGTTAACAGAAGAAGTTATATAATATTCATATATATAACTTCAAGTACAATATTCAAATATAACTCGGATATAATATTCAAAAAATATTGAAGGCCTTAAATACATAAAAAATATATAGTTTTTAATAGCACATTAATAATTAAATTCATCCTTCCTTTTTAAAAAATGAAAAATTATATTTAACTCAATTAATGCTAACAATTTTTATTTATATACAAGAGTTAATAAGTTTAACATGAATGTAGAAACTAAGTGTTAATAAAACTAACATATATATCAGCTAAAATAACTTAATAAATATAAAACTGAAGGAGTAAAATTATTACTAACAGTTTTTTTTATCTCACCAAATTTTCATAAACGGACATTATTTAGAATGCTTTCCTGGCTTTCAACTAAATAAAGATAAAATATATAAATAATCGAAAATTGCTTATTATAAAACAGTTTTCCAAATTACTTTCAAAACTATATAAAGCATTTTCTTTTCTATGAATAATTAAAGCAAATGCTTAGAAAATGGACATAAAGAAAAAAAATCCATCTGTAAGATCAAACTATATCTGAAAATAAAAGATATGTAACATTCCATTAAGAAATATTTTATGTGTTTGTGACGCCCATTATGATAAATTAGTAGTATTATAAGCATATGTAATGTACTAGAAAAAGAGCAGAACACCGAAAAAAATTCATAAAATCCTATAAAAAGAATTAAAATTAGTTAAATAATCAAGAAATTCAACGGATAATTAATTTGAAGACCACTTTCAATTACTTAGTAAAATCAAGAAATGTGAAGAAAATTTTATTTCCGTTTCCAATAAAAAACATCTAATAAGGATTTCAATAAAAGCACTAAAGAAGCTAAAATATTGATGAAGAATATTCATAAAAACCTAAGAAATTTCCAATAACATCGAACTCGTGTAAGTCCTATCATACATACCTTCACAAGCGTTCTTTTAAATTAAGAAAAAATGAAGGTATAAGGCATTATGTATGCAGGAAGTTACTAGAGGTGAAATCTCTGCCAAGTTTGGCACGTTTATGAAAAAATTACCATTTTTGAAATAAGGTAACACGCGTAAGAAAGTGGGGTGGCAGCGGCAGAAAAATGTATGCTTAGTCACGACTTTCGTAGCATATTTACCGATTCCATGCATCTGTGTATATGGGTCTATTTCGTTTTAAATTGGATTCGTACAGTGACGTTTTTTTTTTTTTTTTTTTTCATTTTTTTTATCATGTGCAACGATGCATACTCTGAATCTTCGGGATACGTTAAAAAGATGAAAATTGACAACTGAACCGTGCTCTTTGTTTCGGTTGCTGTTCGTGAATCGACAAAAAAAGAAAACACTTGCTGAACATGAAGAATTTGTTGGAAAAAATAAATAGAAAAGCAATTGAGTGTAAAATAGCTAGCGAGTTTTACTGCGATTGTGATTTTCCAGAGATTCAGAAACAAACTTACCTCCATTTCCAATGACATGAAACAAACAAGAGAATTGTGCAAAAGAAACTACAGAAAGTGCACATGCAAAAGATCTGTGCAAAATTTTTATGGCGTGGTTCCATACAATTTCAACTTTTTTTATTACAGCTTTTTTCCTGGCGTTATACGCTTGATTATACGGATCCACAATTTTGCAGATTTAGAAACATGTTAAAGAATGGAGAGATCATTTACAGATTTCACACTTGCTTGCAAATAAGTTTATAAGTGGTGATTTATTATACATTTCAGGGTAATATATTAGGGATATACATCGCTCAATAAAAGTCCCTGAAACTGCAAAAATTATTGCATTTCGCTGAGGCCACCTTCAAGGAATTAAAAGAACAGCATGACAAAATTATTTGAGATAAAGTAGAAATAGTTAATATAAGTATTTTTCGAAGTATCGAAACATTATGCGTCTCAAATTCTAAATTAAAGTGTCGGTATGTTGCTAACGAAAACAAAGAGAAGTTAACCATATTTTCTTTATTATACTGCTTATGGCCTATATTTTAAGTTTTTAGGAAAAACTGTTGGAGTTTTAGTTTCCAAAAGTCCTTGAGAATGAAGGAATTCATGAAATTTCCAAAAAAAAAATTAAAATTATCTTGCAGTTATAGATTATAAATAACACTTCATTGGCTTTTCAAATGAATATTGTTTTGAGAAATATTAATGACTTGCACAAACTAAGAGGATTTAAAATATATCTAACTATTAAAAAATCTAGTTTCATCATATAAAGACTCATAATCCCTTTTGAATAATTATATATTATTCCTTTTTTATTATTACATTTGGAAATTTCCTCTCAGAATGGTTAAAGTTTTTCCTAGGATAATTATGAATTCCCTTAATAAAGTATTAACTTATTATTAACTGCGAAATTATTTTAATAGTTTGTAAACTATCAATCTACGAATAGATTAATATTCTATAAAGGATTTTAATAAGGATACATACATACATGAAGTATAAAGTTTTGTTGCAACTTTATAAATGTATGCGATAAAAAGAATGTGTTCAAAGGATTTTAAAACTTCGTGTGCTCAATAATTCACTTTTACTCTTAGAAGTTTTATTTATTTTATTTTAAGCCTTTGTTATTTAAATTTAGTTTTGATCCGTAGCCTCAATCGAAAAGAAACTAAATTACATTTTATGAATACATTGCAATAATCCTTTATTGAAATTAAAATCAATTGTTTCTAAAAGAAGACTCAGAGGCCATGCAAGACAGCGTTTGTAAGTAAAAGTTTCATATTCAAGAAAATCAAGATAAAATAGATGATGCCAACTAGACCACATCTTAGAGAAGAAGCTATAGCATTTACTGAAATAAAATCTAGAAGCGCAAGTAGGAATTCCATAATAATGTAGTAAAAGTAAAACATAGATATATACATATTTTCAATTAATAGGTTACAATCTTCAAGGCCCCATATAAATAAAGAAACTGTAGATGGGATTACTAGGAGATTTTTTAAAGTTAAATCTAACAAGAACAAAAAGTTATGTCTTTCGTTTCTTATTCCTCCATTATTAATTCTTTCCCTCATATATATTGTCAAAAGATTATATATTTAAATTGCATATCGACTTTGCGGGTATTCTGTATAATGGCAAGACCTGATTTAAGTATATATTTCGCTTTATAAAATAAACATGAAGGTGAATTCTTTGTAATTGCAAACTACTTTGTACATAAAGTCATTAATCCCATTGATTCGAAAGATCAAAGAGAATAACTGATTATAAGCCTTCGCACATAGCACAGAAAATGTTGTATATTTGCTAATTGGAGAATAGATAGGTTGTCGCATTGTATAAGCGTGATAAAATCTCTTCTTATTTGATTGGTAAGTCTTAATTAGTAATGAAAGCTGTGCTGTCGAAATACATTTGTTTAAATTCCTAGAAAAAAATGTAAACTATTGTTTTGAATGATTTAAAATTGTGTCTTATAATTCTCTTTATTAAGAGACATCTTTCTTCATTTCATTTATAGGGGAACCATTTTATTAATTAGAATCAATAGGCACTTTGTTAATTAGAATCGATGACAATCATAAATGCTAACTTGTGAATCGGTGGTTTATCCATAAATTCAAGGATACATAAGAATAGCAATTATAATGAACTATTATAATAAATTTTAATTTGTTACTCCATTGAGAAATAATGAAATATATAATGTTTTATTATGAAATCATTCATAATAAACTTCAGATAGCATTTCTTACAATTTCTAATTTTAATAATGCATAGCACGTTATTATTAAAAAGATAAATAAAATTTCTGTCCTAATCTGTTATTGATTTTCAATAAAAAAGAAAATAGACGTGAATATTTTACTCAGAACTGTACACTTTCGTTATTGCCCGTGCCTAGCAAAATAAAATATGTACTCCATTCATTACATTAAATCACGCAGTGCCCAAATGGACGCGATCACGCAGCAAACAAATACAAACAATAAACTTTGCCATTAAAAATATCTGCATGAGTTATAAAAATATTGCAATAATCTCTTGCACGGTAGCCGAGTTCGTCGCTTCTGCTAATCAGTTCAATAGAAAATACATATATTTCTATATCAAAGCAAGGATTTCAAAAATAAATAACTGTAAAACACCCTACAAGGGCAAGATGCATGCTGAAATATGGATTATCGTAAACTTTTGATGCAAATTTATGTGAAGTACCTAAAATACCACTTTACGACAACCAATGAAACAGCTTGCTCGAAAACGTGTATATCGATTTCTGTGGCGGTCATATGTTGAAACGTGGGAGATCTAAGCGAGTGTGTTAAAGTTTTGAAGGCTTCCAACTTCATACAAATTAAGTTGTCAGCATGCAAATTAAAAGCAAAAAGAATACTAAGTAGTCTCCTGCAATAACCTTAATGCAAATTCAATAGAGCGGTGCAAAGGCTGGTCATTAGCCTCTGTTCTCTCACTAGAAGCTCTCAATAAAGGGACAAGTTGCAGAATATTTCTATACCTTTGAACAATAATTCTATTAAAGAAGACTACTAAACTTTTTCATATTATTGGCATGGAGAGAAAATACATCTATTGGAATCTATTTTTATGTATATAAAGTGGTTGATTTTGAACCTCAAAAGGAATCTCCTATAATCTATATTCATAAAAGCAAATTAAATGTTTTTTAATGAATATCCCTTTTTCAGGTATATTTTTCATAAACCAGAATTAGATAAAAACTGAAGAAAATTACTATTACTTAATTTTTTTTATTAGTAATGAAATTGAAAATTTTCTGTTCACAATTCTTTTATATTTAAAACGGAATCATCCATAATTTAGATAATAATTATGTATCCAAAAATTGACACTTTTTCTTTAGTATAATTTTCCCGTTACATGACATTTGATGTAATTCTACAATTAATTTGTTTTTAAATGCAAAGTATGATAAGAAAAGTGAGTAATGCTGATATAGGTATTTAATTTGATTACAAGTTAATTTAGCGAAATTTAAAGATTAGATATTTTTATAATATTGGTGCCATAACAATTGTTTAGATTACTTTGTTTATTTCGGTAAAAAATTATAAATAAACTTAATAATAATTTAAAAATAATTTAACGCATTTCAGAGAATATTTTTTTGATCAAAAAAAAAATGTTTGTTAAAAATGTATTCTAAATCGAATTTAGTAATTCTTCCACTATACATGTTTATAAAACAAATAAACAGATGCTTTTGACTCAGCGATTGAATAAAATCAAATTCCTTGAAAGTGGCAACCTATTTTTAGAATACTTGATTTAAAAGCATGTTTATAAAACATTCTGGAAGCTTTACCTGACAAGACTGTTCCGTATACCAATTTGTAAAAGAAATAATGAATTTGAATCTGCATGACAGTATCTCCATATGCTTGCATAGAATCCACAGATAAAAGTACCGCATTTTATGTAGTGAATTCCTTGAAGTTAAGAGCTTTAGAGGGCATTGGAAAGAACTCCTAGAATAGACTTTTCTTAGTCTTGAAACAGAATATTTGCGATACGAGCGAACCATTTGAAGATAACGGCTGGTTAGCCGAACCTCAGAGAAAATCAAGATTTCTTTTTTCCTCCTTAACACTTTTCCTGTCATTGCGATTCCTCCACCTGGTTCAGTAATTCTACTAGTAGGTTAAAATTGGTCTGTTGGGAGACATTCTGTTCGCATTTTTTTAAGACCATTAATTTTAAATTGCTCTTTTTTTGATCAGTGAAATCTCCACGTTTGATCATTTAATGATCAAACGCAAAGAAATCTCGACTACTATCTGTAGAGTAAGCGGAGAACTGCCTTTTCCCCTTGAAGTTACTAAAATAATGGAGGAAAAAGGAGCCTTAGAACACATTTAGTGATTTTCTACTTTCTTTAAAAATGATATCTTATGATAAAATTATCTTTTTAAAGAGAAAACTGACGTCTGTTTAAAGAGAAATCTGAAAGAATGTTACTTACGGTTAACTCATAATTTTGTTCCTCATTTGGTGGAAAGATTAACACTTACCTATAAGAAAAAGAAAGAATGTCTCATTAATAAACAATAAACACCAATAAAATAATTTTTATATGAATATAAACATCAATAATATATTTAATTTAGAAAAATCACATGATTTTTCTACTTAAATTTACTTCTCGCGTGTTGTAGTTATTATTTCAAATGCCATTTCAATAAAACACAAATGCATCATATGGTTGTAATTCTGTGTATTCAGATATTTACTTACGAATTTGAACATTAATTTTTTGTCCAACATTTACTTATGGATCTGAACATAGTTTGAATTTTTCAGGATCGGCATTAATATGCTTTTGAATATTGCATATTATAGATGTTTATCATAGAATTTTATCATTTTATAAAGATACTTTGTCATGTATAGATATTTTAATTTGTTTCTGCTATAAATGTATAACCAGCTATCAAATTTTCTAATGCGAAAATTATTAATTTTTTAAGAGATCAGAATTTTATTAAATTTTCTAATGCGAAGGTAGTTAAATTTTTAAGAGATCAGAATTTCAATATAAAGTGGTTTTGATTTCTATTAAATTCAATATGGAATATATCGTATTTAATGAAAGAAAAATTATTATTAAACGATTGTAAAGACAACGAAGAGTTACTCAAATATCCCGGATAAAATATTTTCTTAAATGTTCATGATGTTATAATAACTCAAATATTTATGATATATTAACTCGATGAAATGTGTTATGTCTAAATATTTAAATAATCATTTTGAAGTTCATTGTCGCTAACTTTTTCTTTATTATACTATGCATTCGTATTCAATATAAAAATAAAAAGCATTTTTGTCCAAATTTTCTTAATGTTTGTATTATAAACAAATTTCAATCTTTTTTGCGTAAAAGCATTATTTGAGTTCAAAGTATGCATCTTATTCTTTAAATATACATGATAATTATACGTTTCCACAGAATTTTTGTAAGAAATTTTAAAGTTTCATTTTTACACCATGAGTTTTATAAATATAAAATTAAATTATCTAGATTAATAATGAAAATAAAGGTGATTCTGGATCGGAAATAAAAAATAGTGATAATTTTGGATTATTTGAATTTATGAAACTCGTATACTCATAGAGGTAAAGAAAATGTGTCTTTAAAATAGAGTAATTTTACTCGTTACTTTACCTGTATGCAAATGTGGTAAATATGAAATATTCAATAAGAAAGGAAAAGAAAATTAATATCTCGGGTGATCACTTTAATATAAAATTTCTTATATATACTTTTTGATTTCGAAAGAATACAAATTTACATTGACTACCAAATTACTTTTAGTCAACCAGCAAGTTCATAAATCAGAACTAAATTTAAATATGAATATTTTGTTTGAAAAACAATGAAATCCTTACAGAACTAATGTCAGATTTACAACGAGATTATTTTTCAATGTCTTAAAAAGAGTTAATGTAAATGGATGTCACAGAGAAAATCATCAATTAACTTTAAAACGAATTTTTAATTTTTTTAAAAAAAGACAATAAATATTTATGTAAATTTTGTGAAAGATATTAACTTTTAGCGAACAATACATGAAAATATGTTCTTCATTATAGACCCCTTTTCACAAGAATAAAAACAGAGCATTTAAAATTTTTATAGAGCATACTATGACATTAAGAGAATTTCTTTTATAAAATTCCATACACATTTTCTCTCAATGAAGCACATACTTGGATCGGCATTAAAAGAAATAAGAGGAAGCTTGATATATCTTCTTAGGAAGCCCTGTCAATACACACATAGACACCGACATCCACCTCAATTCATTGATCTATACAGAGAGTTACCTTTAATCTATGTGGCATTTTATCTATTTCTAATATAGTAGTGACATCGTAGAATAGATAAAATACCATACATTCTAGGTAACGTTTCAACACTTGATAATCCAATTGCTTCAATGTTTCCATAAGACGACTTTCCAGTGCATGAGTGATATGAAGTGATTCAAACGGATAAGAAAGATATTTATACTTGCTACTTGGGCCGCATAATAAGAAATTATTACAGCTATCAAATGAAGGATATTGCAATCTAAGTCTTTTTTTTGTTTCATAGTACTTCACAGGGAATGCAAAGCAATCACGAGAAATTGTATTTACTTTTGAGGCTACGGTAGTTTCTTTTATTTTCGTTTTTGATAAATATTTTGCCGATAACTATTTTCTCCACACACACGAAGCTTCGATTTACTGAAAATTATTTTTCTGATTTGCTTATTTTTCAAAATAACACTCTTTCTTCGTCTTTTCTTAATTTTACTCGGGAGAATTTTATGATATTCATTCTGTTTGGTGGCCAATTTTAAATCCTTGGAGAACTTTTTGGAGGATAAGGGATGGCGGATCATAAACAGATGGTATTCATGTTATTATTTTTTTATTTTAATAAAAAATAACGATTAAGATAATGATTTTTGGGATTTTTCTACTTTTTATAATAAATAAAATACTTAAAAAGAAAATATTATGTGTTCTACGCAACAATTAGAGCTATGTTAGGAATAATTTATTGGATTTAATTTTAATTAAATAGAAATTGCACACAACGCACTTCGTAGATAATGAGTATAAATGAAATGTATCAAAGTTATCTTCATTTTGAAATAAGTGAATGATTTATTTGAAATAAGACTTCTAGAACATTCAAAATCAATTGAAGTGATATATTTACGCTATAAATTATATTGAAACAAATGAAAATTCTTGCATTTAAAATAAATCTATCTAGGATTTAATTCACAAAATCTATTGCGAAAAATCTTTCTTTTACTTATAAGAAAAACATTCCTCATATATGAGCATAATGTGATTATATGTAGGTTATTTTAATTATAAGTTGGTGTTATATAGGGTATTTAAAAAAACTGACGGTACTCAAAGACATCTGTAGCTTAAACTATCAGCTGCAAAGCCACTAAATTTTGTACGGAGACTATTGATGACGTGAGAAAAAGGAATCCATGAAAGAAAACTGCTCCGAAAGATTCCAATAGGGAGAAAATGTAGTGTTTTTGATCTAAATTTTAAACTTAACTGCACTTTAAAATTATAAAAAACTACAGCAAACAGAAAAATAATTATATTTCCATAAATGGGCTTTATTCGAAAAATAATTTCTATAAAAGATTATAAATAAAAGAAAGAGTATATTCTATTCGACTTCCTTTTTATTCTTTGTTCTTTTGTTTTTATTCAATAGAATAGTTTTCCCTGAGAAATAAATATCGACTATTTTCAATATGATCTCCATTTTCATGTACTAAGCATTGTATTCTGCCCACCGTACTCTATACTGCAGTTAAAGCCCTAACATCCCGTTGTCGGGCTACTCCACGTGTTCTGCCATTACCAGAAGTGCTTGTCTGATTTTCTTTCAACTATCGCGGTCGCAACATCTGTGATCGCATACTCCGATAGCGGTTTCCGTCCTCTATCAGACCAGGTTGCGGGATATTCTATTTTTTAATTTTTTTTAATCATTGCTTTCACTGCATTAAATTAAAAGAGTTCCTCTATGTAAATGGTTTCGACTTCTAAATTTGCAAAGAGTGACCGCTGCATTGAATTGAATAAGATAAAAGAGCTTCACAAGTAATGGGCGCTGTGCTAAAGTGAGATGTGTTTTATAAATCAACTGATACTTGATATGATTTTATATGCCCTGCTTCGTTATTATCATTCAAAATATATGCCCTGGTGCCGACTACAAAATCAGGATTTTACATTTTGCAATTTTTCTTCGTGTTTTATGCAAAATTTTAGCTTTCTTAAAGTGTAAAGCGTTACATTTTCCTCTATCGATAACTTCGGGGATTTTTTTGCGAATTCCTTTTTTCCATATCGTTAATAGACCCTGTACAAAATCTTCCGGCTAATAGGTCAAGCTACATTAATATGTATTCTACAGGCGTAAGTGAAACTTTAATTAGTAATAAATTGTTTTTGTTTGTGTTAATAATTTGTTCATACTCCTAATAATTCATTAATATTAATATTTTAGTAAAACTTTAAACTGAAACTGAACATAAAATTTGACTTTGATACCTAAATGTTTCTTGGTTAAAAAAATACTTGAACTATGAATTTTTGTAATTAAAAACATATACATAGTAAATAAGTCAAGCAAAGATTGGCACATTCAAATCGGTTTGAAGTATGTGGCTGTTTTTACATCCGTATCAAAATTTTAAAATTCGATAAAAAAAAAAATATTTTAAGATAAAAGTAACAATTTTCTAAAGCAAAATTCTTATATGTATATATTATATATAGCATAGACTATGATTAAAATGCATTGTAACTTAATGAAACCTATAATTTGAAGTTCTGTGTTTTAAAGCTTTTAACAACAAGAGCGTTAAAAAAACTTATCAGGATGAAATAAATATTGGTTTGAAAGATTTTATTTTAAAGACTAAGTAAAAGAGTCCACACCCAACCAAAAGAACCGCAAAAAATATGTCAAATAAAGCTTATTCAAGATTCATTAACAAGATCAGTGTCTTAAAGTCAAAGACAGAATTTTCAAAGCTGTATCTTAATGTGCGACGGCTAAAAGACAAAGAAGCAGCCTAAGTTCCTCGCCAACATTTTCATTAAGAGAAGCAAATCCTTAATTAGTTAATGGACTTGTCAGATTTCTAGCAGAATTATAATCTGTGATGTTCTCAACAATGGTAATAGTGTTAAGTGCACGGTTTTGTCAAATATTAAGGTAATGTAAAAGCTGTTTGAAAAGGCTTATCTAATTTCAGGTGAAAAATCTTAAAACATTTTGACAACACAAGGTGATGATAATTATTGCGACCAATTACACGAGTTAAGTTTGGGTTAAAGATAACATGTATGGCCATTTTCTTTATGAGGAGCTAGAAAAATTGTTTGAGCGTAAAATTCAGAAAGGAAATTAATAAGTTGGGCATCTATAAGTAAATATTTCTAACTGAAATGTTTTAATCTTCTGAGCAATGGAAGCTTTTATATCAACAAGTAACGTGTCAATAAAATAAAAACCCAGTTTTATAGATCTATAGATTTAATAAATGCTATTTTTATAATGTTTCTGATGATAAATACATTTTATCAAAAATTTTAACAGAAATTGTGACATGCATTACAACTATTTTGCTTATTATTTTTAGAGCTTCTTAGTTTTAGCTGCTTTTTTAAAAAGTAAGGAACGGTTTCATCTGTTGACATTCAAATTTAAAGAAACAATTGTCGTTTGCAAATATTAATTTCGAAAATGATAATTAGTTCAATATTCAAGAATACCAACTAACATGAATATTTTTCTATTTTCCCTAGTCTCAAATAGAACAATGTCAAAGCCTCAACTTATTCTAAAATAATCTTAAATGTATTTGCATTCAAAATTTCATTAATTAGGAAAGTATTATAAAAAATTTCAATGGCAATTTTTATTGATTTTGAACTGTAAAATTTTAATAGTTAAAAGAATGAATAAATAAATAAAATTCAAGAATATCTGGTATATTTAAAGAGGAATTCATATAATTATGTGTATTATTATCTTTTTTAATTAATTTTTGCTTATATTGTTACTTTTTTGAACGATCTATTTTCAGTTACACTGTATTCATGTGTAAAAATAACTGTATCGATTAACATATCCAATTTGAACTCCTTTATTCTTCCTTTTCATAGAAATTTCTATATAACTGCTTACAAATAATTAATTTCCTATTATTATTATTCAGTTTTCTAGAGTTCAAAATCTTTATGCCTTTTTAAAAAGAAATGATTTTAGATGTAAGCAACAGTTGATTCTGAGTGCATATTTTTGCCACTATAATTTTTAAAAAAAAGATTAGTTTCCTTTTTTGAGAATTGTCATTTTCAAATATTCATTAAAATTTAAAGATTTAAACAAAATAATTGATCTGTTTACTAAACGAATTTTAAATTTTACAAAAACTTTTACTAAGAAATTACATTTTCCCAACTCTTTTCGTTTTGTTAACATTTTACTGATACATATCAAATATTAAATTAATTTGGTTGAAGTTCTCTCAGCTATTTTAATTCTTCTATAAATTTTTTATAATAATCTAATTGTCTATAATTATATTGGGGATTTATGAAATAACTGATATTCGAAATTCAGCAAAATCACACTTCGCAGCAGCAATTTTTTTACATTATATTTCTAAGCAGATTCGCTCACCTGATCATTCTAAGTGATTCCGCTGAATCTCTTCCAGCGTAATCACGCATTCAACTTGATTCATTTGAGGCAACGTGCTTTCTAGCGCGCATCTAAAAATACCCTTAGCTTTTGATATTCTACAGACTCCATCGTAAGCTTACTACACCATCATATTCAAATAAAGAGCAGTCTCTGCAATGCGTCGTTAATTAAACATTTTAATTACGGTTCCACCCTGCGAGTAGTGCTACTATAACCCGACCAAATATTGGAAGATCAGCACAGCTAGCCGTAACTGCAGAACCCAGTTTAAACCGCTCTGTTTCGATAGAAATGGGGGATGCAGTTAAGGGGGATGGCGCACAATCTCTCACAGTGCTTATTCTGGGCGTAGTGCTTTGATTAATTAGTTAATACTCAGAACAATAATTTATAGAGCTCCATTCTTCGCTGGCTGTCCTGCTGTTACGTAGCCGGTACTGGATTACGGTCGAATTTGACCTGCGATCTATTTTTATACCGATTGAAGGGAAGGAATGTGGAGATCTAGAAATGGCAAATAAGAATTGTGGAGAAATAGTGGATTTAGGCCATTCTCAATCGCTGTTTCTTTTTCATTTTTACTTAATGTTAAAGAGTAATTGTTTGCTGGGAGCTAGTAGAAATGACAAAGTAAGTCCTCAGTCAGGCTTTAAAGAGCATGAAGAGGGATAAACCATTTTGAAAATCTCGATTGATGTTGTTCCTTTGTTTCAGTAGCTGAAATTTGTTAAACAGAATAAAATAGATAGAAATTATAGTTTGTAGGAACTGAATAACTGAAAATAATATAATTACTAAATATATTATCATTTTTTTTGAATTTTTCTATTTAAATATCTCCTTTATTCTCTTTTCAGAATAATTTACCCAAATAGAAACATCTGTGAGCATAAAATACTTCAAATTTTATTTACAAAAATCACCTGTCCAACGAATACACATTATCATTTTATGCAGTAATGCATCGTAAAATTGTAACAATTATTTGTTGAAAATTTTTTAAAACTAACACAAAACAAAGCTTGATTCTGGTAAAAAAATATGCGTAAATGCGCAAGCTCATTTTAAAAATGCTTCACTTTAAATTAGATTTATCAAAATTAAATCACCTTACAACTGATTCAATTTATTGAATTATTTGATAATTTTATATTCAAATCGAGAATAAATCCAATTGCAAGTATCGATGAGCTTAATTGATTCAGCAGACCTTTTATAGCTAAATCAGGTATAATTTTTTTAAAGAAAAATTTCTTACTTAAAACATAAATTTTACTAAAACTTATTTAAAACTTAAAATTTTAAAATTGACTTCATGCATAAAATACATTTATTTTAAGCATGTATGTACACAGCGGTTCAGTAATACAGAAACCTCTGTCACTCATTCTCCCGAATTTTTATCTGACCAATCAAACCTTAACACATTATGAGGTAGTATGTTGTAGATGTTAATTCAATATTATCAGATATTGTGACCTTAAAAAAATATTATTCTTACGTGAGTAGTGTTCTCCTTATATAAAAATAGAATATATATGTGATATAAAACTATGCGACGTATTGTAAATGAATAAGAGAAGCTTAAAAGAAGCGATTAAAACGACGAACTATAAAATATATATTACTTTATAATATATCATTCATAAAACAAGGACTTTTCTACAGGATTTTTATTCCACGTCATTTATTAACATAATACAACAACAAAAAATATTCGTTTGAAATAATGACAAGTAGAATATTTTAAAGAAACATCAACAACACTAGGTAATTTCTCAAATCATCTTTCAAATTATTCTTTTCAAGAATAAAACACTTAAACACTACGCGATTAATTTCTCACTTTACTTTCCACATTTCAGAGCAAACCTGTAATTTCCAGAACACTCAATCACTTTCGTCCCCAAAGGCAAGTGTCATTTACTTCAACCAAGACCTTCAGTTGAAAGCGGTATATTATTTATGTAGATATTTTGTGAACAGCAATGGCGAGGCACATGCTTGGTATTTGATGATGGTATACCACGTCAGCTTTCATGTCAGTACTGCTCGTTAATCTGGAGTTAGAAGGACTCTAAGAAAGTCTTGATATATGGCATTTTTGTTGGACAGTAACAACTGATATTACGCGCCTATCGGTGTCAACATAGTTGCCATTTTTTTCATAAAAAGACTGTCCAATGTATAGTGACGTCTTGATGGACTCCGGATCTGCTGTTGATGGATGTCAGGTTCACGGAATGTGAGGTAATGGTGCATGATTCTAGACGTCCTTTTTGCCATGACATCAACGATCTATGAGATCGCCCCACAGCATATATCAATAGAGGAAAAATCAGAAGGTACTTTTGCGGTTGTGTTATGGATAAATCCACATCAGTGTGACATAACGAATTCGTTTTTAGTGACGTTATTCTTTCTAACATAAAAATGGAAGACTTCGTTCCATCTTAGTTTAGTCATGATGAAAGAATGAATAACGTTCTTGAAATAATAGCAGAATACGCTTTTAGGAACTCAGTTTTTTAGTAATACCTTTTGGAAAAATAATGACATTTGATAATTCTTATTATTATCCTAATGACAGATGCTAGGCAAAAATGTAAAATCATTCTAATTTATCTCGTTTTCAATTATAACAGCAACTGCAATGTTATCGATATTAGAATTTGATGTTTTTCTAGATATAGTAAAAATTCGATTCTGTGAGCATTTTAATTTTGGGAAAGCCAATTCGAAGAATATTGCGGTGGCTGATATATAAAAATATATACCATGCAAAATTATAAACCAATTTCCAGACTAGGAAAATACTAATGAAATTTATGAACACATGCTTTTATTTATGCACGATTTTAAAAAAAATCTTTGGTAATATCAAAGAAAAATTCTATAATTTTGCACATCAATTGATTATAAACGAAACAAAAATTAACCCATTTATGCTTAAGGTTAAAAAATTGGAATTTTTACATGAAATTTCTATATGTTAGGTACAAAAAAATATAATAAACAATGATTTGAAGAGAGGGGTGTTCCAAAAATGGGACAGTAGGCATAAATGAGTTACATTTTAATCACGCTGCACTAGAAAAAAATATGTTGTTTTAATATTATGCATGTTTAATGGACGATACAAAAATTCATTGTGGTTAGTAAAAATTTACACTGCTTAAGTATAATATGCACTAATTTTTATTTTATTTTTTTAATTTATAGACTTGAGACCTCAATGGTTTAGAGACAGAATTCCATTTTCGCATGAAGCACTGTATGCCTCTTTTCTTAGTTTTACCCAAGAGAGATTGCATTTAATTCTGGATTTAATATTAATAAAGTGTGAATTTAGGCGAGAGGGTCATATTCAGGATTAATCGTATTTTCGAAGAAACATTTTACATCCTGAAGCTAGGTGTATAAAATGATGTTTCATAGCGAAATACCGATTCAAGCTAATTTTTCAATTTGTTAAGTTGTTTGATTTTTGTTAGATATGTTTAGTTTTTCATATATTAAAACTTAGCTTGAGATAGGTAAGATAATTTGGGATATATTAAATGAATTTCGAAATTACTTACGTCAGCAGTTTTAATTTATCAACCTAGTTTTGAAGTTTGTGATCTAATAGCTTTTAAATTTACCAGATTAATTTTGAATTTATCACCTATAAGCTAATTTGGGATCCATTTTTCTTTGGACATTTAATTTGATTTGACACTCAGATTTAATTTGACACTCATTGTTTGATTTTATTTTGACACTATTATTTTGACTCATTTTAATTTGACACTCATCACATCATATTTTGTTGGCTATTTGTACAGAAATAAATCATGGTAAAAGAATAAGAATATTTTTTGTGTGCATTTATTTCACATTCCATTCATATAATATTATAAAAATAGTTTTTTTTATGTAAAAAGAATATTTAAATTATAAAATATATGTGCTGGTTTCATTTCTTTTGTATAAGTTTTAAACTGTAGCAAACATGTGTCAAAAATTCTTAGTTATCTACTCTTTTAGAGAAGCAGCTACCACAAATCAATTGTGGAAACTTTAGACTGTGACATCGAATTGATAACATCTTATGTATTAAATAAAAGCAAACTTTTAGCGCACCTCAGAAAAACATTCATATACAAATAAGGTTAAAAATATTGAAAAAATAATGCATATTTTTAACAATTTTGTAACCTTGCTTGGCATTAAAAGGTCCTATTTCCCACCCATTTTTAACACATTCTAGATCCCTTTGTGAAGAAAATAAGTATTACAAAATCAATTCTTCATCGCTAGGGATGTGCTGTTCTTGTTAAAAGTTTCGATCATTTTTTTTGAAGCACGCAGCTGATAAAAGCATCACAGAAAGGACTTGAGTTTATCGGAAGGTTACTTGAATATCTGAGTGCCTGGAAATGTGAGATAATAAAAATAGATAAGTATCGAATCTGAAAAAAAATCAGAGAGCGTAACACGAATTTGAAAGAATATAAATAACAAAAACTGAGAGCAAAAGAGATTTATTGACACTATTAACGAAAGGTATATCACCATATATTTACATGTATAAAGAGAAGTTGCCTTTTTGAAGTAATAAAAATACTTTAAATGAAATTCACCGAGTTTTTTTCTTGAATTGAATCAAACCTCTCTTGTGAGTAAATCTTCAGAATAGAGAAAAAAGTTGTTATTAAGTTTCTCAGTTGTAATTACGTACCTGTTCTAGCTTTAGTGACACGTATATATTGTAAAACAATGTTATGATATTAAACACTTTTCACAATATTGTCTATCAATGTTTAATTCAGAATATTATATATCCCAATACTTTGCAACATTGTGTAACAAGCTGTGCTCCCTTGAAGTGTAAACTAAATTTGTGCAGACAAATAGATAACAAAATATTATGATTAAAAGTAATATTAACGTGATATTTTTCTTTTATATTTAGAGAACCTATAATAACCATCTGGACGATTATCATCAAATGATCATCTTTAAAAACAAATGACGTCAATTCTTTCAGTAATTCAAACTTAAGATCCGAAACCAAAAGTTTTTTCACTTAATTTCTACGAAAATGGTTTTAAAAAACGCAAAAGAAAAACAACTTTCTGCTAGGAATTCAAAGATCTTGAATCTGCAAGGAAATTGCTTTGGCTTAAATAATTGGTTTCCTTGCTATATAAAACATAAAGAGATGTTTACAAGTGATGAAGTTTTAAAATGTAGCTTAGCTTTTGCTCATTGACCAATATGATAAAGAACTTCATTATAAAAATAATTTAAAATTCTCTATATCAGCTCCTCTTCTATTGTTTTCATTAACAACTAATCTTTTTCACGAAGTATTTTGCAGCACTTAATGTATATTTCATTCAAAAGATAGAAGAGAAAACAATGAGATATTTAAAATTTTCCTATTTTTTATGAATAGTATTAAAATGTTTTGTATAGCATATTTTTGTTCTATTTTTGTTAATTGATTAAGCTTAATTTAACATTAGGACATGTTGTCGAATTATTTACTTTCATTTTCTTTTATAAATTAATGTAAAATTATTTTAGAAAATGGGTTTCAAGAAGTCATGTGTCTAAAGAGATAGCATCAAATTTTGCAAATATAATCCAAAAATATATCCAATTAACTTAATAGCGCATATTTATTGCTTTTGGTTTATGAACAATAAACATTCTTTCAGATAAATGAAAACAATCGTTTGCATTGAGAAGACTGAAAAATTAAATATGCTGAATTATAAGCGAATATTAAAACAAAAAAATGAGCTGAAGACCTTCAAGCAATTTAATCTTCTCATGCATCTATTTAAATATTGGCTTGATGGTAAAACATTTCTAACTGTAGAAATTAGTTTGACACAACATATTATTAAAATAAACAACTTTTGGTGATAAGGCAGAAAAAATTGTCTTGAAGGAAGATAAAAATATATTTCAAAATAACTTATATGAAATAATAAGTTATTTTAGAAGATATATTTATTATTTAAAAATGTTTGAAACTAATATTTAGTAATGGGTACGAATAAAATATGCAGGCACACAGAAATAATGACTCACATATCTTTTCGAGACGGCTAATGCTTTATACATTAGATATCTAAATCATTGTAAAGCAATTTGTTAATTCATGTGATTGTGAAAAAAGATGAAAAATGTAATTAGCCAAAACAGCTTTAAGAATTTTACTGAAACTCTCGGATTGGTAAATCGCAATTCGCACTTTTCCCAAGACCTTCAATCAATCCTTTTCAAGATTTGGATGCATGCATTTACTACACTCAACCCAATGGGAATGGTATCCATTAACAGGCGAATGCATAAATTCTTGAATCATTGGTAGCCTAAAATATCAGACAGGCTCACTGCGCCTTCCATTATATTCCTGTTTTTATATAATGGAATTATAACTGATATACTGAAATATATTTTTCTTTAAAATGTGCCTCACATTATGATTTAATTTTCATTGCTTATTCCCCAATCTCAAACTATTTTTTTTTCTTTAGAAGTATCTAATAGAAATGTTCTGGTCCTTTTCCATATCATAATGAATTTTATCCGTAATACTAAAAACATATGTATATGTAAAAAGAGTACAGAAAGTGCGCGGTACTTTAAAACATATTTTCATTGTAACTAGTTGATCATTTGTTGCTTACTGATGTCAATTTTTCTTTATAATTCCGCATCCTCTATTTAAACTTATGATTACATTAAGCATAAACTATACTTTTTCGCAATTTCCTATAATTCCAAAGACGCCAATTACACAATAGTTTATTTAAGTCTGAACAATCAGATTATTAAACTTAAAATAGAACAGAAATACTAACCACAAATTGTTACATTTATATAGAATAAAATAATAGGAGTAGCAAATTTTATGAAACTTTCTATCCTTTCTCGCTTTTTATTTTTAGCTTAATTTCTTTTCTTTTTTTCATCTTTGATGTTCTCATGGCTGAAAAAAATCTTTTGAAGCATAACAGGGTACCATAAAATATTAAGACACAAGGGGTAAGGGAATAATTCTTATTGTGAATACTTCTCATCAATGAAAGATACATTTTTTAAAAATGATGTATAAAATAAATGCTCACAGTCAATTCGCAATCGAATTTCTAAGATAACATTATTATATTATGCATATATTTGAAAATTTACTGAATTTTCTATGATTTATAGAAATTTGCCAAAACAAGATTGGTTGATCAGATCCCGTTATCACTAGAACAGATGTTCAATTATTTATTTCCTTCATTAATAAGACATTAAAACCATACTTTAAAAACAAATTACCTGCTTTCTAATGTGTTAAGACATTAATTTGTTCACTCCTTTCTAAAAATCCATGTTTGAAAGACAAAGAGAAAATATAAAAAAAATGTAATACCTTCATTAAAATTCATTCATTTTTCGTCCAGAACGAAATGGAAAAAATAATGCTTATTAATTTTTCTACTGATGATGATTATAAACTTCTGCATTTTCCTTAACTTAATTTCAAAACCAAAGTAATCGATAAAAGCTCTGGAATGATCTCGGGCTAAAACTCAAGCTTCAAACATAATTAATTTGCCTGTCAAAATTATCCCGATATATGACTAAATTCCAAAAGACCATTGTCATGTTACGCTATTTATCTGTCACATTATCCGCCAATCTAACTGCATATTACATAAAATTCAAATACTTTTGACAGGTAGATATATCTCAACTGTTCTCTCTGGCCTGCTCTTTTGTAACGCCGCATCCGATGTAATTTAGAAGCGCACTAACTACATTATCTCTTTTCATCATGTAGAAACCACATTGAGGATCCCGCGGGCCCATAACAATGAAGACTCTAACTTCCAGAATAATTAAATAGAACAGGTAGGTCCAAAAGGTAAGCTCACAATAATTTACACTCGAATGCACCAAACATCGAATATTGTCACATGCCATAATCACAATGCCAGCTTGAAATGTGATAACTACATCGGATGATTTATTAAAAGGCGAACTAAATCAGGAACCGCTGCGATTCCGCTAGTCTAGTAGCGTATTTAAGTTGCTAACGTATTTGTATTAATTGAGCTTGAGTAATTTTCATATCTTTCACTTGGTGTAACAAATAGTTGGTGCCTTGCTCTAAATAATATTTCTCAGAAACTAGAAAAAAATCTTAGTGTAAGGATATTCAAATACCACCTCATTTAAGAACAGTAATAATCAAAACAGTTGCTCTTTGGAAACATAAATGCTATATTTTCTTCGAATTCTTGATTATTAAATATTCCCTCGATTATTTAATATTCGAATGCAAACTACCACCTTTTAAACATCTTCCCAACATATATTATCTGTATTTTCTGTCCAGAGCATCATTTAAATATCATATGAATATATCATTTAAATTCAAACTCTCGTTTTCAAACATTTTGCTGAGGTATTGCATCCTTTCTACTCCTACAAAATGAGCAATGGGCTTCAAAATTTAAATGGTGAAATCCTTGCGTCACTTGAGTTGACTACAACTATTTTCACGTTTGTCCGAGTGTTTCCTTTTAACTACAATGTCTTATTATCTGTCATACTATTAAATTCAAGAACAATTCTCGTTACAACAAGGATGAACTCATCATTCTTTGCATCTGTATTTATGATAATTAAATTCAATGATTTCCTTTGCGTTCTCCTTCGCAATACCGATACTGATAACTATTTCTCTTCGAACTGAGATTGCCTCATATACGCAATTCTCGACTGTTATAAATCAGTAATAAACTGGACCATGTAAGCGTGCGTGGTGTTCGTATTTTCACCATTTTGCTTACTTAGCTATTATAATGGAAGTAATTAGGGTTAATAATGAATTCATGACTAATAAGCATTAACAAAATTTTCTCTATAAATCTGATTAATTATTAATATTCCTTGTTCTTAGTGTTGCATTTTATAGAAATATTCCTTGCCCTATAACGTTAGGATGAATATATGCTTCATCCTTCTCAATCAGCTCTTTCATTAAACTCCTAAAATAATGACTAATCTATTCAGTATCAGAGCAACCCTAAGTCAAGGGGTCAGAAATTTAACGAAGGGTCATACTCAGATGTGTATGAAGCTTTACGAATGACAGACTTCTTTTCTTTCGACTGGTACATATGGAATATTCTGGCTTTAATTGGGAATGAGTCCTAGCATGGAAGGAGAAGCCAGTGATATACGCATTGGAGCTTTTGAAGGGAACACATTGGCACCATTGTCTAGAATTTCCATGTGAGTAGCAAAACTTGGTATAATCTACAGACACGAAATCAAAGATAAAAGTCGAGATGACAAAAATAATTCACAACTATTTGTAATAATCAGTCAATCACTGCTAGAACTGTTGGTTTTCCTTTCATCGATAAGAAATTTCAGTAAAGACCCATTAAGGAAAGAAAATAATTTTTTTTTAAATCCTTAAAGGTGACAATTTTATTCTGCCATATCGATACTATATATAATAAGAAATCTATTTGTTTCAATTATTTAACCCTAAATTCGGTTTGGATTTTATCAGTATTTATTCCGACAATATTTATTGGATGAAATATATAACTGTAGCCTTATCTAGACTTTTCCTGGTCTTTTATCTTTCATGTGTGCAATATATCGCTCAAGTTTGAAAAATTGCAGAAAAATCCATCTGCAGAAATTTTGCGAGATTTTTCAAAAAAAAAAAAAAAAAAAACATTTTAACACAATTCTAGGACTTCAATTAATTCACCTAATTATCAAAATATGTTTAAGTCAAAAGTACTGTTACTTGTAAATGTAAATTTCCTATTATGAGACAGCAAAAAAGTATGTTTTGTATTACTTGTTGATTTTCTTAAAATTGTCCATTATTGAAAAGTTGTATTAATAAATTTAATTTTTTGGCAAATGCAGTTTTTAAATACTATTTTTTATATATTACAAATTCATGGCCATTTAAAAAAATTTCGCTGAATTTTGCAGTTTCTTTGTTGTGTATTTATAATGAAATTTATGAGATATTATCACTTTATATAGAGCATACAGCTTCATTTTTCTTTTAAGATACCTTTAGTAAAAATATTTTATGATATATTAATATTTGTTACAAATTGAAATATTGTTATATTATGCAAAACTAATTAAACAAGATTTTTAAAAAATATTCTTTTATAATAATATCAATTGTTAATTCTTCTGAAATCACTTTTCAAGGAATCGTTAATAAAGCAATCAATATGTGAGTCTGTATTCTATTTAAACAATATCTTGGAATGATGATCCTTCTAAGGCCCAGGTAAAGTTTAAGGTATTGAAATTTACTGATTTTCGATTTTAATAACTTAATATTTTCCAAATATCATTTTAAACCTTTAATATCTCGCTGCTTTCCAGAAATTAAAAAGATACAATGTTTTCCTGGTCGCATTCCCATTTAAATGATTGAGAAGATGAGATTTCAGATATTAATCAAAATTAGTAAATGTAATCTCAGTAAAGGACAATCTATATTGTTTGAATGAAGAAATGAATTCTGTGTTTTAAGCTGAAAGTATGCATGGAACTTAGCATTACCATATGGTACAGTGTATTGCTACGAGTTAAATCAATTGTACTATTGCTAAATTTACAGTTATGCTAAAGCTCAAACAATACATTTTTATTGATTTGCTCCAATTTATTTTTATGACCTGTTTGAAAATGAATTAAACCCATACCACTTCTTGATACTCATCAGTATTAGATTTATAGGTCCGAAAATGAAATGACCAAAATGCTATTTATTATATCGTTTATTTATCCTTTTTGATGGAGACACGTGCTCCTGTTAACTAGCCTCCCATCTGTTCCTTCTTTCTTCTGATTGAGCAAAGACAATTTACCACCAAGTATAAGCATCTGAAAGGATCTTCATTCAATGGCATATGTAGTTAGCTACAAAATGAAAGCACTCATTGTTTATCAGGGATTTGATTTCAGGTTTTATTGTAAATGTTGTTCTTTCAGAATGACTATGGCCCTTCTAAAGCTATTGAAAAGTTTCATAAAATCATTGGTAAATATCTTTTTCACGGAAGTTTTCTTAAAACTGTAACAAAAACTTGTTTTTTCTTTGTTACAATAAACTGTCGTTGCTCCTACAAGAAGACGGTATGCAGGAGGATCTCATAACTTTACGCTATTGAAATTTTTTAAAAATTTTATGAGATGACATTGAGAATCTTATTTATCTTTTATATCGAACAGAAGACGCTTGTTTTTTTATACTTAAAATACTTCAACCCTGAGCAAAGGAATCAATTTTCGACAATTTCGGTCATTTGATGGGGCAACTTAGCACCTAATAGAAAGTTTTATTAAGTTCTCATTAATTAGTGAAATTAAATTTACACCTACATATCCGATAAATTAAGACAATCTACATTTGTGGTATTTATCTATTTTGAATTTTAAACTCATATTAAATAGAATTTTACTGTTGTCAGAATAAAAATCAAGTAAGTTCAACTTTCTCTAAACTATTAAAAACTATATGTATATTATTCAAAAATTAATAATAGTTGTCAGTCGTTTCATAAGACTGATAACTGACTGACTTGAAAAACAATGGAATTTGTTCCTGTATGTTGGTTGATGTAGAAAACAATGTCTTCAGAAAATGCATGTTAGTGGATTTAAAGTTTACAGTTTGCCAAAATCTTATTAGCTGATTCCCCGAATAGGGGGACCTGTTAGTGCACAATATTATTGTTGTGGTGGTGGTCAGAATACTTAGCCTTAGGGAAGCTGGAATCTCTACTATATTCATAGGAATCCTTCAAGGTTTTTAAAGTGTAGAAAGGACAAATAGGAGTCTCTTGGTTTCTTGATTTGGTCTAAAGCTCTTCGGATGCCCAAGGAGATCTATAGTGCATAGATGTTCTTTTGAATTCATTCATTCATTCATTTCTCAACAGGGTACAGGAAAGCATCATCCGCTCAGAAACCTTCTCAAATTCCAAATAGTTTTGGTTGAAGAAAATATTTGGTTTTAAGGCTCATGTTAAGTCTTTGCAAAGGGATTTTTAAGGACTTTTTGTTAGTTGGGAAAAGACTGACCAGCCCAAAGGATTTGATATTGGATGAATCTTTTCATTTCTTGTGGAAGAGGACAATTGCTCCTTTTCTGAAAAGAGTTGGGAAGTGAGGGAGCTGGAGGCACTTGTTGGTAAAGGAACGTGGAAGGTGAGGGATTCTATTGTTGATTTCTTTTAGTATGAGAAAATCAATTGAATCATACCCCGGAGGATTTTTTACTTGCGATTTTTTTAGGATTTTTTTAATTTCATTCTTGGCCGGTTCGTTTCATCAATAGCTTGTTCCGCGCGCAAAGGGGACTTGAGCAGAGTTGGGGAAATTGTGCCTTGGGCTGGAAGGTAAAATTCTTTTAGAATAAAAAGTGCAAAAGAGCTGGCATCTTCTTTTGCTGAGTTCCCAGGAAGTTTGAAGAACTACCAAGGACGTGTGTTTCTGATGAATGCTTTATATCTCAACTTGAAAGTATTTGTGGTTCATGTGCCCATTTTCCGGAACTAGCTCTTTTTTGGATACCTCTTTCTAGGAAAAAGCTTTTTTAATCTTTTGTTACTCTTCATCTTATGTCTTTTGGTGTCTTTTGTTAAAAACTCATATTTTCTTTTTAGTGATATCTAGATTTTGATTGCACCAACTGACCTTGAATTCAGTTTATATATATATATATATATATATATATATATATAGTTTTGTGTCTGGCTTTGCAATATTTAAACTTTCTATTGTTCTGATGAGTTGATCTGGAAATTTACGAATTTCAGTGCACTTCTGAAGATGTGAATCTACTTTCGGCAGTTTTTGAATCACTCTGTTACAGTCGCAATAAACAGTTTTAAACCTGGGGTAGCTATTGGGTTATCAGGATATTGATGTAAATGCATTTGTGACCAACATTACTATAATAGGAACATAATTTAACATAATCTATTTCAAAGAACATAATCTATTTCTGACCGATATTCTAAGTATGTGTATCGGGAGATTTCGAATATCCACTAATAACAGAAGGAATGTTCGCGGATAAAATATGTTGTCCATATTGGTCTTCTGTGACTGCACTAATATCGTTTTTTGTTTTATGATCAGAGGAATGATTATGAAACTAAATTCTGTGAAAGACCTTCCGAGTGTACAAGTTCAGAATTTTTTTTGAAAGGGTAAATCTTTCTAAACTATCTTATTGTCGGATGATCAAGGTATAAAAGTAGAAAATCCTTCTCAAAATAAGTTATTAATAGCTTGAAAACGGGAAGTTAAACTTTGAGCTCCCAAACACTTGTCCAGGACCTCTCCCAGTAACAAAAAAACCCTGCTTGTTTAATGTAAATTGAAACAAGAATTCTGGAGGATAATTATTTATATGATTCTCAGTTAGCTGCCAAAAGGTTTTCAAGCTATAAAAAATATCAATCGTCAAAAGTTGTACCAATATGTATAAAAAGATTTGATAGATTTTATTAAGTCAATATAATGATTAATTTTTGTTGGATATTTTGGGGTGTGATCCTCAATTTTAAACAGCGGTCAAATGAAGTGAATGACAACAGATCCGACAAAGAAATATGTTTCACACATGAAGCAAAAAGTTTGATCGTATTTATTTATCATGCACCAAGCGAGCGTACATGGATATTTCGTACTATTATCATTCGAACTTACAACCTTTTAGTCCCAAAAATCATTCAACCACCATGACAACCTATCACTGACTAGAATGAAATCTTCACCACCTTTAAGAAAATTTGTAGGAATTTCAGCATGAGTATTATTTAAAATTAACCTGGATATATATTTTTTTGGTTATGTTTCTTTTTCGGGGAAGTATGATTCTTCAAAGCCGAACTTGGGATTTCAAAGGGGAAAAAAACATAATAAAGAACTTCAGAAATAGGCTGCACTACAGAACTTAGAGATAGCAATTATAAGAAAATTGACAAAGAGCTTGAAGGGATCTTGTTAAGTTTTATTGTGCCCCAATAAACCTGAAGAGTACTCATAAAAATTCCCTTCCCTAAACTAAAATCAATAATTTTGTCACCGTTCCTAAAATCACATTTGACAAAAGGCGGTATCTGCAGATGGGAACGATTTACGATAGATGTGCTCCAAACAAAACAGGCAGGGGGCGACGGAGTCGAGTTATAATACGCCCAACTTCTTTAAAGAGGTTCACAATGAAGTGCTCGAAACGATGAACAGATTTGGGAGGGGACCAAGTCAGTCCCAGCTGCGCATGATTGCAATTACCAAAACTGAAGTACGATGGCAAAGTAAAAAAGTAGATAAATCCGATATCAAGCCAGCCGTTCAGTTTGCCGGCATTTTTGCTGATGTTTTTGTTGCTGATGATGTTGATGGGTATACTATCTCATTAGTATCGGTTCTCTTCGGGTATCTACTTCTTTCCCTCGAGATCTCGGTTATCTGATATTTTTTGATCGGTTTTTTTACACAAGCGAGAAAGCATTCTGTGGCGGAGCTAAAAGAGATTGGGAGATAGAGAGCTCAGAGCTTTTAAATAAAGTAATTGCACTCGTTTATTAAGTGATTGACGGCGGAAATAGCAGCAATTTCGATTGTGTTTTAATTTCGACCTTTTAAAATGGATATGGAGAGATACTATGGATTGTTTTTAACTTGTTCTTTCGGAAATAAATTCGAATTTATCAATCATTTGAGTTTTAAATTTAACTTATAAGAAAGTTATTGTACATGTTTCCAAGAAACCTGAAATCTGTAAATATTATTATGCTTTTATTCTTTATGTAAAATTATTTAAAAGAAGGAAAATGCTCTTTCTTTTTAAAAAGAATGAGTTAAATGTTTTATTATTTTTGCTCTGTGGCTATATACATATTTCTAAGGCTTAATACATAAATTTTCTCGGTTTAATCAATTTAGTTTAGGTGAAACTACATGCTATTTAAAAGTTACACGACAACTATTTCGGGTATCAGCTTAATTATATTAACATTCCTCTTTAAGCAAAATAAGAGCTGTTCAAATAGCACACTAAAAACAGGCGTAAAGTTCTGTACTTGAAATATTTGAAATGCATTATGCCAACAACGATGGATCTGTGACGAGTCTGGATCATTTATTCCCGATATAGAATTCCCCTTCCATACTTATATTTTTTATCCAAATATTGATAATTTTTGATAGACTTTTACACAGTCGAAAGTAAATTTGGTGGTGAAGTTAACAGGTACAAAAAATAGTTCGGAAATTAAAGAAAGAAATTAATCTCGATAGTAAAGTGATTGTTGGTGAAAATAGATGAGTCGTAAATTTCATTTTAATTCAGGCTATAAAAACTTTATTGATGCAACAAATTGTCATTAAATGCTTTATTTTTAAATTTAAAAAAATCCTGTATGAAACTAATCGTAGTTCTTAGTGATGTTTCAGATATAAATGGTGGTGGGGAGAGATATGTCGGTTGACATTTATACCTGCTATTTCTCTATAAATGTTCATTTTTTACTAAAATTAAGTAAAAAAAAATGTGGAATTAAGAAAATAAATAAACTATTCAATGTTAAATTCATGGCAGTAATCTAAAACAGAAATAACTTCCTCTTTATGTTTGCATTTTTGGTAAGTTAATTAAAATAATTAAAAAGGTTCAAATGCTATATAACTTTAAAATGCTTCCAAAATAATGCATAATTAATTTGTCTTATTTCCCTGTTGACTATGTATACAAGTTTTATTGAGAATTTATAGTGACAAATCTAGTTTTCTAACCTAAATAGATTTTTTTTCATTTCACAACTTTACTTTTTTCATCAACTACTTAATGTCCCAACTATAAAATAATTATTTAGTTTAAAAAATCCAGTTAACATCCATTAACAGCCTTAGTTGTGCATTTTGAATATTACTACCTTCAAGTTTTATTTACCCCACCGCAAATGTACTAACGATTATGTTCTTTTATGCTAATTTTCTTGAATAAGGAATTTTAACTAATTTCTATTAAATATACTCACTGCTATTGGCTATTCTAGCTATACTTTATTCGTTAAGAGCTTAAATATGTTATTTTTTCATGTAACTGGATCAACTACTTATTGTCTCAACTAATAGAGTAAAGATAGAATAGTCAATAACAGAGAGTATATTTAATAGAGATTAGTTAAAATGCCTTATTCAAGAAAATTAGTTAAAAAACATAATCATTAGTATATTTGTTATGCATTGAATAAAACTGTAAGGTTGTAACATTGAAAATGCACAATTAATGCTGTTAATGGATGTTAGAAATATACGAGGGCCATTCAGAAACTAACCTCCGATTGGTCACAGTGCGGGTAGTGGGGGGAGTAGCGCGCCATCTGTGCATTCACGCACTCAGCAGGTCAGTCGGCATCAAGCCGTAGTCGAGTGAACATCGTACCTGAGCTAGTTTAGTTTTTGTGGCAGTTTGAAATGTGTGCTGCAATAGAAAATCCCGCCAAATGTGAGGTGCGTGCTGTTATAAGGTTTTTTACAGCCAAAGGATACTCTGCAGCAGCTATTCATCGTGAGCTTTGTGCCGTGTACGGACCAAAAGTTATGAGTGAAGGAGTTGTCCGTGAATGGGTACGTTTATTTAAAAGTGGACGAGAAAACGTTCATGATGAAGAGAGGAGTGGTAGACCATCATTGGTGACTGACGAACTCGTTCAGACAGTTGATGCAAAAGTTCGTGAAAATCGACGTTTCACAATGGCGGAGTTGTCTACTGATTTTCCACAGATTTCTAAGACTCTTTTGTACGAGATAGTCACAGCAAGATTGGGTTACCGTAAGTTCTGTGCACGATGGGTGCCGAAAATTCTTACCGACCACCACAAAACTCAAAGAATGGCCTCTGCATTAGACTTTCTGTCACGTTATGAGGACGAAGGAGAACCATTGTTAAACAGAATCGTGACCGGTGACGAAACCTGGATTAAGTACGTGAACCCTGAGACAAAAGAACAATCAAAGATGTGGGCACATTCAGATTCGCCTATCAAACCAAAAAAAGCCCGGCAAGATTTTTCTGCCAGAAAACTGATGGCAAAGGTGTTTTGGGATGCCAAAGGGGTGTTGTTGGTTGAATTCATGGAACGTGGGACGACCATTAATCAAGACGTGTACTGTGAAACACTAAAAGCATTACGACGGGCTATACAGAACAAACGCCGTGGTATGCTGACTTCCGGTATCGTTTTTTTGCACGATAACGCCCGTCCTCACTCTGCTCGCAGAACAACAGCCCTTCTTGAGTCCTTCAAGTGGGACGTTTTCAACCATCCACCTTACAGCCCAGATCTGGCGCCAAGCGATTATCACCTCTTCATGCATATGAAGAAATGGCTCGGGTCCCAGCGGTTTGATGACGACGAAGAGCTCAAAGATGCGGTCACAGGCTGGCTCAAGGCACAAGCGGGTGATTTTTATGCAGAAGGAATTTCAAAGCTTGTGAAGAGATACGATAAGTGCCTCAATCGTAATGGAGACTATGTCGAAAAATAGTGCAAAGATGTAGTTGTAAGATGTATATATTAAAATATTTTTACTTAACTTGGTGTATTTTTTTCAATTAACCGGAGGTTAGTTTCTGAACGGCCCTCGTATTTTTAACTACGTAATTCGGCTACAGGTATTAAAAAAATAAACTATTCACTTTATCAAAAGACATATAAAGAAGGAGTTTTCAAAAGACAAAATAATTTTACTAAATAATCAATAAAAACAGATTTGTGAAAAAATAAATTCAGCAGTGAAATATATTATATTGAAAATTTCAAACTAAAACTCAGTGAAAAAGGAGTCTGCAAAGATAACACCATTTGAATTTCTTGAATGGTAGAATTTTTTAAACACTTAAAAAGAAGTCATTTTTATGATTAAAATATTGAATATGATACAAGTTTTCAATTGCTACATTTTTAAAACTCTATATCAAAGAAAATCCTATTGCTATATTCTTTTTCAAAAGAAATTTCTATTTCCTATTCCTACCATAAGATTTAAACTTATTTTCCCTTTATAAAGAAATTTTTGTGTTAAATTTTTCCTGAGAATTAAAAAAAAAACAGAACCTTAAGAAGAACTAGTTAAGATTTCCTAAACGTTTCAGTTAAACGTTTACTTTAAACAACTGAATACAGATTTTTAAATTTCTCAGAGACGATTCATTGAATTATGAAGGATCAATCAATTTTATTTCAAACGAAATTTATTGACGATGTTTAATTATTTCCTCAGTAATAACAGTAATGATATTTTTTCTTTAGGATTACAACATTCTTATGTATAAGTGTTTACTGAACAGGAAGAAAAACCATTAATTACAATGTGGAATGAAAGAAAAAAAACCCAAAAACCAAATATTACTCTTTCTAAAAATGTTACCCAGTCGAATAAATAAATTTTCGCCTTAATTCTTTTATCAATCTTAATCATTTCTTCGTCCTGTATCAATTGAAGTATTTATCAGCATTTTGCGGTCGGAAAAAATAAATCTAGAAAGAAATGAAAACACATTCAAACTTATTGAATATATCATCCGTGTGTTAAAGAGAACTATTTCGTTAATATATCATTAGAAAACGGATGGCACAAAGCATATTTTTCTTGTAGATCCTGATATCTCTTCAATAGAGAAAATGAAACACAAAAATAAAAGATTGCGCGTAATTTTCTTTAGGGCATTACCATAGCTTTAGCCTTTGCTCTCGCATCTGTTATAATTAATGATACTTATTTATTCTCATCTCTGGAAAAAAGGAGCGATTCTAAACACCATGGAAATAGCACATTAAACTTTCCAACGATATTATTCATTATAATATTTCTGTAAAGGCTGGAGTTTTCTTTAGCTTTCATCCTTTTCCTATTAATTTTTCTTTTCCTTTTATTCATTCCCCACTTTCTACCTTTTATCTTTGCTATTTTTTCCCTAGACTCGACTCATCCCATTCTGTTCGTACTATTCTTTTTATATCTTTCTATATTTAGGAAAATTTTTTGCTATTACTTCACTCCTCTTAAAAGTTCTTGAAAGAAATAGCCATCAAGAATGGGTCAATTTATCTCGCGCTTATTTTATCTCTTTTAATACCGCACCGAGGAAGATCACCAGTGTGAAATCTGCGCGTGCCCCCCCCTCTCCTCTTTCGCGCAATTCTTTTAAATGAAAGCCTAGAAATAATAATTATCCAAAAAACTACCATTAATTTTCACCAAACAGTATTACTTTCTGGCGCGATAATTTCTATCAGTTCTAACTTTATAGTTTACCATTACACAACTCTTTTAAAGGAAAAGTGTTCAAGATAGGTTGTAGTATTTTTCAGTAAGGGTGCAGAAAAAAAAAAGAAAAATTCGCATTTTAATCCAATAAAGCACTCTTCATAAATACATTATCGATTGATTGATGAAAACGCCTTTTTTGCGGTGATCACTACTCAACAATAAAAATTTTGACTTAGTTTTGACTTATCAATAGAGATTAATTAAAGTTAAAATATTAATGAGATACATGACCCAAAATGAAGGATGCAAGACAGTTTCAACTGTCAGAATTAGTCGCCGGCCCTCATAATATATGGTCAAAAAATTTATACTTATGTTAATTTGAAACGTATATAATGAAAAATAATCACAAACTTCCCATTATTCCTACCGCAAATCTGTACAAAGTTAAAATTGCGACAATATCACGTTTAATAATACCTAGTTGTAGTCACAATACACAGCTAAATAAGTACACCTATCCCCCGATTTACACTGAAGATAGGTTCCTTAGAAAACCGTGTAAATCGAAATCGTTGATTCTTATACGTAAAACCGTGTAAAACGAAAACAAACTAAAATGTGCATAATTCAGTCATTTATTTCAACGTAAAATAAAACTAAATATATCTTAAAAACATAAAAATAACTGTCTATTTATAAAATAACAAAAATATAAGGTATATTTATGTAATTCATTTTACATATAGAAACGTGTAAAAGTGAACCGTGAAACCGTGTAAAAGTGAAATCATCTAAACCGAGTGCCGTGTAAATCGGGGGATAGGTGTAATGCTATATGCGTTTTATATTATATTTTAGAATGGTTATCTCGAATTTCTGAGTTTCCCTTATTCTTTCCAAAGTGCAGCCGAAAAAAATGAGGAAGAAAGGATTTTAGATAGCTTCAAGTACCACGATGTCCAACTGAAACCAGTAACAATACAGTGAAGCAACGATGCATATAGCTTTCTAAAATATATTTATAAAAAATAGACTCAAATATTTTTGAGGAATTTAAAGCCAAAATCGGATTTCTTTAGTATTCAAAAATATTTCAGAATATTAGAAATTACTTTAAAAAACTGACTTAAATTATCTTAACAAGATAACGTCAACGGCTCCTCATAAATTTAATACTGGAATGCGTTTTGCAACAAACATATTGAAAAAGAGCGTGGAGCCACAAAGGAATATATATATTTGAATGCAAGATACCGTATAAATATTATGTTTTTCATGCAACTGGAATGTCATGAAATTCATCTCTGTTAAAGAATTCTTTATATACTTAATGTTTTAAGTATATTCCAAAATTTTAAAAATAGCATTTATTTCGCATAGCATCAAATTACGAAAACTTATGCCTATCAATATTCCAAGATTCTGTACTGAAATAATCAGTTAAAACTTATTTTTGTTACATAGTTCGATTGAATAGTGTTTTTTTTAATATTGCATAAAATTGAAGGATTCATTTATTTTATATATGTATAGGGAAAATCATTCAGAGTAATGAAGTATTGGAAGTAGATAAAAATTTGTATGGGTTCATATGATACTTTGATAATTAAAAAAAAAAATTAACATTGGAGAAACTCATGATTTTAATTCAAGACCTGACTGTTATTATTAGCCCCATTTTTTTAATTATAATTCCTTTAATTTCACAAATATCATTCATTTATGAAGGATAATTTTTAAACAAATACCTTCATTCATAATATCTGTATTAAGAATACTATATTGGCGTATCCAAACTGAATACACACATGTTGAAACCTCATAATTTGTGAATATTAATAATAACCATAAGATAATTCCCTTAAGATAATTTACAAAACAAAACATATACTGATTTTATTTCTCCAGTTAAAACTAAACTTGTTGCTATTTTATGAAATTCTATCTTTATTGGAATATTTCATTACTTTCGTTTTAAACGAAGTTTATTGTAAAATTCAGCAGTATAATGGTATATATTAGCAAAAATGACATTTAATGTTTTTTTGACAAAATCCGCAAGAAATCGGCCTCGAAACGCTACTAATTTTAAAACATTCTATCTAATAACATGAGTATAATGACCAATATTGTCAATCCTCTATATTTTTTAAAAATTTACCTTGATATCCCCTATGGGAAAACTTTCAAAATGGATTTCTTTCCATTGATTCTAATCCAAAATAACTTAATAACATTATAGCCAATATTACCAATCAAAGATATTTTTAAAAAGTTATCTTGATATAATTTGTCGAAAATCTATTTAAAAAAATTACAGAATCCCAAACCTTTTACCCATTTCACTTTCCTACATTCGCAATTTAACGACTACCTAAAGATTTATAGTAGGTCCCAAATCTGAAACTCTCAACAGAATCCTCCTCTTTACTTTGCAGTGAGAATAAACTCAATCCAATGAGTTAACTCCGGGCCATGACTCTTGTGGGTTGGCAGTTTTAGGATGAACGACAAGCCAACTAAGAATAGGACAGAGAAACTGCATTTCCCGTTGGTACTTGATCTTCCTCTCCCAGTTGGCACTGAACTGACACTGAAGAGGTTGTAGCTAACAGAAATTTGTCAGTTACGCTGGCTCTGGAAATTCAAAATACCAATGGTTGCAGCTCTAGACTCATCAGTGGTTGAAAATGTAACACGTAGGAGCAAATGAGCATCACATAAATTCGTTAATATGAAAAATTGGATCGATAAGGTTTAAGAAATCAAACTTAAGGGATTTTGGAAATTTGCATACTACCATTGGATTCAGTAGTTCATCAGACATTTACTGATATCTTTTATCAAGAGAGAAATTATTCTTTAAGATAGTTGTTTCTAACACACTGTTAGGAAAGCTATTTTAATTATGATATTACTCCTTATTGAATAATCGTATTCAGTAAGGAACAACATTGAACCTTATTCCTTATTGAATATATTGTAGAACAGAGTTTTTAATTAAAATATTTAACTGAAATAAATTGCTATTATAACAACAGTAACTATAAATGATTTTTGCAGGAGATTACTATCGCAAATAATAAGATTACTCAGAGATAAAATGATAATAAATGAAAGGATTTTCGAAGATTTAGTGATCAACATTAGACTTAATCAAAAAATTAAAAATCAGCCAAACCTTATTTGCTGATCTCCTTTAAACAAGAAAGATAACTTTTTATGAATAGTTACTTAGTAGGTTTCTCAGAAGTGTCAAGATTATTTCACAATTAATTCTGCTTTTTATATCTGATGGCGTATAAAATATTAAAAAGTTATGATATAAAAGAAAATTACTGGAATTTAAATTTCAAATTAACAAATAAAATTCATTTGAATGGTAATCAAACTTTTTATTTTAAATTTAAAATGAAACATAAATTGGTAGTTCAAGTTATAAATAGGCTACATTCACTCTATTGTCAAAAATTTCATTGCAGTCTCTGTTACTTAACTCTGCATTTAGAAAATACTTTCAATTCGTTGGTTTGAATAACATTCGTCCCTTATTTCTTTGAAAATTCCCACCTGGAAATTCTGAAATTGCTTATTCGAAAAAGCATAGTTTCTCAAAAATTTAATCAGCTTTATGATAGTAAATAACAAATATTTAGATGAAAGGTAACCAAACTCTATTCTTTAATTACTTTTCAAAATAAAATGATGCCACTTTTTTCTTAGTGTGTCTAGTATAAAATTATTTAAAATTAAAAAAGAAAAATACAGCGGAAAGAAAACTTACTTGTATGGATTTAAATGCTTGAACTAGTATCAGAAGAAATGCAAAGCAGCAATTTTTCCTTAATAAAGTAAATTATATATTTTTAAGAGTAATGCAATTATAATCTTGAAAGGCGGCTAGTTTTGTTTAAATGTTAAGCATCTGAGTGTCAACGCATCTGAAAAATAACTAAGCGAATTGATCCAGATCATTAATTAAAATTTTGTTTATTTGTCTTGAATACACACCTTTTCAATTAAAAATACATCTTTTGATAGAAAAACCAAGAGGTTTTAAGCCATAGAAGTAATTGGCATTTATAAGATATAAACTCGGAGAACAAGAACAAATCCACTTCATCATTATCACGTGTATTTATCAAGCAAATTAATAAAAACGGTGTCGAGTTAAGTAACGAAATTTAATATTAGCGACAATTTTTATCAACAATATGAACAAAGTTAACACCAGTCTTCATAAAAAGTTTAATTAATTGCTAAATAAAATTAAGCCCCAAGCTTTATTCTGTTGATCTTAAGTAACAAATTTTGTGAAGTAATTAAGATTTCTTTTTTTTGTTTTTGATTGTTTTTAAAATATGTAATCGATTTTGAAATAAATTTATCATTTTATATCTAATCATTCCTTCGTAGCTGATATAAAGATAACAGCGCTGCAGGAAAAACTTCATTTTCCTTGGAATTAAGTTTCTTCAGAAAGAAAAATATATGGTGAAACATTTTTACAAATAGAGATTTATCAGATATAGCAGGGGCTTTTTTTGTAACAAAAAACTGAAGCATCTAGGGAGATAATAATGTATCGCAGATTCAGAAAACTCGTAAATTAATAAATTAGTTTAACTTTTTGTTTCGTGGAATTTCATGAATTTATATTTAAAACTCCATTTAAATGTAATTTAAATTAAAGAGTTCCTAATTTCCAAACACTTTTATTTTAAGCATATGATTGCATTATTAAAGGAAGAAAATATATCTCATAAAGTCTGAAATGATTTTGATAAAAATGTAAGCATAAACATTTATGAATCTCAAAATTGTTATTTATAGAGTATTTAATCACTGATTTTTTTCATTTGGAAATTAAATAAATTTTAATCAAATATTTTAAAATGCCTAAAATTATTTGCATCCAAGGTGTAAGAAATAACTATTCTAATTTCCAATACTAAATTTGTTTTGGAACATTTGGTACTACTAGAACTACGAACATTCGGAACTAATCATTCTTATTATAAACAATTTTAAAGCAGATTGTTGAAAAGAAGGAGCCATGTTATAATATTTTACATTATAATGGATGAGAGAAAACTTTATGAAAGATATAATTTTTTGGGTTTTTTAATTTCCTTATTGATCACAAAAATATTTGCTGAAACATTATAGATGGATCTTTATAAAAAAATTTAAATTTCTCAATAAATCTGAATTGTAAAACACAACATTCTCAGTTTTTTTTAAAAATTATTATAATTTCATCGACGTTAAATTTTAAATGTTGCAATGCAAGACTTTTTAAAATGTTTTCCCTAATTGCATTTATTTGTTTATTGAATTTTGATATCTGCTGTTTGTCTGTCATATAACTAGGTGTTTAACATGTATTAAGTTATCAAATTCTTTATTTTGATCAAAAACAATTATTTGAACATGAAATGCTCCAAATGCTTCATAATCTGAATGGAAGAATAAATGTATATAATAATAGTTGTTTTAATAATATAATCCTTAATCATTGTTTGAAAAACATTTCCTTATTACACCTCATGATATATAGATGATGGCTTGGTAGTACAGCCTCGATTTCGAACATGAATTTTGGGTCTGAATCCCAATCTATCAGCTGCAAGCGAGTCTCCCTTTTAAAACCTCCTAAGTCAAATGCCCTTCCATTTGAGGGACTGCACTGGATCTGCAGTTATCCTCGTTATCTGACTGCTGTTCAAATTCGTTATGTCTGACCAAAAATACCTACTTATTCCTTCAAGACGACACTCAATTATAACTAAGTAAGCCAGAGCTTGTAAGCATTCGAGTTGTGTTGGCGTGATGAATGAAGTATCAGTTATGACATATGCTTGAAAAATAGGCATGCATAGATTATAAAAAAGTGATAAATAGTTAACTGAGGTTGCAAAATATAGAAAGAATACTTTTTAAAATTATTAAATAGTTACGAAAAAGACATTAATTCCAGAAACATCACCTTTAAAATTTTCTGGGCCTTGACATCATAATTATTTTCCATATTATAAAACATAAAAGTCACGTTATTTTTTGCCTGCTTCATAGTAAACTATAATAGAAATTGGTTCCATTTATTTTCAAAGAAAATTGCCTATTTTCATTGAGATGTATTCATGGATTCCATTACAAAATTATAAATACGATGTTTATTCAAAAATATAAGCGTTACAATGAGACATTTTTATTTTATTCTTGCATGTATGCCGCCTAGTTGATATAAAAAACAAATATATTTTTAACTTACTTTATAGTTGAGCGTAATATATTTTTTTTCCCAAATGAAATCAAAGACTGCCATTCTTAAAATAGATTTCAAATTTAAAAACTACTACGTAAAGAGCTCATCCCTGAACTATTAAAAAAGAAAGGTGGATGGTGTGCATTCCGCGGAAAAAAATAAATTTTGTAGTGTGACATGTCGGTTTTATGTCATGCTGGACAAACAAATACCTCAGTGAGAGGAATTTATCCCTTCCTTTTCATGTCAACGGAGAGAAAAATAAAAGGTGTTCACGATCTTAAATCATGATTCTTTAACTACCTGTCATTTTGGAGACCTGCCGTTGCCCTGATCCCGAGAAAGGCCCACGATAAAGGGTTGTAATTTTTCGCCCTAGTCCTTTGCCTGGGTGTGCCTAGAAACGTCACCTAAAATTAGAGGCTGTTCCCATCACGTCTACGTTTGGATCTGCCATTTCATTCCTTCTTATGCTACAGATTCATCTCTGCCAGAAATTCGGTTTTTCCCCCTGTTCCCTCTTCCATCATCGGATTTATATATTTTCGATGGTAGAAGGCCGATCTTTTACTTTTTATCCCATGGGATACCTGGGGTTTGCAGGGAAAAAATTGGAAAAGCTTTCGATATTCTCTGAATTTTAATTCACCTTTTCCAGACCAATACTTTAACTTTGGGATAGAAGTATATCAATAATAAATGATTCTCCCGGTCGAGCAATGGCAATTTCTGCAATTTAAAGTGATCAAAAGAAAGCGGGAGAAATGGTTGATTTGTGAAAATTGTCTGAAATTGGTTAGAATTGATCTTGAGGGAATTTTAGTTAGCAACTTATATTTTTTAAGGGCAATATCTTTATATAGCGATATGCTAATTATAATTCATATAGGCTTTAAAAAAGCTCTTTTCTAAAGTTCTTCTTTTAATAAATCATTCTATTTAATTCCAGTTGTATTATGTGGATCAAGAAGTTTTTCCCATTCAGAGAACTTAGAATTGATTGATTGATCTTGTACATACAAAATTTTATCGAGTTTTATAAACTTGTAATATATAAAAGAAAACTAATATACTAAATTTAATTAGAAATAAAAGTAAATTTTGCAATATATTTGTATAAAAGGTATACGAGGGATAGCAAATAACATATTTACGAATATGTATATATTAAAAATTCATTTCGGAAAAACCTAAGACGAGCATACAAACCATAGAAATAGGCTGAAAAGCCCATATATATATCTATATATATCCTGAGCAAACTAAATAATATAATAATAAATACTGAAATATTCTTTCGAAATTTACCTTAGAGTTTAAATAACTAAAGTAGTTTCAAAGAGGAAAATAGTCACATTTCGAACAATATTTTTTCATTTATCAATAACTGAGAGACGAAATCTAAAATTTCGAAAAGTTTGATTTTTTTTAACCAACAAAATGCAGAATAAAATACATTCACAAATCCTTCATTATCTTGAAATTTATTTCATGGAAAAAAATCAGCTATTTTTTAAAAGCTAGTTAATACGAGATTCCTGCAATAATATCGATAATGGTTAAAATAAAAATGGCTTAAAAATCTGTGCAGGGAATATGAAAGAAAAAAAATGATATAAAAATTTGAATTGCACAAGCGTCAACTTTTCGAGTTCATTAAACATCTCTATTAGAGACATGTGGATCAAAGAAATGGCTTATCCATTATCCATTAGGAAATTAAACAGCCAGTTCCATCGAAAACTGCGGTAGCTATCAGTTAAAATCTGCCCATACACATAGATGTGTACCGCATTTTAGAAATGATCTTTTGTTTTACCAGCTATGCCATCATCGTGATTATGAATCTGTTTTGTTTCTTGGTGGAATGGAAAAAATAATAATGAAACCCATAAAAAGAGTATTCTGATGAAAGTAAAATATCAAATAATTCTTAGTGATATCTGGCGGTTGTGTTGGAAAGTCGTCCATATATTCCTTAGAAGCTTATTGCAGGTGACGATCAGTTGCAGAAGAAACACATTGATCAGATTGCTTTCGTGAAATCACTCTCAAAAATGAAAAGGGAACGGGTCCAAATTGAAATTGTACCTGGATGTTCTTAGAAAAATCATTTTGATGTGACAAAGAGCTACCTGAATGAGATAACTCTGTTTTTTGTATACTGTGTACAAGATAAAAAAGCCCCTACTACAATACAATGTCAAAATAAAAGGTGTGATGAAACCCAATGGCAAAATTATGCTAATAGTCATAGAATAAAAAGTATATTTTTGAAATTATTCTCTGCGTGTTTTAAAAATGAAACTTCTACACCAAGTTATACAATGGCATTATTTATCGAGACTCAAGAAATATTTTAAACGAAAAGGAAAAGCTTTATATTTAATGCAATAAGTAAGCCAATAAAAACAATTCTTAAAAAGTACTGATCCCTTGAAAGCTATAATATTCATGGGGTCACCACTGAGGATATAATACAATATACTACATTTAAACCCTCTTGATTTCGTACAAGATAATAGGTATTCAACAGTACAACTGTTAGGGGATTTGGGCTATCTTTTCCTAATGAAATGACAAGACTTGCAAGCTTATTTGTATGTTGAATTTATTTATATGTCAGACAATCTACTTTTAGAAAGGAATCTTTGTTTTATTGAATATACATTTCTGAGGGAAAAAATTCTTAAAAAGTACTACATAAAGTCCTGTGACTTATGAAAATAATAATTCTGATGAATGTATGGTATTGTTACTTTCATGCATAATAGAAATCTAAATAATGAATTAGATTGTATGAAATGCCAATTATAAGCATCTTTAGAGGAAGATCTCGAGAGAAGAAAGTTAATAAAAATGGGTTTCAATTCCCCCAAATTTATTTTTTTTAATTATTTATTTTTTATGCAAGCAAAAAATATTCACCTTTGAAAGAAAAAAAGGTGTTTTAAATATCTTTGACTCCATTGCAAATGCTTATAACCTGAAAAATATTCAAACCAGATAATAAAAATTTTGAAAAATATTATGATTTTTGAATAGAATAATTTGAATTTCAGAATCATCTAAAACAAATAATCATCAAGATAGACAAGAAAATAGCAGAAATCTTGAAAATACAGAAATAAATAAGATAGCATTTTTTAAACCAAAACCTTATCATCCAACACAATCTTTTGCATATTATTATGAGGGAAAGTCTAAAAATCTTCCAATACCTAACAAATAACCTAACGCAAACAATTCCCTTAGAAAAAAAGGCCGAAAATGCATTAATCAGTTGCGTAACTGTGTCTTAATCGTTGAAAACCTCTAATTACGGAGCCATGGAAAGTAAAGCCCTTTCACATTTTGGGCGTAGACTAAAGTGGAGGAAAGAGCAATTTTTGCCTTAAGTCACTTTAAATAATCTCCGTAAACAGAAATAATAAGGAATAAAAAATGAATCACTATCACTTAACGAACATAAAAATACATGGGCGTGATAAATTTTCACCTGCCGCACTAGCAACAAAAGTTGACGTCAAACCGTGAATGGTAAATGGCTCAAGAACCACCTTCTAATGCGTGCACGGTGTAGAAAGGGTGGGTGTGATGACGACTTCTGAAATTGGGAGCTGAAAATGATTTATATTTCTTTTTACAATCAGCCAGAAAATCTATTAACGCAGCTTAAGTACAGAAAGTATTTTGTTTATTATTAACACTGGTTTTTTTTATCTTTAGAAAATAGTGTGTCGTTGTGCTACAGATTATTGATTGTAAATGCAAAGATTGCTCTCATAATTGTTATTATTATCTTATAACTCTCCTAAAACTTTTTTTAAATTTATTTTTCAGGAGATTTTTAATATATTTTCTTTCTTTATTTCTCATTTTTTTATGGAGGAAAAATTCTTGAAAGGTTTTCGTCGTTTATTTTAAATCATGTAGAAAAGGCTGTTAATAATAAAAAAAAGTCTCGTGCATACTTAAGATAAAACATTGTTAGTCAAAACGTGTAAAAAAATTAACTGCATAATTAATCTATTATAATTATTTTCAAAATTTCTTTAAAATATTTTATGAATCTTTTTCATAATTTTTTTGACACTTGGCTATTGTTTATACTTATTATTAGATGCAAAATAAATAAACTTTCAGGAACCTTCACTTACGCTGCAAATTTCTGATGCTGAATAATTATGAAAATTCTCCTAATGAAATGATTTTATTATCATAATTATGAAATTTCTCTCTTCCATGAAATGCCAATTCCCACAGATTTTATTTGAATAAATGATTATTAGCCATCTAAAGCGCCATGGTGCTTTTCATAGTAAAAGCTATAGAAAATCAAGAAAATGTTGTAAATGCTATGATATAAAAAGAGTATATTTCTGTCTAGATTCCCTAATATAATTGAATACGGTAAAATATCGAAGAAAATTTATACACATTTAGCAGAATAATTAATATGATCTTCAATAAGTCGGAAAATGAAAGACTCAGTTCATCATGCTGCACAGTATTAAGTAATATTATATTATTCTATATGGAATATCATACAAAATTTGGAATGTTACTTAATATTGTTCAATGTATGTATGCTTCTGGGATGGTAGCTTATTTAGCTTTTTTAACTTGAATTCAAAATCTTAAAATTTTTCTTCATAACTCATTCTGCAGCTTCAAATTCGGTCATCATTTGCAAATTAAATAAACCTGTTCATTATTAAAGGCACTTAAACTATTTAATTCCGAAACATTTAATCTATGAGGCTAAAAGTATGGGTAATGTATGGGAAACAGGAGCATGTAATTTTTTATCTTTGTTATTTAAATTTATGTACTATTGACCTATATTAAAATTCTTACAAATATTCTATCTAAAAATACATTAGAAGCTTAGAAACACATCTAGTAGTTTTCGACCGTAAAAAAAGGACGAGACTTCCTCTTAAAAATAGATTGAATTCCCAATAGTGAAATAATTTGAGCAACTCAGTTTCATTTTGAAAATTGTTCTGGGATGTGAATGTCTGAAATTACCTAAGCATTTTATTAAAATTCGATAATCAAAATTATCCACTAAAATTATTGAAGTTCCGTAATTAATTTATTGAAACTCAGTGACAATCTTTTCTACTTTACGCTTTATCTGCAGGAGCTGATCCTTTATTCTCAATAACCAATTTTTTTTATAATTTTTGAATGAAAAATTCTGAGCTTCGACCCAAGGTCAACGTAGCTTAGTCTCCGTGATCACAACTATACTTTTTATTGTATAGAAAGACAAATCATCAACCAGAATATGCACTATGCACACATTAATACCTAGTTTAAATCGTTAGCGAGATAAGCTGTAAAATGGAACAAATTTCGTGGCAAGCAATTAACATCAATTAAAATTTGAATTCGACATCTAAACCATCTAATAGACCCCTACACTTTCACTTAAGCCTTCTAGAAACAGTTATAAATGTATTAGCCTTCTCATGAGGTATATGTTATGGGAGTGGTGTCCTTTGCGAGTAAGAACTAAATATATAGAGCGAAAATTGTTGAAGATTTCAGGATTTGGGTGGACCTGACACCAAAACAGCGATATTGCTAAGAATGTTATGGGGCGTTGTCTGATAGATAAAAATCCCATGCATGATACACCCTTCCCCCTTTTCATATTTCCTTTTGAGACCATCTTACTATATTGACTCTGCTTTTCTTCAAGCAAAGTCCCATTTCATTTAGATAATGTGTTTACCATCTATGCTGAAAGACTGTTCCTGAATGGGTGATAGAAGATGCAGATTGGCGTGTGATATGCTGCTGATAATTATGTTATTACTTTCAGTTCTAAGAGGTATACACGTATCTGGCATAAATGAAATCGACTGGTGATACATACAAAAGATAGATGAAAACGTAAAAGGAGTGATCTTTCATTAAAAATAGCGATATATTGTACACTCCAGAGCAGTTTTGTAATTATGTCGAAAATAAATTATTTAATAGTTTAGTAAAATGTTCATATGATGTTAATGAATGTGTTATATGATATTAATATGATGCAGGAAATGTTAGAGGCTTTGTAAAATGTTAATAGCAACATTAGGAATTGTACAATATGCTTCAATAAAATTACGAAATAGAACACTTACAAATACTTTAATTTTTTTTAAGCTGAATACCACGTTTTTAAAAGCTGAAGAAAAACAGAAGCACATCTTTAGATTCATACTTGCATTTTCCAAAACTTGACAAATTTTATCAGTAACAGATCGGTTATGGGTCAACTCAAAAAAATTGTTACATTGACGAATACAATTTATATTTCAAGATTTTCTTTGAATATCATTCAGATAGTCATTATTTTTCAAATTTATAGGAAATAAATAAGGTAAACTAAATTATGTCAGCTATTTACTTTCAGAGTTTAAAAGACGAGATATAAAATGTTATTTTGCCGACGCATTTTGCATATTTTGCAATTTTTATTCAATATATTTTTTATATGTAGTGATATATATTACACATACTAATCATTGAGATTGTTGCTTAAATATTTTTTTTTGTATTTGTATTAAAAATACAGAAAGTACCGTAAATTTGTGAATTAAATAATTTTTTTAAACTTCTCAATTATAGAAATTGAAATTCAGTATATACTGATAACAAAAATTATTAACTTTTTTTCCTTTATTGTTCACGAATTTCCAGTAAATTGTAAGGCAAAACCAACTTGTTTCGATTATTATATTAGTTTATTATTTATTTTGACGTAGCATGTAAATATATATATTTTCTAAAGAAAGTGTTTTACTGAAACTAAAGTATTAAAAATAAAATAGACTAATAATATGTTTGCTATTAAATATTTTCCTAGCTTTAAGCGGAAAATATTTAGCATATTTATAAGCTTATTTCCAAACCATAAGTTAGATCTTAAATATTTACAGTTATTAAAGAAACAGCTCTTTTCTTCAAAGACTTTTCCTTTTTCGATAAGAAAATGTTTACCGTCGTTATAATTGAAAATGAGTCGAGGTTTATTTAAAGTCAAAAATTGCAACAAATTATATATATTTCAGACAGGAAAAAGAAAATAATGAAAAAAAAAAATCCAGAGTCAAACGAATCCAGTTTTTTACGAAAGTAAATAATTACGATTTAGCTGCAAGTAAAATTCATTTTTACCTGGTTAGATAAATTAAAATCATATTTAAATTTTCTGTTTAGTTTGAAAAACTTGTTATCGGTTGTGTTGACAAGTCAGCGCCTGGAGCTCTTTGCAATGTAATTCTTCAAAGTATTAAGAAAGTGGTAGAACTCGTCCAATAATGAAAAGAGGCGAACAATATAAATCTACGCAAAATCAAATATATCGATCTCTTTTTATAGTGTAAAAAAGAGAGCTGGAAGGAATCATTAAAATTAAAGCAGAAGATGAAAGTGAAACGTAGTTGATTGGAAAAAGATGCACCGAAAGTTTTTTTTCTTGCCAAAAGCAGATTTTTTTTTCCTTCAAGGAGTACAATCAATGACACGTTTCTCATCTTCTTTAAGTCCATCAAATCTGCATAACAATGGCGTGTTTAAGTTCGATTCTGTTGCATGCATGACAACAAGCTTGAAGCATTAACGCAAATCTCATTAAAAGAAAGTAAAAACGTTTTGAAAGCATTTCCTTTTCCATTTTAAATCTTTAAAAAGAAGAAATTCCACACCAGGTACAGAATAATGTTTTTTTCTTAAGAAGTACTACGGAATAATTTCATAAATGGTGGTATTTTTCAAAATTCAAAGGGTTTTTTCTACCAACTGATGCCATGATAAGAAGTCCAGCTCCAAAAGATCCTGTGGTGGCCAACGTGGTTACACTTATACAATTTTTATACGCTGTAAATTGGAATTCTTCTCATTTTATTCATTTTATAGTTTCAAAGGAATGCTTTTGAGGTTTTCAAGATTATAAACATATTATTCAGAGGTACAAAGTAATGTATCATACTTGTGTTTATTTTTATTAAATGAAATAGATGTATAATAAGCCGTTTTTAATTGTTATGGTGTGTAAGAGTATGATGAAATGTCGTTAATTGTTTCTCTGAAAGATGAATAATATTCTTTTTACTAGTATCATTTGTACTGCTTGAAACGCACTGAGTTTCAAATACATTAATTTTCCTATTTTAAGCAAAAATAAACATAATCTGCATTATTATGCTTTATTAATTTTTCAGTATTGCAAGAAAAATTTTACTGAATTGTGCATAGATACAGTTCAATATTATTTGATGCACACTAATTACACATGTTTTATATTGAAAAAACTCATAAAACGCTATGGAAGCAGTTATAAAATACACTGAATAGTAAGGGGAAAATTAAGATCATAGTATGTAATCTTTTAAAGATATAACAGAATGCATCGAATTTGAGAGCAGGCAATTTATAATCATAAACTTATTTTTTAAAATGAATTAATCGGTAAGTCTAAGTTTAATTCTAACTATTATTTTTTTAAATTTAAGATAAGTCTGAAACATTCATATGCTGGCAACAGCAATTCTTATAGAAAAACAATTTTTAATCCTAAAATACAATATATCAATAATTAAAGTATGATACAGGGAATTTAATGTAAGAATACTTTATCCTTCCTTTGAATTCTCAATTATCTCAATACTGAGTATTCAGCATCTATGTTGGAGAAATGATAACTTCAAGTGGTGACCTGTTTAAAACTAAAACGAATGCTCTGTACCAGCATATAAAATAACCTTTCGCTCTTTTTATTTGATTATAACAAAATTTACTATTCGAAGATAATATAGTAAACTAAAGTTTAAGCAAGAAAAATAAAAGATAAATAAAAGCATTTACCAATTACGTCTCTAAAAGGCTTATAATAATAGATTGCAAGTCAATATTTCCTTCAATTTGTAAAAATAATCCTGACGTATGGAAGTTCTCTCTTGTAAACCGAGTTGATTTAAATAGAATTGAATATATTATTGAATGAATTAAACAATATCAACTAGATTAAACTTAAAATAATTTTCTATATATTATGATATTGAAAAATTCCTTAAATCATATTTTAAATCTCCAAGTTTTTTCAGTTTGTTGAATGACAGCATATTCTTGTATGTCTATGTAAATGGCTACGTACATACTATTCCAGATATTTATAACTTAATCCAAATTAAAATGAAAATTCTTTTAAGACATGATTTTTAAATAAAAATAAAACTGAATGCTTTATAATTAAACATGTATAAAATACTATAAAGTAAATAATAAAATTAATTTGACTTTTATTATGCTTAAAAAAATCTGATGATAATAAGAAAATAATTTTAGGTGTGATTAAAAATAATTTGAACCGAAAAAAATAAGCAAAATTCTTGATTCGAATGAAATAAAACCCTATTGAATGAAAATAGATTCTATCATTTCATTATTAAATAGAAGCGAATAATAAAGGATCAAATTACATTAAGGCGAAATAATCATTTAATTATTTGTAGAAATTCTACATTTTATCCAATAATAAGCATAGGAACACACTTAAATACCCAAAACAGTATTTCGAATCGGACAAGCAAGAGATGTATAAAGGCTCTCCACTCGTAAGAGCATTTTGTTGAATAACATACAAGTCCTTATGAAAATCTCTACGAATCGATCAACGGGCAAACAGAGTTTGTTATTGCTTGATTAATGATCTACCGTCATGTTGGAAATGTCATTTATGCACCGAAAGCTTCAAAATTCCTATTCGATGAGCTGCAGAGCTGTTGGTTCTCATTGAATATAGATTAGAGTTTGATCAGTAACTATCTATATTTCTGACTAACGACTTTCTGATACCAAATTTATGAAAAACAGGTTTTTGAACATTCCATCAACAGGAAAAGTTTGTGTAGTTATCAAGCTTGATCGGTATTGCACATTATTTCCACGTTGTGCTTACTCAATCTTTCCTGAAGAGACAAGGAAGATTCGTTTTCTTCTAAAGTTCATCTCACAGGCTATTGCAGATTCAATTTGAATTCAATGGATGATATAACTGCTTTGTGTTGAAAGCGAATTTTAATGATGGGATAAAAATAGTTCGCTTAATTATACTATATTTCTACATTTTTTTAAAGCAGTTTAATTGAAATTATAACTATTTATACATCTTTAACTGAATCTCACTCAGATAATGAAAATAATTCGCGTAATTTAATCATATATATTAATTTACAATAAATATGATTATTTTATTTCAATGAGAAAAATCATAGCTTTCTTATTTATTCAGAATAATGAGTGTATATATATTTTTAAAATGGTGAGATTTTACTATTATGTTCTAATAAACACTTTACCTTTATTAAACTTTTGTCTTCTTTATTTCCTTTCAAAATGAATAGTAAAACCAAGCAAGAAAAATAAATTTTGATATAAAAAGATTAGCTTCTCTTATTTATTAGTTTCCCGAACATTACTGAAATCCTGTATTTTTAAATTATAGAATTATTTTGTGAGTAAGCTTAACTTTTATAAATTTTTTATTAATTAATTCATAATTAATTATAATTCATATATTTATATATATTAATAATTCATATTCAGAATTCATATTATAGAAATTTATAAATAGTTTGATATTTGTTAAATAATTTAAAGCTAACTTAAAAAAAACATGTATAAATATAACTTAACGTATAATTAATTTTCAAAAAGATTATCAAGCATTTAGTTATCATTAAACTGCAGTTTATTTTAATTTTTCATCTGCTGATAAGTACATGTCCGGACAATTGATTGGATTGAATTTAGAAATCCAAATTAAAATTAATTCCAAACATAAAATTTTAATCAAAATGGAACAATTTAAAATATGTAATAAATTATTTGTTTTACTTCGTTAAGAAATCAGGTTAAAAATTTAATTAGATGCATATTTTGTTACATAATTTAAAACTAATGAAAAAAATATATAAATTTAAATATAACTTAGCGCATAATTAATTATCAAAAAATTATTTTTACTCTTTACAAATAAAGTGATTTATTTTTGCACAAAATAAGGAATACTAGAGCTACATTTGATAAACATTTTGGAATGGTGTTATGTGTATTCATAAATAATTTTATTTAAGAACTAAATTAGGATGACAAAATACAAAATACCTTTTATAAAATGGAAAATCTCCATTTTCGTCTGAAAATTTATAATGAGCAAGTATTCTATTTCAATAACTTTTATTAAACTTATAAATAAGAGAAGCGAATCTTTTTATATCAAAATGGAATTTATTATTTATTTTACATGCATTTATTATTCAATTTTAAAGCAAGTAAAACAGATAAAGCTTATTCAGTAATTTTGTTTGATTCTATTGAAGTTTCATATTTCATATTAAGAGCAAATACAAAAAGAACTCATTTGGATTTATTTGATAAAAGTTTGAATGCTTAATCTGAAGAGCATCGTCATAAAAAATGTAAAAAGTTTAATTAAAAATTTGGACTTTTAATTATTTCCAATAAAATATTTATTCACTTGAATTCAATAATTACTAACAATTATTACATTTTTTTATTTTAATTTTTGTACCTGTTTCATAAAATTTTTCCTCAACCGAAATTGGATTTCTTTATAGGAATTAAAGTGAATGCATTGACTGTAAATAATTTTATAAAATAAATATTTATTATAATAGAACTTTTCGCATTTCACAATGACGGTGACTTAAATCTTTAATCAACAATATAATAAGAAAATAAAACTTCTCGTACATTTCTTTTTGAATGCACATGAATAATCTATTCAGAAGAAAGTTAAATTCACAAAAAAGATATTGCATTATAAAATTATGCAAATGTGAGAAATTTCACATTTTTCTCCAAAACATGCATAATTCATCTAACTTAAAGAAAGAAAATAAGGAAAATTAGGTGGTGCACATTCTTAGTATACTAAAACTTAATGAAACCAATTAAATGGCTTGTGAAGAACTGTGAAACATTCTCGTTAAAATATACACCGATTTTTCTTTTTGAAAGTAATTACTCAATGATTATCTCCAAAAATCATTTATTAAACAAGTAAAACTGTGATTATCGAAGAAAAATCTGTTGCGCTTCTTGATTCTTGTTAGCAAAAACAAAAATTTAATGAAGCTAATAAGTGAAACTGTAAAGTTTCAAACCTTGTAATGGATCACTCTGTGGCTTTTGTTAGACTCTTCGACTTAAAGACGGACTTCATTATTTAGCGATCAGTTAGACATAATATATGTTATTAAATGAGAATTTGTTGCCTTACTTTGTTGTTCAGGAAATGAGTAGGAAATATTAACACTTAAAAAGAGTGTGCATCGATTTTTCCCTGCACTCTTTTCTCAAATATTTCAGCTTTCATGCTTACTTTTCTAAAAAAAGGATATGCCTTATGAACAAAACAATCGCCGTTCCATAAGTAAAATAAATTTATTCTAAAAATCATATTTATCTTATTATCCTTTATTGGATATTGCATATTTTGTCAATATATACTTTGATATATATTGGAATATACAATTATGATTGAGCATGAATAGCACCGGCTAGGCTAATTAATTATTGTTATAGTTTTTAATTGATAAATCTATTAACACAAAACCTATCAATAGCATTTTTACAAGGTCTTGTGTCAAAAGGATAGTTTAATTACCTAACAGAAATGCTTTAGATGAGTAGAATTAAATGATTTCTTTTCAGAGCATGATAGAGGAAATAATATTTGACCATATAAGGACAAAATCACAGTTTCGTTGCGAAATGTTGGAAAATGCAAAAAAAAAAAAAAAAAAAAAAATGATAGCAGATTGAATCATCTTCATGAAATAATTCATCATGATTGGGATGACGAGTATTATTTATGAATTGTAAGTAATACAGACAGATAATAGGTGTTAAAAATTATCAAAAATTGTCCCTATTCCTTTTTTTGTTTAAACTGTGTCTTTTCCTCTATTAATTTTTTCAATAGGTTCTGATAACTATGTCAAACAGAAATGGTCAGTATTTATTTTCCGTATACTGCATTAGAAAAATATTTTAATTCTGAAGAATGATACATTAATTCTTTATTTTCCGATTATGTAAAATATCAAGATTCAGAATTCATTTTACCGTTAAAGTGACTACTTTTAAACCATTTATGCTTTATATATCATGATAATAAGGATTTACATAAACACATCCTCATCAGCATATTGCAATTATTAAAAATTATTTGAGTTTAAAATTCCTGATTATGCATCATTTTCGTTTCCTTCTCTTGTACAGACAAAAATGAAATTAACTCCAACAGAATTATTTTGTAAACAACCGTATTGCTTAAAACACTGGTTTTATGTTTCATTTACTTTTAAGTATTTTCACAAGTATTTTGGGAGCTTAGAATGCTTGCTATGCTTCAATATATGCCTTTATTTTTTCAATTCAATGGGAAAAAATGCCATAAATTTATATTAACTCTTATATAAACAATAAGGATGTAGCCATGCATTATTTTACAGTTAAAATGAAATGCAAATTTATAAATACGATTAATCTTCAATTATAATCATGGGTCATAGCGGAAAATTTTCTCATGGGCAACATGAATGAATCTGGGTTAAAATTAATGTTTTTAAGTAGATCTAGGAATGAATGTTAGGTGCCAAAATTGTTAAGGAACGTGAAAATATTAAGAAATAAATAATGCTAAAAATAGCCTACGTAAAATGTAATAAAAAATAAAATTTAAAACAACCGAAAAATTTCGTAAATAACGAGGAAATGTGTCACCATTTTTGTACTTGGTTAATGAAAATTTATAATTGCCTCAATGAAAAAGGCCATTTGTGATGAAAATGACAAGCACTTTTTACTGATGAAATGCAGAACCCACATCTAAAGAAAACTCTGCTTTCAGTTGTTAAAATTCTGCATTTGATTCAGTTTAATAGATCCATTACAATGGATTTACAGAGTCGAATGATTCCCAAGCAAACACGTTTTTAAAAGCTCCAGTGTATTCCAACATTTAGTAGTTCTAGCAGTCTCATTTATTTAAGGGATTTCATCAAAGTTAGCTGTGAATTTAAATCCCCTTAATTAAGCGCTTTCTATAAAGCAGAATTTCTTACCACAATGTCTTAAGAAGGCGCCATTCATTTTTTAACAGGAATAGGAAAGAAATTGGGACAAACAATAATAATTTTGAACACGAATGAAAATAGAATTCTTAGGAAGTGCGTGAAAATAAGACTCAATGTTGCAACAAGAAAAAAAGAAAGCAAAAGGAAAGAAAAGCAACTATAAGACGAAAGTCTCATTTCCCAAATACTATCTTAGTGGCTATTTGGATGCAATCGGCAAGCCTGAAACCTCCCTTCTGTGAGCTACAAACAATTCGCGTTCCCTTTGTAACCTTCCCTTTTGGCAAGCAATATAAATGAAGAAAAGCACTCTGGCAATCTTTTGGAGCGAAGCCGCCGATTTTGGTGCCATTTGGCCCTACGCGGATTTGGACTTTTTCTCTGATTTAAACTCTGATAAAACCACGCGACGGGTATTATTTTTTTTCTGTTTCGACCCCTTTTCAGGCTCGTCTTATCTACATGAATGTAAGCCGACACGCTTCGAAGAACCTTGCCATTACGAAAAAGCTTCGGCGGCCATTTAGGTGGCAGATAACCAAGTTTATAAAGGACATACTATTCTACCTTCTCTCCTGGTCATTTGGAGTTTACAAATCGGGTTCTACTCCCCTTACATGGGATGTTTTTATTTCTGTTTTTGGATCCAGACGTTTGTCCGAAGAAATGATACGACGTTTGTCCATGTAGGTCATTTCTTCTTTGATTTCCTGCATTGGATCTGAAATTACTTAAACTGTAAAATGCTCGCAATTCAACTAAATGAAATGAAAAAGGAATATTTTTAAAGATATAGTGGATTGATCTACGCGCCATATTGCTTGTAAAGTTATTTATAGTGCATTTACTTTTTTATATTTAGGGTTATGTTATAGATTTTTAAATAAAAAACGAGCAGAGGAGTCTTTATTTAATAAAAGTTACTTTTGTCTAAAAAAGTTGGTGGGACAGGCAACATTTTTTAAAGTATTAGTTGCTTATCTGTACTAATAAAAAATCAGTATTCATTCAAATATGATCATTTACTGATGAATATTTTTGACATTTACTATGCAGCTAAATTATTTCCAAACTATAAATGTATCTGCAGTTATAAGGTAATTACAAGTATATTTGTTAAAATTCTTGCATCTTTATGTATTTATGGGCAAAGTGTGTTTCATTATATAATCTCAATGGCATGTAGAATGCTGGATCGTTTGGTTTCGTGAAATCCATGAATATTTGCAATTATCACCAAATAGCATAATATCCAAGAATGTTTAGGATCACCTTCCAATAGGCATGCAATTCAAGCAGATGAATGTAGGAATTTCCTGTGAACAGCAGAATCGATTTGATTAGAGGACTCAATCCATATTAGAAATAAACTTTCATACCGTTATGGAATCTCAGCAAGCTTACTAACGTTTTATTCAGCGGCTCAGGCATAGAGACTGTAGTGTTTATCTCTCAGTTGCATTTGATCATCACGTTAACACATGGAAATGTTATTCAGAGGAATATGCAAGGCCAGAATAGTCTAGATTCCAGAACATATAATCATCAGAACTCTCCTCGATTTGATCTTCTATTGCCATAACCCTTCAACGTCAAATTCCTCTCCACAATTCATTATTTATCTCAAAGAATGTGGCAATCAACTTGTGTATTGTTCGTTTCAGTATCCTGAGACGACCACTTTTCGATGATTCTATCAGACTAAGGGATGAGATGCGGAAGAATGTGAGTAATTCCAGAATTCTTTGTCATTGTTTAACCTCAATTGTAGGCTCTTACTTTTTCATTCAATTCTCTTTTTTTACGTGAATGCAAGTATCTTGTTGTTTCTAACCGTATTATTTTGGTTTAGTTTAGTTCACCTTGAATTTACCTTATTGTTCAATGTTAACATTGCCTCATTTCAACTTTCCCTGATTCTGGCTAATTAAATAACTCTTAACGCATGCGCAAAACCGCGGAGACTCTTAGAATTCGTTAGCAAACAAAAGTATTGTGGAATGGTCACCTCTATTCAGAAATTAGAAATGTTGATTATTCAGCATATTTGCATGATCATTGATTTTTTGTGAGATTATTTTACTCACATAATAATCTTATGCAAGATTATTTCACTCACATAATAATCTTATGAGAGATTATTTTATTCAAGAGCTATTCACAATATACTCTCGACTATGGTGGATGAGTAATTAAAAAAGTTAATTACTTTCCAATACCATACCACACATATTAAATTCCAACAATTATTTCACGTTCAAACTCAATTAAATTTCATTACAGTGTATATCAACGTAATTAACAATTTATAAAGGGTTTCAAAATGCTAATAAAAACATTTAAAAAACCCCTCTCTTTATTTAAAAACAATTTTATATCAATCCAGAAAACACGAAAAATTTTCAAAGTCTAAAAAACTGTGTGATAGTATCAAAGTAAAAAAAAAATAAAGGATTGTATAATTACACAATCCTCATTTCACACACTCATATTCAATAGTTTAATTCCTAAAAAGCTTAAGCATAATATATTGTGCATTTTTTTCTTAAAAATGAAAATACTGTAGTTTCTTTCAAAAGCATTAAAAATATGACAAAAAGTAACTGTTAAAAGTTTATAAGATTGACGTTTTCTTTAATGGGAGAACAATGAACAGCATTAAGTAATTAATTTTTATGTTCTCTTGATGTTTTCTGCATATTCCAAATACTAATTAATTCGTACTATTTTTCACAATGCTTGAGAAATAGTTTTAATGTTCAAAAATGGTAGAAATGTCAGCTTGCTTTCGGCTGATTAATAATTTTTTTCATTAATATTTATATCTAATAATGTTTTTAAATGCAATACAACAAAAACTATGAAATTGTAATGAGGATCATTCTTTCCATACCAACCATGGTTATATAACTAACAACAAACATGAAATTATGCTTAAACAAAGCCCGTCTCTTTTGACCTCTGTATTTTAAATTGAGTACCAACTAAAATCTTTGAAAACACCAGCTGATGTGAACTAGAAACTTTGAATTTCTCAACTATTTGAATGTTTGATGAATTTTGGGAATAAGCAAAGCTGACCCATCTTCATAAATTCTATTTGATCTGAGCAGAATTGCTAATGTCGAACATCAAGAAAATTGGTTGATTATCCTTAAGTATAAGACAATGAATATTCTTCGTAATTTATAATTATTATTCCTTCTGAGATTAATGAGATATATTTACCCGAGAACAGATTATAGGAAATCCTACGAATAGTTTTGAATCACGAGACACGTTAATAATGGAAAAGATTCAGAGTAAGAGGTATTCGAAATTCATGATTAAACCAGCTACTTAATAAATTATCGAATTTGTTTAAACGGATAATCATATGACATTTCCTATGTTTCGAGCATATTTATCGAGAAATGAAAAGATTATAAGTATAAATTAATCTGATGTCCTGCTGATATTTAATATTGCTTGGAAATCTTGCATTTGAATTTTAAGCCAAATTATTTTTACAACTTGTAGTTAATTTGTGGATCTATAAGGACTTCTCATGAGGAGTTGTTTTTCTTTTTAAGAATATTGTATTGAAAAATAAGGAAAATTCAAATTTTTAAGGAGAATAAAATGAATAAGTTTTTAGTTCATTGAGCATTCCCGAAAAACATTCAAAACATTCCCGAAATATAATCAAAAGTAGATTTATTTGTTTTTACTACACAAATTTCGACACTTAACTATTAAATTAATGTTTAACTTTTGTTGAATTTAAACTTTTAGTAGAATCATGATAAGAAATTTTGGCATAAAATTATTTTATGCATTAGATATACTCTTCTTGCAAAGTTATTCCTCCCAGAAGAAAATTCGATTGAAATTTAGGTATACCTGCCATTTCATACGATAAATAAAATACGATAGTCAAATTACCAAATATATATTTCAATTCAAATGCAAGAAAACGTTAGTCAATGAAAAAAAGGAATGAAAAATAATCATTGCTTAAAAAATGTCCAAAGTTTTTTTTTTTTTTTTTTTTTTTTTTTTTTTGATTTTGAACTAAAAATATCTAAAACCCATCCTCTTAGTAAACTCGTGAATTTAAAAGAAAACCTTAAAAAATGTAAAAAATTAATATTTTATGATTTATTTAAGGAAAATTATGATAATTTTTTGTCTTCTCTCGGATAGATTCTCTATACTGCACTTTGTTTATTTTCCCCCATTCTAGCATAGTACATTAATCAGCTTTCCCTTTCCTGTTTCGGAAGATTCGAATAAATGAATTTTGAAAGGGGGGGGGGAGTAATCCAAATGACTGAGTCATCCTAAAAATTAAAACGAACCACCGTAACCCTTTTCAGTGCTAGCATCATACATCACCTTTCATGTAGAGGTATCAACCGCCATCGGAGAAGAGGTAACTCGCGCCATGCCACTACTGTACCTTTCAGGGAAATGAGAAAAATCTTCCATACTGGAAGCATCTCATCCCCATATCTGAAGTACTCGCTTCCAATAGATTAACAAAGTAATATCGTTTATAAAAGGAAATGATAATAGAGTCGTAACATCATGTTGTACGCATTGCCGTTTTTATTTAATGCAAGCATTTCTATTTGGGATTTGTTACCGTCTATATGCACGTGAGGTAGATAAGCAAACGAAAATATCTCAGCAGTTTTGAAGGAAACCTTCAGAGAAACATCAAATGGTTAAAGCAGTAACTTCTCGAGACTATGTAAATTATGTTGCCTGAAATGTAAAAAAGTATCACTACTACCAAGTTTGAGCAGTGGAGTAAAAGGAAGTGAAGGATAAGAAATTTTCTTGGGAAGGAATCCTTTTATCAGAGTTAAAAAAAAATTAAATTTTATTCCTAAATTTGAAATTTTATCCGAGTTCCTTATAAGTGCTCATAATATGCATTCATTTGTTTAATCACAATTTAAATGTTTACGCACTTCAGTCGACTTAATTATGTAATTTAGGATTTCATTAAATTCAAATTTATACGTTTTTTGTATATCGTTATATGCATTGCAATCTATGCTTCATAATATTCCTGTTTATATTCTATGAGGAATTGACAAACACATTGTAAAAACATTTTTAAGAGAAAAAAAAGCATTTTGTACGAGCAGTTTAACAGGTATATTTTTTTAATTTGTTGTCCTCAAGTATGGCGTACTCTTCTGAAATTTTTATTTTCTTTATAATTTAATAATCGAGATATAAAGTAATTATTATGCAGTGCAAATACACTGATGGAAAAAAATCTCAACACCAAGAAAAAATTATTGTACAGTAATGAAATTTTAGGAATACATTTGTCTAGGTAACATATTTAATTGATTAAAGTTTCAAGATCACAGGTAGAGCCATTGGCGAGAAGAGCCATTTCAAATGTGAAATGTTGGTACATTAGTAACTGGTGTAACCGCCAGAATTTTGAATGCAAGCATGCAAACGTGCATGCATTGTGTCGTACAGGTGTCGGATATCAGTTTGTGGGATGGAGTTCCATGCCTGTTGCACTTGGGCGGTCAATGCATGGACGGTTAATGCTGGTTGTGGATGACGCTGGAGTTGTCGTCCAATGATGTCCCATACGTGCTCGATTGGAGAAAGATCTGGTGATATAGCAGGCCAAGACAGCATGTCGACACTCTGTAGAGCATGTTGGGTTACAACAGCGGTATGAGGGCGAGCATTATCCTGTTGGAAAACACCCCCTTGAATGCAGTTCATGAATGGCATCACAACAGGTTGTATCACTATACTGACGTACAAATTTGTAGTCAGGGTGCGTGGAATAACCAAGAGAGTCCTCCTGCTGTCATACGAAATTGATCCCCAAACCATAACTCCAGGAGTAGGCCCTGTGTGTCTAGGCCGCAGACAGGTCACTAGCAGGCATTCACCTGGCCTCCTTCTAACCAACAAACGGCTATCACTGCGACCAAGGCAGAACCGGCTTTCATCAGAAAACACAACAGATCTCCACTCCGTCCTCCAATGAGCTCTAGCTTGACACCACTCACGTCGCAAACGGCAGTGGTTTGGAGTCAGTGGAATGCACTGTACAGGGCGTCTGGCTCGGAGCTGTCCTTGAAGTAACGCATTTGTAACAGTTCGTTGTGTCATTGTGATGCCAACTGCAGGTCTAATTTCAGCTGCAGACGCATTACGATTAGCCACAGCCATACGCCGAATACGACGGTCTTCCCTCTCAGTAGCACCACGTGGCCGCCCGGAACCTGGTCTTCTTGAGGCAGTACCTTCCCTTGACCACTGCCGCCAATACTCATGCACAGTGGATACATTCCTGCCAAGTCTTTCAGCAATATCGCGGAAAGAAAACCCACCTTCTCGTAGCCCTACAACACGACCTCGTTCAAACTCAGTGAGCTGTTGATAATGGCTTCTTCGTCTTCTCAGAGGCATCCTTGACTAACATTAACCCACTACGTCAAATCTCAATTGTAAATAACGATCACGAACCTTACAGCGCTTATTTAAAGCAAACCTCATTTGCATGTTCATAGTGTCGCTACTTGCGCCACACTTACGCGCGTAGCTCGAAATTTGAATCGACATCATCTTTCAGATGTATATACACGCCTACCAAATTTCGTTTATCTAGCACAGCTCCTTCCTAGTGTTGGGATTTTTTTTCCATCAGTGTATGTATACAATAGGATTAAATCCTGTTCATGTGACACACCTCATGGGTGCCACGCAAAAAGGATTTTGGAATTTACAACACAATCTTTTATGATATAAAAACGAAAAAAAAATGTTTCGGAATAGTTTAAGGAAAGCATTTATCTAAATTTTAGATACATGTAAAATTTTAAATAAATGAGGATGTATGTCAAGTAATTATGTCATGTGTATTTAGATCCTATTTTGTATTTCCGTTTGATAAATAATAATTGACAGACATTTTAATTCGGAAAATAAAATAATAAATTATGATCAATCAATGTAGAATATGATAATAATAGTCCCGATGAAGTAACTGAAAGAAAAGCGAAATCATTTGAGATCAACTCTCTTTTTTAAAGCACCCATCCAGGTGTTATAAGCTGTATCCAAAGAATATTGACGATTTTTTCTAGGCCCAAAATCATGTGGCCATTGCTCATCTTTTGCCATCGCATCCACACAGCGCCCATCCTTATGAAAGTTGTGTACTTTGCTTTCTTTATAGAGCCCATAATCCTAGAGTTTACTGCCATTATCGAGAACAAGGCACTTTCGCTTGTCTTTTTCAGTTAAGCGGTTTTCTGTCCTCTCCTTATTTTTATGCCTTTTCTTTTGTGCAGAGTTGATATTTTGCAGGTGTAACTAAGAAAATTTAATGCATCTGTAAGATCCAAAGCCATCTTAAAGTCCTAAGCCTTTCATTTCTTATGCATTTCCCGCTTTAAAAGCCTTTTATGTGTCCACACAGTCCATAAGAGTGTACGCCATACATACTAAAGAATATAAACAATTTTGATTTTACGATTTTTCCTAGATTAACATGTTTTTCCCTTAGCCACCCTACGTTGCCTATGCGTGAAAGGGACGCTATTTATAGGACATGAAGACATAAAATAACGGAGCACCAGCCAATAATTTTAAAGTTACTAGAGGACTATATACAAATTCTGTATCACTTCCTTTTAGACGATATCTGATGTAGGAGAAAAGAACAGATTATTGAAGATATTCATAACACTAGACTTCATTATTAGGTAGTTCCCAACTATTTTCTTTAGAATTTGAAACATCGATTAAAAGAATCATTTTAATGATAGACTTTTGAAACGTTGATTAGTTTGCCTTTTAGACAGGAAATTAAGAATATATAAAATATAGAATAATGAAGAATCAAGAAAGGAAAAGGAACATCTGAGAAAAACGTGCAGTTAATTTGATAAAATATCTGTGATTTCATTTACAATGGTATATGATCTTTGTATTTTCCTTTTTACCGAAATCATTTCATGTGATATCTGTCTTCGATTGTTCTTCGAAGGAAGCTCATCCTTTTCATGAAATATTCAAAAAGTTTGCTTTGAATTTCATAATCTTTCTTAACACTTGTGTATTTATTTATTCATGCGTTCATATTTAAAAAGATGTAAAACAAATTCGAATTAAGTATATATATATATGTATTATATATTATATATAAATATATGCAGAGCATTTGGAATATGTACACAAATACCGAGTAACTCAATTTTTAGGTATTTCTATAACTGAGAATTACTCTTTCCACTGGATACGAGTAAACTTTACAAATATTCTACAAATACCCTTATTATTTATGGAAGAATTTAAACTAAGTTTTCCCAGTATTTATTAAATATTCTATTTAAATATAGATTTTTATTATTAATACGCATTTTACTGAATACAGAAGTTCTGAATACAGATAACACAACTTTTCAGTTTTAACTTTCTTAACGCAAGTTTTCGTTTGATTTACTGAAAGAAACTTTATAAAATAACCCTGCACTGACCATATTTAGTAGTAATTAATCTTAATAATATATAAATATTTCAAATACCTATTAGCAAAACGATTCTAATAAAACGTCTTGACTATAAACGTGACGCCTTTAATTATACAAATTGTGAGCTAACCACAGAGACCATCGTGGCCTTTATATTAGTTTTGCCTTCGATATCAGTAGAAAGAACACGCTTGACTGGAGCAACTTATCTTGAACAGTCGGCAGCATTGCATCGGCGACGAGTAAAAGGCCTTACTGAGCGGGGGATATATAGCCTAATGACGATGACTAAATGCAATAGAGAAGGCGCAAATAACACAGTTTCTTTGACCGGAGGGTAAGGGATAAAAGCCGGGCTTCAGTCGAGCATTCATCCGCTACTTAACTAACACATGAGTGCTTTTACTCCGAATTGGTGTTTGTTTTTGTACCATCATTGCATTAGGCCGTGCTACGAAGATTTACTCCCCCCTTGTACGTCGTTTAATTACATCGAGTTGCGTGGAAAAGACAATGGACTGGGCTGTATTACAGTGTATAAATGTTTGTTTAGTGAATTGAGCTGAGAGATCACTAGAAAAGTTCTACAGGTTGAGATCATGGTGAGAAAAAAGAAGTTGTTTGGCATAAAAAAATTGAACGTGATAAAAATGCTAAGTACAATATTTCACGGAATCTTTATAAATATTTTAATTTCGTCGAAATAAAATGTAAATTCACAAAACCAAAGATCCACTCAATTTTATAATTAAAACTCTCACATTTACTATTTGGTCTCTTTCTTTTACATGTGTATATTTTTAAATTAAAGCATTTTCATTTGTACATGTTTACCGTTTAATAAAAATTTTGCATAAAAGAGTATTTTAAATTTGTTGATTACCGATGCTTAGAAATTTCTAAGCAAGATTTTATAATTAAGGATTTCTGAAGTTATTAGCAATTTGTCTAAAATTAAATTCGTTAAAAGCATAACAATGAATCAAATTCATTGCATTTTATAGCAGTGTAAAGAAGTTTTTTAAAACTTTTCTCAATTGTTTACAAGAAATTATGATTTAAACAGAGCTGGAACAACAAATCATATATGAAATATGTCCATATTGCTTTGGACCTCTGTTTAAAAGATTGTATTTTGTTTGTTATGGTTTCTTTTGGCTCGAAAACTATAAAAAACAATACATTTTTTAGATCTGAAGAAAGTATAGATAAGTCATTTTGAAAAGATATTTTTTTATCTCTTTAGATATCAATTAAAACAAGCTGGAACCAACCGAAATTTAATTATTCCTCTTATATATATATATATATATATATATATATAAAACTGAAAGAAAATTCAGTTCACAAGAAGTATTCGAAAGTTATTGATTATTTTAATTGTATTAAAATTGCGATTTCATGTAAATAACTGAGGACAGTTAGAAAATTCCTTTAACTCATAAAATACATTAAAAATGGCGTATATTTGTGTATTTATGAAATTTAATTCCAGGGTAATTTCTACTTATAATCATAGAGCCCCACAGTTATAAAAACCCTTAAAATTCATTATTTGGTAATCTACAAATCTGAAACTCTCGTCTACTATTTTAATTGCATTCTGTATATATTTAAATGTGTAATTAAAAATGTGTCAATTTAAAAAAACTTTTTTTATATGTGAATTTTTTAAAAAGATTGTAAAGATTTTCAGAATGTTAATTTTATTTAACTTTTTAAATATAGGTCAGATTCCCCATAGGAAACTTACAAGAAGGTGGTCCCTTATTTCCTGCTTTGCAAAGAAAATACATAATTGATTTATATCAGAAATACGAATTATCGCCAATTCTCTTTGCACGAAATGCATTATAAAAACTATTTGGTTATGTTAATATGATACATTGAAGTGTAAGAATAGTCCTATTATTTATGAAATATTGATCGGGAACGCATACGATGCAAAATATCTGTTATTTTCATCATTTTTCAATCATTTTCCTATACTTTATTGCTCTATATAAATATTATTCTATGGAATATGCTAAATTGTTCGATATTTATTTTATTTCATTAAAGAAAAAGCCTTGCATCCACGACGCTTTGACAATCATTTAGCATGTTCAACTATAACGTACAATAGATACTTATTTACATTATATGTACCGAAATATTTACATATATCTGAAATGAGTTCATTATGTTTAAGTAAAGAATAAATTACACCCGAGTTACCCCGGAAAAGCATCTGGCCAATTTTTCACTCTAAACTCTTCTGAGGAATTCGATGTCCAATAGCCAGTTGCTAGAAGAGTCCCAGAATTTGTTCTCGAATATTCAATAGATAACGAAACATGCTTTTTAATAGTTAAGGTTAAAGCTCATATCTGCACTGATTTTGAAAACTGGGAAAGCAATGTGAATATTTTCAGAGGTTTACTGAATGAATACATTAAATTGTTAAACTTTTATTTTCAAGATACCCAAAGTAAGAAATTTTCGCAGAAATTAAAGAAAAATATTTTTGATTAAAATGTTGTTCATATGTAATTATTTTAATGTTATTTGATATACAATAAAACCATAGGATAAGGGAATAATAATAATAATATTAGATATTATTTATGTTTTCTTTCCATTATTAATATACCTTTTAGAAACCCAAACTTTCTTAAAATAAATAAACAAGCTTTACAAACTGGTTAAAACTTCTTGAGGAAATAAATATATTGTAGATAATATGACAAAAACATTTTAAATCAAATTTATTTTATTTGTAAATGCATCCTCCCTTGCATGCTTTCGATTTCAACCAAAATATCATTTCTAAACAACACGTCAAAACTATCATTACGGCATTTAAATCTTTAAAATCAGTTCACCAGAAGTACCTTTACTCAAAACGCTATTTATTTCCTGAGCATTAAGCACACTTGAGCAGTCAAATGATAAATTTCAAGCACTAAAGCTTCAAACAATGGAAAAAGGAAAGAATAAGATTGATAGGTAAAGTAATAATTGTAATCGTTCGCGTGGAACCCGTGGCATAAAATAAAACAGGAATACTCAAAATTTCTGTTCCGTAAAACTGTCCGTTCGTCACTTTCTCCGCATCAACGAATTTTACGAAACAAAACTTATTCGTAAAATGGAAATTGCAAATGCGAAATTTCGTGAAGAAAGCAAATGTCTTTTTATCCTTTCTTTATTTTGTTTTTACTTGGGTCGCCACTATATTATGTTTTATCGAATAAAATAGTTTTACAGAAGTTTATTTGTTTTAATCGAGTGTGTGGAGGAGGTTTCTAATGGAGGCTTTATGTTTTCTTTGGAATAAAAGTAAGTTGTTTTGATAATGTTGAGATTTGATTGAGGGTTTATTAGCAGGAAACGGATGCCGATCGGGGAAGTAATTAATATAGAATGTACCTTTTATGTACGCAATTTTAACGATGATGGATGTCTATTTGTTTTATAAATTTGTAGTTTCAAATGTATAAAGTATAAAAAATTGAATTATTGTGATCATAAAAGAATTTAGTGTCTGGAATTGAACAAAGCTCCATTTGAGATTTCAATCAAAATAAATACTTTTTTTCTTTTGAAATTATATTCTTTCTATAAAAATTCACAGAATTGTATTAATTGATATTGATTGAAGATATATTTAGAGGCGTTGCCAAGAATACGAAGATATGCAAAGGCATTTGTAATGTCTTTATCTTTTAAAATGTAGATCGCAGAACTCTAGAGCATGTCGAATGGAATTTGGTTAGCAATCTTTAGACAAATATAAAATATTTCTACCGTATTTTGGACTAAATAAGTTTTTTTATACATCTAGCGTACGTATGCTTGTGAACATGATCATTCAAAAATATACTAAAAATATGAAACTTATTATGTTGCTTCGACACTAAAAGTTACATTTAAATGAAAGTTTTTACTCAGTCATTTACTAGAGAAACCAAAATGCATAACCGACTCCTTTAGATAAATAATTGCTTTAAATCTGTATAAGTTCTTCAAAAGTTTGTACTGCACCTTATATGCCACCATATCTATAACGCTGCATGTGATTAGTATTGATAGTATGTGTTTGGGGAAGATGTTCTCCATCTCACCTGTTTTGTATACTTTATCTGGTATTCACTTTTCTTTCACACTCTTGAATTTGCCTTCTGTAATTGAGTTTCTCTCTATTTGCTATCCTGATTTCTGTAGTACAAATAATTTATTCATGCATGAGGTATCTAGCATATAGGTAATAGAGTATTTAGTTTATCCTGTATGTGTTTGTATTCAAATTAAACCACATAATTTTTAAAATTTTGATATTTATCCCTTTGTATCAAACGTCCTACCCAATTCTTTATAATCCTTAAGTTGTCTTTAAGTTGCTTGTCTTAAAAACCTATTGGTAATCTTTTAACGTTTTGAAAATTGTGTTGCAATAGAAGATTTTTAATATTTTTATGGAATATATAAATGTAATTATTTGTTTGGTCTTGATTAAAATCTCTAAAACAGAATTAAGAGTTTTTAATAGCATTTCTTTTTTAATATATACTTTTATACAGCGAATACTAAACTTACATTTTAAAGTAGAAATAAATTGTAATTAAAATTTAGTTTATGCTTATCAATTCAAAGAACTCCTTTTTATTTCTAAATTGATTTCCGGAGTTCTTGAAATTGTTAAAATCACCCAGAACGGTTATTTATGCTCAGAAATGCTTCCTATTTGAATGTTATTAAGTTAATATAGCAAAAACTAATAGCTTCATTTTTCTATGAAAACAGGAAAATGTAATATATTGTAGGCGTCCATAAAAAGCAGTCAGTACAGATGTTTAACACAAATTTGCAGATATATCTTATAGTTCACATGAAATCATTTCCTTTTATAATCTTAATATTTTATTTAATTATAAATTTATTTTTTAATATGATTCAATAACTAATTTACATAAATTGGAATGAAAATAAACGTTGGAACTTCTTTTTCATGTTAGTCCAGCGCTTTGAGTTCAGAAACCGAAACTTAAGTAGCAACAAGTAAATAATGATATGCTTTAGTTTAGACATTATTTGAAAATATTTGCTAATAATTCCTTTTCATTTAACTAATTATGAAAGTAGCTTATATATCTAAAAGATGCATACATACTATAAATACACAGGCACTTTAGATATTTATATAGTTTAAATACCATCTAAAAGAAGCAAACTCTTAAATCCAAAACATGATAAAATCTATTCGAAATATCACGTAACATCAATGAATGAAGAGTTTAAGATTTTTCTTCTTTCTTTAAATTTTATTCCAGTAACTTAAATATTATGCAAAGAAGTAAAAAAAAAAGCATAAGGCGCATATACGTGTGAAACAATCCTACCTATTAATATCTTAAAGGTTTTTCGTTTTTATGATGTACTCGAGAAATAAAAACCTTAACAGACCCACTACAAATTTTAGATGACCGTTTTGAAGTGTGAGTTCCCATCTCCTTCCGATTACGAGTAAAAGTATCTCGCTTTTTATTTTTCTCCTGAAAAAAGAAAGTAAACATTATCGACACAATGATTAACGGCTCCATCTACATAGCACGTTTTATTTATCCTATGACGTACCTTGAAGAGACTGCTCCTTCAAAAAGAATTTGGGGGTTGAATCCATATTTAAAGACGTATTTACGATATTTTTTGCCTTCATGCTCATTTATTCATTATAATTGTTAATATCTTGACTTACCCATTCAGCATACAAATACTTTTTTTTGAAATAACATGCGCGAGAAGTCATATTAACCCTAAACTTTAAGACGATTATATTCCTTATTTTCCTGCTTTATCAAAAAAAAAAAAATGTTTGGGCACATAAGCTGCATTTCAGATGTATATGCCATTTTCAGCAGAAAATCTTGAATCAGGAAACCAGTTGTTTTTTGGCATTTATTCTTTTTTTTTATTACACTAAAATGCGAATGGAATGTATTTTTAAGTGCATTTTCCACATAAAATTACTCAACTTATGAAAGAAATTCACACTTGGCTTTCTTTTTCTGTTAAAATCTAATTCCTTGCATCGAAATGGGTTGAGTTTGATCTCAGACCCTTGCTAAACGATGAATAATTTGATTGTTTCCTATCTGATGGTTTATCTTGATTGTTTTCTATCTAAGGCTAAAGCCTTTTCATCTAAACAATCAATGGATTTTGTTTTGAACCAAGATATTTTTTACGCTATTGTGCGATAAAAAATAAGCATGTGCAAACTAAAACTGTGATTCAATTTTTGCTGCTATCACAAATTCTATTTATCAAACATCTGATGATTGAGATTTACAATTCTGAAATTAAATCCTTCTTATGAGAAAAAAATTCAAACACAGTGCTCTTTGGAGAACATACACTCATTTAGTTTTATGTCTATAAGATACGACTGAAACAAATTCTAAATTGCACAAAAAACAATTTTTTGCTATTGTTTGATACTCTTTCATATTAAATTTAGTGATATTTAGTTATGAAAATGAGCAATTGTAATTAAATGATAGACTAGGAAATGATATTGAGGAGTTGTAGGTCGCTATAATGTTAAATTAAATTTAATCAGGGAGTATGCACGTTGATCATGTAGAACTTTAAGTGCGTTTGATTAATTACGAATTAAAATAAAAAAAAGCATTCATACAAGTACGGAACATTAATTGTCATAAAATATTATCCGAGTACGAGTTGAATAATATTTCAAATAATGTTGGGCCACATTCGTTGTCAATATGGATTAAAATTATATTTGTAGTTTTTAAGTTATTAAAATCATTCATGCATGAAAAACTCAAATTAAAAGTTGTAATGCATACGAAACACTAGGAAATAACCTATCATATATGCATAAACTGTTTGAAATCAATATAAATTATGGAAACAAAGAAAAAGTTTCAAAATCATGCATTGAATGATTTTACAAAGAAAAATTAATGCGAAAGACATTGCAAACAGAAATCCACCCAAAAACTTTTTTGCATAACCTGGTTCTTTTATTTCTTGTGTTATAAAATCGATCAAATTGAATTGTGGATAAGATGGTAATTTGACCTATGATTTCATGCATACAGATTTTGCATATGCATCCAGCATAATCGATATTTAAAAAGTGAAAATTTAAAAAATAACTTTTCTTTATGAAATATATGCTAAAATATAAATATATCCCAAATAAACTAAGTTTTTAGGTAAACAATCAATACTCTTTCACCTATACAAAAATTCATGATTAATAACAGAATCAAAGAAAATTCATAGAAACACATGAATACAATAAGTAGAGTATTGGAGTACAATAAAAAGATAAAAAATCAAATTTAAAATTCAAATACCATAAAAAGACAAGTATTCCTGTTATGTTGAAAAAATAAAATATGAAATATTATATAATGATAACAATAAAAGAAATCAGTGCATATCATAAATGCTCGTAACTATACAAGAATATAGGCAAAAAAGGAAGAATTTTTTTTAAAAAAATCTTTTAAAAAGCTATCTTTAAAATTTTAGTAATAAAGGCATCATAAATGTATGCCTTTTTTGAAAAGCGCACAAACTCATTATTTATAGCAAATATCAATGGATTCTACTATTTTCAATGACTATTGGAAATTGATTCATTAATAATGAAAAAAAAACATTCAGACTAAAAACGTTTTTCTTATTTTTTAAATAAATGCATTTATTTAAATTTAAGTAAATTTCAGGAGTATTAAACTTGAAATAAGGAAATGATGAAGTTTAATTAAATGCTGAAGTGAGTGTTTAGCCTTTTATTAAAGATAGCCATAAATGTAAATTACTAGCATGAATCATTTCTGACGCAAAGTACAACTCGGCCAGTTTTTATGAGTCATATTATTCATAATTAATTTGAGTTAATTTTTCTTCGAATTCATTAAGATGATATAATACCCAACTTAAAATTAAATTTATTATTATTCCTGCCAATTTTATCTTAGAAAATTTATTATTGAAATCAAGAAAATATTTAAACGAGTATCATTTAAAATGCAATTAAACCGATCTAATTTTAAATAAAAATGACACTTCAGAACGAAAATTATAATAATTAAAATCATATTAGCAAAATGAATTTTTGCCCGAAAAAATTAATCAAACCCAAATCGAAATGCTAAATCTCTGACCTACAATGCTGTCATCAAATTGTCTTTTATCAACGGATGGAAACTCGAAATTCTTAAAGTGAAAAAAAAAAGCCTAAGAGTAATGCATAGGAAAGATTAATTTTGGAAGAGAGCATTTTAATGATGAAATAATGGGACATGTACTACGATTATTTTGTACAAAATGCCCTTTTTCCATTTATGGCGATGATCAAACTTCTTTCAATTTAAAATTTCTTTCAAATGATACGAATAAAACCATATTTTTTCCAAAGCTTAATGTTAGAGATACGTCAAAACCATAAAAATGGTTCTCATCATGAAATAAGATGAAGAAAAAAAAACTCATCTCGGATTGAGCAGCACAGTAATTAGAATTCTCTTTCATTTCTTTAAAAACAAGAAGAATCTTTGGGGGATGTTTTATACCGAATATTTCAAATGAGACCCCATCTCTCCCCCTCTTCCTCTTTCCATTTTGTATTAAAACAAACTCCATTAAATAATAAAAGTTTACGAATCGCAAGTCATATGTAACACATTAACTAATTACACTACTCAGAGCAAAGTTAAACAGAAAGTTCGAAAATGGTTTCTCTCTTGAATTGCGTAATGGAAAATATCAGCTCGGTTCTAGAAATCATTAAGTGACAAATTACAATTACCGGGTCATTTCGTTCCTTCCTTGCATTGATTGGCTATTCTACTCATAAATAATCTCTGAGTAATCCATTCAACTGTCACGAAAGTGCAAGCTTATTACTGTATAATGTTTTCGGAATATAACTTTTCAGACAAGCAGCGTAATTTAATTCGTAATGGATAATATGCATAATTTTCACGCCTAAGACACGAATGGCGAAGCATTCAAGTCATTTACGGAAAGAGATGTATAATAATATTCAAGAAAACTTATTTGTGATAGGTTTGCCTAGCAGAAAGGATTTTAAACGCTTTCTGTTACAGTGAGGGGACCAGGAGTCATAAATAATGCCACCAGCTGAAAGCTGTGTCATTGCATTTGACGGTTCGCGACAGGTCTCGAGCTATTAATCCACAAAAAGCTCCAGGTGCTAAAGTTTGAATTTGTTTGGACTCTGCTATCGATTGCTGAGTTCTATGAAACAAAAACTTTAAGTAAAACAAAGAAAAAATAATTTAATCAAAATTTAATGTTTAATAAAGTTCAAATATTTTTAGCACATTTCAATAAAGTACAAAAGAGGCGATTATAGGTAGTAAAATAAAAAATAAAAATGGACGTGAGCTAAAACCACTGAATACCGCCAACAACTGAGAACAGTGTTATTACATGTGAAATCAATATATAGAAGTATTTTCCTAGAAAAAATATTTTTTAAAGTTTTCATTTGTTTGGTTTCAATAATTGATATTCGGTGAATTATTTGCAAACCTAAAAACAGCAGAGTCAAGAAATAAAATGAAAGAATTGCATTTTTATAAATGAATTTTTAATCACTAATGAAATGCTTTTTTACGTTGATCAAGAAATTCTTAAATGTAGAAAAATTCATTTTAGAAAATTCAGTAAATTGATAGCAATTATTTAAAGTGACGTGGAAGCTGTAAATATTACCAACGCATTAAAGTTATGTAATTTTATTTTAAAGATCAAAATAAATTTTGAACTATTAATGGCAAATTTAATCTTTTTTGAATAGAACAATCAACCTTTATGAAATTTGTCACTAAACTTGATTCAATATAGTTGAAACTGAAAATACAAACACATATCTATAGATTTAGAAATATGTTTGATTTAACTCTTAATTTAAGTCAATTGAAATGAAATTTGGAAAGCAAAATATAAATATTTTAAAAACAGATAAAAGTGAAGAACTGAATTTAATATAATTATTTATAAATAATTCTTCAATTATAATTTTATTCGGTCTCAAGCACGGACAAACATATGGGGGGGGGCATCTTAAAATTCGAACTTAATTTTTGAAGAAAATTTTTCTGACATTTTAATGGAAATGGTTTAATTATAGATAAATGGAAAATATTCCAATACAGAAACCAAAACTTTATTTAATGAACTAAGAAGAATTGAACAGTGAATTACTCGAATGCATAAACAATGGATTTTTTTTTCCTTTTAAGTTGTTTTTGTTTGATATTGTTTCAGCTCATGTGTTTCATTGCAAAAAATCAATTACTTCCTTTTACTATATAAGAAACACTTTAAAATTTTATTACCATTTTACTTATATTACAAGGTGACTGTACAACTATTATTACATTGATATCCAAGCATAATTTTTTTTCAATGAAATTTATCGCGCAATAGGCACGTTTGTTTCAGCTTTTTTTGCAGTTTCCTTATGCGACTTTTTTTTAAATTTTCTTTATGTACAAAAATATTGAATTTGAGATTGATTTCAGTCTAAATCCTCCTTTTACATAAATGCATGTAATTTGATAATTATAAAGCGCCTATAACAATATCTAAATTTAAAATGTTTTGAATACAAATCGTTCCTTAAAATTCAAGAAAAATTACAGTTATTTATACTCTAAACAGTTCATGGTCATGGTACTTAGGAATAATTTAACTGTAATGAATTATACAAAAATTTTAGCTCACACAATTTTTGGAATAACAAAATTTTAAGAATGAACATCCTGTAAATCAATCGAAAATAATATTGACGACACTTTTATATGATTTTTGAAGGTTTATCTTTTCGCATATTTTACTTAGAGTTCAACCGAATCGTTAATGTGCTGAATTCAACAGGAACAATCAATTGATGCTCACAAAAAATATATACGTTCGAGATGTATGAAGGCAGAAAACAGAACATTACAGAGTACCTAAATCATAGCATTATGTCTTTAGGGGAAAAAACTAAATATGGCCATCGATTCCAGTTTCTCTTTCTAAACTAGTCTTAGTTGTTTCCCTTTTGAACAATTTACTAGGAAGGAAGCTGGTCCAAGCTGCTTTTCTTAAATTTTATTCGATTTTTACAACCTTATCTGATCTTTTATGTTTAATATCGAACATGATAAAATATTCTATATGGGTCTTATAATATTTAAGTGTACTTTTTACAGTCATATATATTAACATGGATGATATAAAATTTTTGTCTTCAGCATCACGGTTATAACATTAACAATGCAGTTCTAGAATTTTATCATGCTTTCAACTGCAACATACCCTATTTCACGCTAAACTTGCACGCTATTGCTTATAAAATTGGAGATAACTTTTAAAAGTCAAACATACTAGTACTCTAATAACAGCCTTCATAAAGGGAAAAATATCAGTAGGTATAAAGTTTTTCCAAACATTATTTCGTGCTCAAGTTTCCTGCAATTAATGATTATGGATTGCTCATAATTTCTGAATTTAATATTAAATTCGTTTAATAAATATCGATTCATATCTCACAAATATGATTTAACAACATTCTACGATTTCCTTGAAAGTATTAACTTTTCTGTAAAAACTACACATATAACTATAAAAATTTTATTTCTTGTAAAAGTATGAGAATTCTATCGTATAATTACTTTTTTTTTTTACCCGAAAACGGAACTTGCATAATTTTTTACAAAGATGTTACAAATTTTATTGAAAAATTGACAATATTAATTATTATAATAGCATCTGTATGCAACAGCTCTTAATTTATAATATCCAGTTATTCCCGTATTTTTATAATAGTTATTATTTCACCACAAAATATTTTACAAAACAGAAGTACTTTTTTCGAATCATCATAATAAATGTTATTCTAGTTTGCGAATTCCTTCACAAGTTTCCACACTCTGCATCTAACATGAGATGACATATATAAGAAATTCAGAAAGTTTTATAATATCAAGATGAAAGTATAAAATTCTGTTTTGAGATGAAACTTCCGAAAAGCATATTTTTATTTTATACATTTTCAAATTTTATAGTCTGAGAAAAAGTGAGAAATATAAACACATTTTTATAGAGTTATATATATAATTCAAGCAAATGCATTTCCATAAATATATTATTTTAGAAAAATTGTAGACAAATCATTTTCAAAATAATTCCATAGATAATTGCTCTCTCATAAAAGGGCTCAATAAAAAGAATATCTTCAATACATGTTTAAATGTCTGTAACAAAAATTACCATTCTTAAGGGAATGAAAGTTTTTCTATAAATAGATATATAGATATGTGTTAAAAAATTAATCCAAGATGAAAAATTAATTTCGTCTGAAAAAAATTATTTTCCATATCTAGGATACAGAATTTTGATTATTTTCTTGATGACAAATTTACCACGACAATTTTGAAAATATATCGCTCTAATACTTATATTTTTAGAAGATATAAACATATGGTTGTTAACTAAATAACTATAATTTGAAGAAATTTTTGTATATATTATCATCAGAGTAATTAGAATTTTCTCAAATCCTGAAAATAAGACCTAAGAATCTGAAATATTTAAAAGAGCAATTCCTTTATATATAAATTTATTTCATATATCTCGAATGAGATTTTAACGATTTGTATCAAATTTTATACTTGGGTTTGCTTTTAGGTTTTGCTTTTTATCTGTATTGGGCTCTTTTCTGAAAACATGCGTGAGCACACACACAAATATTAATTTATAACTAGCTATTAGAGCCTTTTTATATCTGCTTATATGTTGAAAATGTTATATTGGAGCCATTTTGAATTCAATTGCACCATGTTAAGTCTGAGTGTAAGTTCCAAAATATAATGACAGAAAAACTGTAAAATGAATACTGTAACATAGCAGATAGCTTCGAATAACATGTTAAAATAATTTCCTTCATGATTTGTTCTTATTTTACTTCCCATGTAGGTCATATTGAAATAAAATAGCATATAATCAGTATGTGATTAGTATTTAAATATTTTCTGAAGAAAAAACATGATTTTAAAAAAACTTTCGAGAGAAGCTCAGTCTTCCAGGTATTGAAAAATTGTGTGCAATCTATTAGTATTATTTATGAAAAAATGTTATTTATTTTCCTTTGTAATTATGACACTAATTAAAAATTTAATTTACCATCCCTAAATGAAAAATTTTAAATTCTACGCTCTGCAGCTTATTCTTTGAGCTCTAGAAGATCAAACTCAAATAACCATCATCGGGAAATTAATGTCTTCAAGAAAGTCGGTTATCCCACTGTTTCTCTGAATAGTTGAGGCATTAATATTTCTAAAAGAATAATAAATTTAGAAAAAAACCTTTCAGTATGGTAATCAATAACATTAAGGTGAGTTAAGCTTGTTGTTTCACCAATTAGAGTTTGAGGAGGGAATGTACATGAAAATGAATTGAACCGTTTCACTGTTTCAATGAAAACTTCTTTTTAACTGAAAATTTTCGATAGAATTTCTTTTTCGAATGCATAAAGGAATAAACAGAGAAACTTTTGAAAGTTTGTACTTTTCGAAAACTCTGCCGATGTTCTGCTGAGCATTTTTAACTAACCCTATTGAAATAATTTCCTCGTCAAACACTTTTTGTCATTTTTCAGATATTGATTAAATTAATGCAGCTTATTACAGGGTCTTCAGTGAGTTTAGGAGAAACTGTATATCGATAGTTAATAACTTGTTGTTTTCTGTGAAACATTTTATTTCTGAGATTATTTGGTCTGCTCGGAGATTTTATTCTTGTTTATAAAATTGTACTGAAATATAGTGATTTATGTTATTTGATGATTTATTGATTTCAATAATGTGTGAATAGCTTATGTATCTATACTAATATTATAAATGTGAAAGTTTGGATGAATGGATGTTTATTATTCATTCTCTCCAGAACGGCTGAACAGAATTGGATGACGTTTGGCACAAAGATAGATTAGAGCCAGGAATAGAACATAGGCTACTTTTTATTCCGGTTAATTGAGTGGTTAATTTTTATTCATTAAAAACTAACTTTCACGCCAAAAAGCTGACGCCAAATCTCGCCAAAGATAAGTAAGGCTCCAGTTTTTTATTCTCAACAGAAATGAGGTTGTGGTTAGCAGACATTCGACCGATTATTTTAAACGATTCTATGTATTTGCTTTGTGTTTGATGTATTTAAAATCAAATGTTGTTAATTAATCGATCATTCAGATTCATTATGAAGTACTTTTAAATCAAATGAAAACAGAATAAAGGAAATAAAAAAAATTCTTATCTGTATTGCGTTACCCCAACTGGCGTAGGAAAGTCAGACATGCACGTTGCGCCAATTGGCGTTGAAAGTTCGCGCGTGATTGTTGTCGACAGTGTTTTCATTTAAATTAAAAGTTTAAAAATTATGTGTATAATACTTGTAGTTATCTCGATCAATAAATAAAATGGATTGTACTGAACTTGATTTTCTCTTTTATTTTGTTATACAATGTAAATAAATTGATTTTAGTTGTGTGCTTTTGTTATTAAATTGTATTTATGTTATGTATTTTTCGCATATGCTTATACTTTTAAATATATCGTTTTTAAGTTAAGTTTAATATATATATTTTAATTTGTCATTATTTGATAGATTTTCGTACATATACATCAAAATTTAACAGAGTCGCGGATAATAGCGAGTAATTTTATATTTTATTGAATTTTTTTGCGTTTCTTATGTCATACTTTATTGAATTTTTTTATTGAATTGAATTTTATTGAAATTTCCTCAGTTTATTTATTTTTTAATCCACGTATCTTTATGGCTGCTGACAAAGTAAAGGGAGGATATTATATAAATTACAGAATTCCAGGAATTCTGAGATGTATTTATCAGCACTTATCATAAATTAATTTTATAATTATCCTATATAAATTAAAAGGTGATTTTTCCTTCTTTTCGTAAGAAATATACACAATGTGTACATATAAAACCAACGTTTGTCTCATATGCTCTTTGTGCGCTATTAATGAAATATATGAATTGCCCTATGTATCCGCCAATATTTTAAATCAACTACTTTAGTTTTATTTTGTTTAGTTATATTAAAATCCCGTTCGAAAGCTAAACTAGGGATATTTTGGGATGGCCTTCGTAATTTTAAACCGCTGTCAGATGGCGAGGACGTTTGGCTCGGACTCATTTAACACGTACCAGACCCGCTTGCACGACAATTGTTCGATGGAATCGGTTACCGAAACTGAAGCCTTACTGTTTCGCATCCAAAACCTTACCACCTGTAAAACGCGATCCTTTCAATCAACCAGACTACAGGACAAAATTTAACATGAATGAATATAAGTGCTGAAAGGATAATAAATATTTGTTAACATTTTTTATTCAACAAGATAATTTACTTTAGATGAAATTCTTTTTTTAACGTTATTTGTATTTTCTCATCAATGTCGTAGCTATTATATACTTATAGATATTTTCAATTTATGTAACGAAGTGATGTTATTTTAAATAAAATAATGATATACGCTCTACTAAAGAATATAATAGCACAAATTTCAAATGCTCAGAGATTAGTTACAATTTTAGTTACTTTTATTTTATCCGTAAAAGTAAACATGATTATTTATTTTTCCACTTTGAAAACATCTCACAAACAGAAGACAGATATTAGATTGGTTGAAAATCATTATGGACTCAAATAGTATTCTCATTCCGGGCTTTATTTCAGCACAAAAATACAAGTAGTGATAAAAAATATACTGTTGAAACTAAATAAAATCTATAATGAAAAATCAAATCGTTTTATTGATTCTAACAACTTACCTCTTATTTCTTTTAATTCAATGAAAGTAAATTATACATTTTTTATAGAAAAATATTGCATTTGTAAACGAAACAACAGCACTGGCACTTAAAATGCTTAGAGAAAATTAAATCAAGAATAACAAATAATGTAACTAAGAATACCAGGAAGAAAATTCCTTCCTTAATAATTTTATATTTCTGATTGATGTCTTATTTGTCTCACTTATTTCTAACTTTGCTCGGAATTCGGCTACATTCTTTGATTCGTGAAATAAAACGAATTTCTTTATTTTCTGAAACATTTTTGCACTTGAAATAAAAATGTTCTGCACATATTAATTCATTACAATCTTGTTTTCATTTCATGATTTTGTATTTTAAATTCAGTTATACTGAGCATTTTTTAGAGATTTTTAAGGTATTGTAAATTCATTAAATAATTAATAGCAATGGATTAATTCGACGTGATTTTTTATGAAGACAGGTAAAACGACTTGTATCTTTTAAAGTAAAAGAAAAGCATACTATATTATTTTTATACAGAGTTTATCAAAAAATTTAATCTGGAAACATTTATGAGATAAAATACAGAAATAGACAAAAATAGTAAACTTTTCGAGTAATAAAAAATAAACCATCGTCAAAACAATCATAATACCAAACTTCTCAACCAGAAAAAAAACAATGCAAGTATTCAGCATATTTTAAGAATAAAAACACATTGGTTCAGGTATAATCTTCTGGGACATAAGTAACATGTATAATGAATTGGAGAATTTTGCATGCGACTTAACTGCAATTATTTCATAAAGGTGTGTAATTCCTAATAGTATGTCCTGTGAACTGAAAGACGTATCTTGAGATTGTAAGCATACGTAACTTGAATTTTACTAAAAGAAAGTAGGTATAATGTATTAGATTAAAAAATATCTATAATATATTGATAAAAAAATAAAGTTTGGACTTATTTGAAACATTTTTTTTTCTCTTACATGCAAAATTTATTATTTGGGACGTGCCGAGTTTTCATTTTTAGTTTTAAGTTCCTTTTAGGATGACAAAAATTTTTCATATCCCAACTGCATATAAGGTCTATGTGAGTAAACTACAATTCTGTATTTCCATGATGAAAAAAAAAATTATGTAATAAATAGGTTGCTTTCTCTATAATCCCAAATCTGCAGGTCATCCTCCTCTCATCTCTTTTACTTTCATGGAAAGTAACTTATCCATTTAGGCCATAGAAGGATACCGCACTTGTAAACGAAACAACGTCTTTGGCACTTAACGAGCCCAGCGCAAATCAAATCAGGAGGCACGGAGAAACTTGTCCTGCAACAATCCCCAAACATCAGTCGTGTTCCCCCAGGAGAAGTGGACAGTGCTGTCCTATTGATGCCAAGGTTTCACGAAACGATTACCTGTCACTCGTGCAAACCCCACGCGACCCCATGAGTTAGAACATGGAAGATTAAAGTGCAAGCTTACGCTTCGAGTAAGGGTTTGTTCGTTCTTGTAAAAGAAGTATTTTATCAAGATGAAGATGAGCAGTGGAATGAAATAAAGAAATCCTCTCCGGGTATAAAATTGCTTTTTTTCTACCTACTTAATCGTCTTGAGAACATTGGGACTGAATAAATAAGATAAAAGTTTTTTTTCTTATGGACACACAAAAAATATATTTATTGAATTAGTAAAAATATGTTAACGACTTCGAGGATATAGATAATCAGTTTTATTTAGATGTGAGCTAACTATTAAATAAAAGCATTTAAGGTTACAGAGTGAACGCAGGTAACACATTATGATTAAATAATTATTTAATGGTCATAAGCAAGATGTACATATCTTAATATCACGAAGAAAAATATAAAAAAAGGATTTATTAAACTAAATTTTGAAGCAAAATCAAAATCTAAACTAAATTTTGAAAACTTTTTAAAGCACATTAGCAGAATATACATATGTAATCTGGAAAAGCTGTGTGTAAAAAATGTAAAAATTTTAAGTCTTTCGATTATAAGCTGTGTGTTTTCCTAAAAAATACATTGAAAAAAAGGGAAATGACTACATTCAGTTTTAACACATCACCTTTCAATATAAAATATTATATGTATAAAAAATTATATGTATAAAAGAAAAGATAATTCATATTAGGAATAGCATATTAATATAATTCCTTCTTTAAGTGTGTGAATCGGAAAATAATGCATTGAAAGTTTGCTTATTTAAAGGGGATAGGTTATTACTATATGCTTGTCCGGCCGTAGAGACCTCTTATTTCATATGACTGATTTTATTGCAAAATAATTTAATTTAATAGCTATACGGATTGTTTTATTTATTAGCTAAATTAGAGTTTTAGGATTTTACTGATTTTAAAATACCAACTGATTTTATCAAAACTATAAGATTTATTGCATGTCAGCAATAATGAGTTATTTTTTTCTGCATACGATTTCTTATAAAATTTATATTTAAAATTTGACACGATTTAAAGTAAAAAAATATTTAATGAAAAGATAAAGATAAAATAAGTGGAGATAAGATATTTATAGTTTAAAACAACATTTAATTAGGAATTTTCAGGTGCAATTAATGTAGAATTGATACTGATTTCAAAACAGATGAGAAATCTATTACTTTAAATTATTATACAATGCATAAACCGCATAGTGAATGGATATTTAGAGTGTAGAATAATTAAAATGAATTATCTGATAATGTACTTATCTATTTGACATTACATATAATTTAATTAAACAACAATATTGATAAAAAACTTTATTGATTTTCAAAAAATGAGAGTTAAAATAGCATCACAAGAACTATTTTCAAATATCAGGAAATATTTTAGTATACCATTAATCTCAACATAAGAATGTTATTACATCCGTCCTTTTTCCTCTGAATTCTTCAAGAATGTGTGCAATTATACTATTATGATTCTGTCTTGGAATTCTTGTTTTCTTTGCGAATCATGTTCTCGGTATTGCTTGATTCTAATCATAACCTTTTACACAGGATTTTTTATTTATACGTATCTCAGTGTTTAAGATAAAATTACTGCGTCAAAGAAAATGCGGCTTTCCAAACCATGATAAATAGTTTAAATTTTCTGCTAGTGATCACATTTCAATGTATAGTACTTCTGAGAAACCCAAATACAGAGCTACTCTGTAGATATAAAAATAAAAAAAAGTTTTGATATTTCGGCTTATCTAGTTTTCTTCTCAATTAAGCGAATTATCTATAATTTTACCATGTAATCATCCATTAGGAAACCAAATATCTTCTTGTATTGGTCAGATAACGTCTGTGGAACTCAAAAAATGTCAGCTCAATTTTATCAAATATGTTATTTTATTAAATAGATCGCAACAAACGGCAGTTCGCATATTTTCTTACAAGGGCGTTATTTCCATTCCCTCCACATAAATTATGGGCTTCGGATAAGGTCACAAATGCCATGCGTTGCATTGCATTGATGAACAATGAATACGAAATATTGATCTTCTATATGAATTTTGCGTTTTTACTGAATCCGTTGTTTGAAACTTGACTCTTTTTAGGGATTACTCTTTTGCATGTGGTTAATAGGAGCAGAAAATTAAATGCTTGGTTTAGACGAGTTTTTCTAACCAATCAAAACCTAAATTTGATAGATTTACAATTGTAGTTAGAAAATCACTTATCAAATTTCATATATTTAAGTCGTTATGTTTTTGAGTTACCGCGTCTACATGCTTGTGAAAATGTACAGACTGACAGAGGGTAAATTCCTTACCTATTTAATTCACAAAATGACATAGCTACACTTCAGATGTTAATTGCATGTATCAAATTTTATCCATCTAATTCTCTTTGCTTTGTTGTTATGTTAACATAAAATCAGACATATGTCATAACTTAAATGAATTTGCTTGATTTAGCTCAAAATTTTGATAGCAATCCACAAATTTGGTACAGACATACAAAATTTCATTCGTGTACCTCAAAGCATTTTTGTGTTATATTTGTGACAGATAGATGTACATAATATCAAAAATATGCTTTGACGATTATATTACTTTTTCTGTATTTTGTATATAAGAAAATAAAAATGGATAAAGTGGTAATAAAAAAAATTGTGTCACTTTGAAAATAGTAATTTTTGATATTCTAAGACTTCATTAGAAAATAGATTATTAATTTTTCATATATTTTTAGAAACAGGAAAATGATACCAACTGTAAGTATAACTCTACAAATAATTTGCCATAACAGAAGCTTAATATCAAATATTTATTCTTGAAGCGAATATATATAGAATTTCGAAAGTGAAATCACATTAGACCAATATAACGGCGACTCCTGAATAATGCATAATCAGTCGCATTCAATACTGCCTATTGTGTATGTATGTTGAACTTGTAACACTGAAACCTTGGAAAACAAGGATCGGCATGACAAGAATACGGTATTATTATTACAATAATAATAATTCAAACACTATCTGCCAGTCTCTTACTGATGGGTGATAGGATATTAATTAACTACAGACCGAATTCTAACTTCAAATTCTAACATATTATTCATTCATATGTTTCATGTTATATTGAACACGTTATATATGAAATAAATGAATGGGAATTAAATATTGGAAATACGTTAATCAATCCCTTAAGTTTTAAATATAAATTAATAAGTTATTAAATAAGAGCGAGTGATAAGGAAAGATAATCATTTCTTCAACTAAATTCCTTATTAATTTAAATTACTTATGTATAGATTTATATGAACTGTAACTGAATGGATTCCTTCTATGACTTAACTTACAGTATTTTATACCTAGATTATATGCAAGAGGTTTATAGGACTTTGCACTTGGCTTACATGTAAGAGGTTTATAGGGCTTTGCACTTGGCTTACATGTAAGAGGGTTATAGGGCTTTGCACATGGCTTACATGTAAGAGGTTTATAGGGTTTTGCACTTGGCTTACATGCAAGAGGTTTATAGGGCTTTGCACTAGGCTTACATGTAAGAGGTTTAAAGGACTTTGAACTTGGCTTACATGTAAGAGGTTTGAAGGAATTTGCACTTGGCTTACATGTAAGAGGTTTGAAGGAATTTGCACTTGGCTTAAATGTACGAGATTTAGAGGGTTTTGCACTTGGCTTGCATGTAAGCACTTTACATAAATCCTTAACATCAAGTGCAAAGTTCTAAGCCTCCGATTATTACCATTTTATCCAGTATTCACAACATTACCACTATATTTGACGTTACTTTATTTTAACCATGCTCGTATTAATCATCCTTTTAATTTTATACTTTTATAATAAAGCTTAAATGGACAATGATTAAATTAATAACAAAGGAATTATTTTATCGGCCGTAATACGTTTAACTTAAAAATGTTGCAATCTCTCGGTATCTAATTTTAATATTAATTATATTGCTGCTAAATTCTTAGCTTTTCATGAAGCATGCAGTTATCTTAATGAGAATTCTTGAAGGGTTTCATCATTGATATAAATAAAACTGAAAATTTTCTGTGAAACAAAACGATTAATTAAAAACAAGTTATGACCTTTATAATTAATGATTTTGTATTAAAAGTGCGTAAAAAAGCAAAAGTAATTATGGAATTATTTTTAGTCCTAAATTATAAAACCCTTATTAAGAGTATTATTTCAGCAGCAAATTTGGAGAAAGCATTTATTCACGGAACTATTAATTAATAGGTTTTAAACACGCCTGTCCTCCTAAAAATACAAATATTCCAACCAGTCTCGGAGTGAGATAGAAATGAAAACAGAAAGAGGGCCATTTTTGCTCGAAATATAGGCGTATGAATTTGATCATCAAAGGTTCATATCCTCTTTTTACTTCCCTCTAAAGTAAATAACTGTTAAACTGCAACACTTTTTTCGTCATTATTTTGCGCTGGAAACCACCTTTATCCGTTTAAGTATTTGTTCCAATGCTAATGGTCTGGATGCTAATAGCTAAGGAAACTTTTAGGCTTAATAAATTGATCAAGAAACGGCAGCATTAGCTGGAGCATTCAAGGCAAATTAGCACATTATTTTAGGTGCTCCCTTTGTTAAGAGATAAGGCAACAGCTAAATTTTGATTGCTCTAGCATAATCGGAGGCGACTCGTGTTTTTACAGTCTCGTTTACGAAGTTCATTACAATATGAGGACTCGACTATTTAAAGCTCAAAGCGAAGACATTCTCTGAGCATTATTCCTTTTTACAGAATAATCTGTCAGATATGTTCTTCTGTTTCGAGAACTTAACGTCGATTAAGAATAGTGTGTTTTGAAAACGGGTTCTTTTGTTCTTTAAAGAGCTGCTGGAAATAGGGCGTCTTTAACAATGCAAAAGTGAATGACAGTTGGGTGTAAAATTCTTTAAGTAGAAGATTTACAAAGATGGCTGTCTGTGAATAAAAACTTGCATGGGAGAGCCATAAGGGAGAGTGGCGTCTTTAGTACTGTGGAAATAACGGTGTATATTTCATGAAACCTTTTTCACATAAAGGATTCTCCTGAGAGAAAGAAGTAGCTTTCATAAGAAGAGAAAAAACATCAACCTGAATTGGAGTTTTTTTTCCTATGCAAATGAACTGGCTTAATACGATTGCTCAGTAAGGCTATTCCACGGAAGTTTAAATGCTATCATTACAAAGAAATAAAATAAATATGGTACACTGAAATGATTCTGAATTAGTGGGAGAAATTTATTTGCTCTTCTGTTCGCTTATTTACCATTACGATGCCAAATATTAACAGTCATTAAGTAGATTCCAATTCCTATAAAAATTCCCATCTTATTTCCATAAAGCATCACATTACAGATTTTGAAAGAGTATTTGATATCCAAGGGAAGAATCAAAGAATGTCTAGGTAATAGCAATGCTCGTTGAGCAAAAATAAACTGATGTGAAGAAATTTTCCTCTTCAAGAAAATAACTTCAATGTTTCAATAGCTTTTTGAAGTCCTATAAAATAATAAATTGGCTTATATATTTAAAGAAACATTTTAAATCCATTATCTTGGCATTTTTTTATAAAAAAATAAGTTCATAATGATTTCTTAATATAGCAGATTCAAATACTATTTTTTTTCCCCAAACTGTTTAAGAAATATAATTCTTAGCATATTTAAAGATATCAGATTTCTGTAAATTAAAAACCAAAACTGAAAAATTACTTTTTTAGGAATTCGCACGCTTTAAAAATTAAAGTCTTAAACTCGTGACATTTTTCTTTAAGTGTCTTATTTATAACAAACATTTTTTTACGTACAGTAAAGCAATCAAATAAAAGCCAATCAAAAGTAAATAATATGGACTGCAGGATACTGTGCACTCTAGAGCACTGTAATAGTTCTAAATAATTTTACTACGGAAAACTCTTTCTTGAAACATTACTTTTGAATCATACTTTTTTTTTCATTCAAAGTTATTACTAAACTGCAAGTGTTTAAAATAATATTTCAAGTTCCTTATTTTTAGATTAACGTCCCAATTAGAGACTACACTAGTACTGTTTTGAAAGAGACTTCAGATTTTAGGACGCGATCTGAGCAAGTTCCTGCAAAAAAAAAAAGTAATTTTTAAAAAGTAACAGCTTTTTAGAGATGCTACAAACTATTAGATAAATCTTTTCATCTAATAATTGTAATTTTAATTATATATTTCATAAAAAATAACTGTAAAGATTAAATATGTTAAAATTTCGATCAAATGATTAACAATCAGTTTAAAATATAAACATTTTCAGTGAAAGAAGAAAAAAAAATTGCCATGTATAATCTCATATTTTCAGAAAAAATTACAGATCATGATTTTCTCATAATAATGCATTTTTGGTGAAAAAAACATTCTTAATACTATGATAATTATAATAAATGCAGGAAACAAGCTTAAGAAAATAGATAAAATAAACAGATCATTTTTTAAAATAGTTTCCTTCAAAAAATATACTTATTGCATGACTAAATGTCATTATTAGTATATAGAAAATAGATAAGAAAATAAACCAAAGAGCAAGAAAAGTTTAAACACATTTTCTTATATATTCAGACTATAATTATTATCCACATATTCTACTTCCAGTTTGACAAGTTTGAGTTTAGAGCTGAATTCCTACCACTGTTATTCAAAGCTTCTTTAATTTTCCAGAGTTTTCCCGGGACCCATACCTAATTACTGTCAATTCCAAAAGAAGAGGATATTTATTTTATGCATTATCTTTACGGCTTATACGGTATTTTAAGTTCGGCCTTAAGGGTATGATTTCTTTAAGGTTTTCATTTTAAAGCCTAATTCTAAAAACTTAAAAGTAAAAAAAAACATCTTTTTGCTTGTTCGCACATAATTAACTGTTTTTTTACAACTTTTTTAGGTTGGGCGAAAGTTAAAAACGATAAAGTAGTTATTTTTTTTTATCTCAAGATATCAATATTTGATGGGGACCTGACGGGAGTTTTAGCTTAAGGGGAAATTGTGGGGAGTTTGACTTATTAAAGTTTAATCTCATGGAAAGTAAGCGTGGGAGAGAAAAAAAAATCCTTGCAAGATTCCAAGTTTCCCCATTCCATTACTCTATTGGCAGCTTGGCGGAAGTACTACTTGTTACATTAAGTATGAAACTGTAATGTATGGTCTGACAGATGGCTCAATAATATATGGGATCTTTAATGATGTTTAACTAACCTAGTCAACGATTTCAAATGAGTGTCTCTCAATTCAGTTTTGTTTTACTTGTGGGTTTTTAAGCGAAAACCTTGAAAAATGAGAAATTACTACCAGTTTTATAGAGATTCAGTAAGAGAAAAATATTGAAAATAAGATTCTCCTTTCTTCGATTTATAGGTATCAAGTAATTAAAATAATAGTTGATTAGTAAAAGATTTGTGTTTTGTAAGTTGATACAGTGATATTTATTAACCAATTTCACATGTAATACGACTCTGGAATAAGACAAATATTTTCTTCCTCTAAATACAGTGTGAAAAAGCAGTACTTGTCCAATTTCCGCCATTATTTTTTTTCTTTCGTATAGCTTTGTTAGATGCAGTTTTAAACATTAAATAATATGGCGCTTATTTATGGCCTAATCTTCTTTAATTTGATACATTTTGTTTTGAATTTTAATGAGGATCTCAAAAGTTTACCTGTCCTAACTTGGTTTCCTTGAATTGAGAATTTTGGATTAATACAGTTATCATGGTTTCAGATTTATTTTTTAATTCATTAAAATTTTATTTTATATATGAACTGTAATTCTGTATCTCAAATGTAGATATGAAGAAGTGAATTCATTGTTTTTAAAATGTAACAACTACTCATTAATATCTTCAGTAATATTTTAAAGAATGTCGTAGAAATATTTATTATTTTTAACTTTTTAAAATTCTTTTCTCGACATAGCATTTTTGAAGAAATATTTCCCTATAGAAATTTTGTGTTTCCTAGTTTAGAAAGAGACACTAAGATCTAGAAACAAAAAATTTCTTATGATAGTGGTGTTAATGTTTCTTATGATAATGGTTTTGTAAATGCTTTGCCAAACTTAAATGCATAGAGACTGCGAAAACTTATATTTTTAAGTTAAAAAATATTCTATTCATAGGTATGTTGCATTGTAATTCTTTCAGATGCAAGGAGATACGCATATCACTTTTGTTCTGGTTACACTCTATTAATAAATTTGACTATATTACAAATGTGTTACTAATTTTTCATTTTTTAAAGTAAAAAACGTACAAAATATTTCTATTCAATACTTTGAAATTCAAAAATTTATTCATTAACATTTTCTACCATTAGTCCCATTTTTTTTCTTATATTTTAGAAGTATTAAAAACAACGTCATGGTTCACACGTATTTTTGCCCAGTAATGTAGACAACTTCAGGGCTAATGAATTTTAAAGACAAACAATTCCTTTGAAGATAATATGCTTTTTTGCGTACGATAAAAATTGTTTTCTGTTCTGTTAGAGTAAATCTTTAATTGTTGTCCAAATATTTTATTCATTATTAAAGAACACTTTCTTGGGAGGAGAATTAAAAGTAAAAGTTTTTTTGCACTGTAAAAAGTGTGCATTAGATAAAATTGAGATGCTGCATTTTTTATGTGCATTTCTTTGGATCTTGTTATGTTCTTAGGCCTTTCCTTGTAGGTAAAAATATCTTTTCGTTCATTGTTTGAAGCTAACAAAAAAAAGGATTAATAGCAATTCTCTGAATTCTTATCCTTAGACTTATTAAAGTTCTTGTCATATTTTCTAATATATATATATATATATATATATATATATATATATATATATATATATATATATATATATATATTATCTCATGCTATATGTTAAGCAATAAAAAGTCAAATTTTGACATTTAAAAAAGAATAAATAGATAGCCATTATTCAATTTTCTTTTGCAAATGACTAAGTTTTAGTTTAAATTATGAACTTATAATTTAATATCTGGTGGCTAAGTAGGAACTGTTACATAAACAATTAGGGTATAATCAAAATTTACATATATCGAGATAAACAAAAAAAAATTGTTATGCTTGATAGTCCAGTTTGAAAAATATGCTTCGTTGTATCAATGCAAGTTCTTGTAAATTCTTTTAATTTTTAAGGGATTTTTCCAGTCCACATTTTCCTATTCAATGATCTGATGTCACCTGCTTATTACCACTAAATAATGCACCATTATCATAACACACAATCATTATTTAACGTCATTTTAACATCTGTAAAAACCGCTTTCACAATATTAAATGTATTATTAAATCGTTTTTTTTTTAACTTTCTCCATAATAATCTTAAAGATTCCTGATTTTTTGTTAATTGCACTTTATAAATTCAAAACTAATTAGCAGATTTTTTTAATTACAAAATATATGCAACAAATTCATGCAAATACCAGCTAATAATTTTTTCCGGCATAAATATCCGCCCTTTCCTTGATCGTAACAATCGCATCAAATTAAATAATATTTGGATGTTAGAAATTTGAATGTTAGCAAGAATCTTCTGAATATGACATATTTTATTACATAACTCAATTAATAGTCTATTATTCGAAAGTCGGGTGACTATTGTTTTCTTAGACATGTCGCTTTGAAATTACTTTGCTTGTAGAAGCACTAAGGCTGATTTTTTTTTTTGTTTTCTTTGACAGTTTGTTATGAAATTAACTTTCTGGAAGAAAGAGGAAGATTTCAAAGTATGGAGCAAATTTTTATATTAACGCTGACAGAATAAATGAATGACTTATATGTCATTTAAAAGCATTTAATTAAATACCATTAAACTTTTTATATTATTCAAATATTTAAAGGAAAATTATTATATAAGCGAATATTTTGGATTTAGACGGGAGAATAAGCTATTTATCAAGAAAGAAATATTTTTCTAGCTGCTAAAATCTTATATATATATATAATGTGTGTGTGTGCGTGTGCGTGTGTGTTATTTTTGTAGTACCTAATCAAGTCTTACTCATTTTCAGAGATCCAGAATATTTGTGTTGTTGATTGTGTCTAATATAAATTTTTAATTTGATGACTTTTCATTACTGTATTCACTATAGATAAGTTTTGAGACATAATTAAATTCTTAAATTAACTTCCACGTATTTTGTTAATTTCTAATAATTTGAAATTTTCATAAAACAGATTTTATTTAGGAACTAACATTGAAAATTGAATATCAATTTAATTACCAATGTAAAACAATTTTTAAGAACCAACAGTTCAAAAATATCCAGTGAAGTATTGATTGAGATTGAAAATGTATTGTGAAATTGAAGAGTTAAAAATCGTTTTATTTCCCATTTTTACATATTTTGTTATCTTATACATAATTAAAAAATCGATTTTAAATTCCAACTATAAAAATTTTATGTAATGTAGCAAAAGCAGGCATATATTACAGAAAAAAAATTACAGCTAGTACTGTAAATTAATGAAAAGATTTCTTTCTACTTTAAGCGAATTACTCAAACATGTTTTGAAGCTATTTTCATGTGCTTATATAATCACTTATGATTAAGTGACTTTTTAATATTAATACAAAATCTGTGAAAATTTTCCATTGCAAGGAATATGATACAATGAAAGCTGCATGCAAAAAGTTATCTTTATCACAACATTAATATTCTGTAAATTTCATATAAATAAAAACAAAAATGATTCTAAAATAATCAACTGAATCATTTTTTTTTCTTATAAAAGGTAATAAATTTATGAATAAAGTTTTGGATTATTCGCTTTTAAAAAAATCAAGCGTATGAGAAAAAAAATATTACTGATAATATCTTTATCATGAATCCAAAGAAAAAAAACATTTCAAGGTTGTTGTATTTTATTCATTTTTCCATCCGTATGGATTCATATTTCTTTTTAAAACCAAAAGGTATTTCATTAAAAAGCTGGAATTTTTCTCGTTACACAGAATCCATTATGAAATGGTGAAAAAAAATCGGAAGTTAAGGCATTTGAAGTAGAATAAAGAAGAAATGTTCACAGAGTTTTCTGTTCTGTTGGACTAAATTAACTTAAATGCAGTTACAGAGCGTTTCTAATGATTATTCACCGAACTAATTAGAAATATTGCATGCTGCATAAAATTAATAAACCGTGTGTTGTTAGAATTCAGGGATACGCTTTTTCCTTCCTTTAGGCAACTTTAAAAATTAGTTATAAATTTGTTTAAGAGAAAGAACGAGAAAAAGAATAAATAGGATGGGAAAAAATCTCTATAAATGCTTTTCTTCCTTGAAATAAAAAAAGAAAGAAGAAATGACGTCATATATCAGACAGTGTGGTTATTTTAGCAAAAAAAAAATGCAATTTACTGTCATTCATGAAGTAATCACAGTTATAATGAAAGTATGGGGACTCGCGGCTATTTACAACATGTGTCTTGGACTTTTTTCTTTGAAAGTGAAAGCAAATATAATAGAGTGAAATTAGCTTTTAAACAGTTGTAGTAATGCTTTTGGTGCATCAGATTGTTAGTCTCAATTTAAGTAAGAAACATCTTAATATAGTAGATTCTGTTAAAAAAAGTATTCACATTCCTTTATTATAATAATAAATAGTACGGCCTCTTTCTCATTCCCTAGAGCTTGTTAATTTTTTTAACGTTCATTAAGAAGCATAAACGAGTTTTCCTTGTAAATTAGAACATTACTTTCTTCCCGAGGCCATTTAAAAAGAACAGAAGCGGATTCTACATTTTGAACTAACGTAGTTAACTTCGCTGTTTTATACTTATGATTCTAAACACTTTTTTTACAGAGCATTGAGAAGTAAACTCAGTGTTTTAAGCAATCTCCTTATCTCTTTATTTCATTTGTACATTATTCAGCGACTATTGAAAAATCGATGCAATACATTGAGTTAAAACGCTTTATTATGCAAGTCCAGAAGATAAGCTGTTTTAAAGAAATGATTTTTAAAGAATCGAATATTTTTACTAAAGTAAACAGCTTTATTACAGAAACTTATTTCATATTTCCTATTACAAATTTATAAGTTTATTACATAAATACAAACATTGACTCTCCACATTATAGTGGAATGAAATCTTTTATATAAACAACTGATTAACATAATCACCAGAACAATCCAAAGTATTTCATACACCTATGCAACGAAATTCTTAAAAAAAGAATTTGGAGATTTCATTTAATTATCAATCATAAAAGGATTTTTAATGTGGTATTTTGATTCAGAACACTGTCTCAAAATAGTCTTTATAGCACAAACTATTACATATTTAACACTAAGTTTACTACGACAGATCAAATGATTAATTTCAAAAGTTAATTTCCGTGTATATTCAAGTAGGTTAATTCTAATACTTTCTAGAAAACATTAATTTTAATTAAAAAAATTTATAAATAAAAATCTAATCTAATAAACCCTTGCAACTTATTGCTGCTAAAATTTTATTAGGTTGGAAAAAGTAAAAAAAAAGTTGCGCTTGATTCCAGAACTTGAATGTTTTCAAATATTCACTTGAAAACATCATATAGTATATCATATAGTAAATGCTTATAATTATACATATTTATGCAATTAATTATATGCTTTATGGAATATATAATTCAATTTATGCATGCAATTCGGTTAAAGAAAATATACTATTAGAATCGGTAGCAGTCATCCATCATTAATGCTAATCGTTGAAGTCTACTTAATCGTTCCTATTATTAACGTTGCGTTTGTATTAATCTCTATTCATAATAACCAATTTGTGACAATGACCGTAACTTCTATGAAAAATTTAAATTTTCAAATTTTTTTAGAAACTTAAGATAGGGCATTTATAAAAAGTCTTAAATTTAAAATCTCCGCGGGTAGGAGTTGTGAAATAACAATTTTAATTAATCAAATTATTAATTTTTAAATTATTTTCAATTAAAAATTAATAGTATTAAAAGAAATAAATTGAAATACTATCGTATTCAAAAAAGAAATACTTTGAATACGAAACTCGATCACAGAAAAAAACAAAAGAAATTAAAACTAGTTGTAACAAAAATATATTATGAAATACAGAACTCCAGTACTTCAACTTTTTTGTTTGAAGCCACGAAGGTATGACATACCAATAAGCCCAAACTAATATATCATAAGGCAAGTGGCAACGCGCTACCTTCCACATTCTAGCAACCCCGAAGAATAGAGCAGTGCTCAAGTGAGAGGTATCTACCATTGATTTTCCCTCCAATCACTTTCCTTCCCTCAGTTCTGATAGTTCGATAAGTCGATTTGAAATGCATGAGTTGGACTGAAACGAAACTTTACCCTATATTCGGAAATAGACACAACCTACTCTTTCAGAACCGACGTGGCGAGCAGGCTTGACATGCCCGCGTCAGTTCCGCATGGCATGTTCGTTTTCCTTTTGTTTTAATCCGTCTTTACTTTTTCCCCCGACTTTCTTTTCTGCCTGTGACTACCTTTCATTGTTTTTTCATTTCTACAGACCGATTTTCTGCATTGAATAGAGATAATGCAAAATATCTAGCCTAGGCGTTAAAGTTTTGGATTCCCGTGCCATGGAGAGTTTTTTTCCTTCTGCTATTTCATTATTTTCTTAGGAGGATTTAGCTTTGAAAAAACATGTTGCCCGTAAACAGTAATTTAATTTTCCTTGTTTTATTTACCAGTAAACAAGCATAAAGAAGGTTTGTTTTCAAACCATTTTCTTGGACTAAATTTGGTATAGGCATGTAAAAAAATATTCTCATGTGCTTATAGTACGAAACATGTATAAAATTTATTTAAATATTTTGAAATCAAACCAGATGGAAACTTTGTGTGTTTCAGTTCGACTAAATCATGTGTTTTTGTACTTCGGTTCGGTTAAACAAAAATAAACATCTGAAATGGATTTAAAATATGCATCCAAATAAAGGAAATAAGAATGAAGCTGCATAACTATAATACCCATTAATACTATAACCTAATACTAAAGATTAATAATAATTTCTGCATTTTTAAGCAGTTTCGAGAAAGGATTTTTAAACAATGAGAAAGATAAATCGCTGGGAAATCTCATAATTGCTGGGAAATTTAATTTGCTTAAAGCATATCTTAGTTTTAAGAATTCAACAAATTTTATAAAAACAGTCATTTATGTAATGTTGAATGTAAAACGAGTCAAAATAATTATTGTAAAAATAATCAGATGGTAGTTGAAAAATAATTTGTTTAATACGATGAACTGAAATCTTTCAAAAGGAACATAATTAGCTCTAAAGATGAATTTGACTAAAAGTAATATTTACCTTCGAAAACTTCAATCATAAAGAATACTACAATGCAAAAAATGGTCTAATGCTTATGCTCTGACAGCTATTTACAAGAATCTGAAACTTTTAGCATTTTGAAACAGTACGTGGTCCATTTCCGATCACATTGTGAAAATATATCACGCTCATTTTTTGCGAAATAAAATCCAAGAAACATACACTATAAATGTTCAATTGTAAAAATGTAAATAGTTATTGGTATTTTCCTTCCATTTTGCCTTATAAAGCTAATTAAAGGCAGAAGAACTTTGTAGCATGCTCTTATTGACAGCCAGAGCATCGTTACTCTCTTTTAACTCCTTTAACAACATTTCACAATACGAAAAACTTTGCTTTCTTTTAAATTAATAACTAACGAAAGCAAGACCTTCGCGAATTTCAGATCAAATTTTTAAAAAAGCAGAAAACTTTTAACGCTTAAAAAAATTAATGAGTTACTAGTAAACAATTCCTAGACACTCTGAGAAACTTACTTTAACAATTCAGAAAATCTATACGCCATCTTGAAATATTACCTCGGCAGAAAGCCTAAGAGCATTGACATAATTCGCATAACATTCCATCTGACAATAAATGGCCCATTACAAGAGAACACTAATCGAAAGAGTTTGTTTATTCTTAAATAAAATATTTACCCGTTCCTGTCGGTGTCTATGATTCAAAAGACCTTCTTAAAAATAGATTTATCGGATCTGCATAAGCAATTTTTAAGCTCCTCCATATCTCAAACACCAATCCACTCAAAGACGAGAATTGATCCTTCGATGGAATCCTGCATCCCAAACGAAATGAAATCAAAACGGAGACACGAAAGAGTCGTGTTTCATTACGATAAAAATTGCAACACGGGAGGATTAGAGCTAAGTAAACTTTATTACAGAACTGCAGACAGCAAGAGTGAATTTCGAATATATCTTGTCTTATTAAAAGGCGTATAAGAAATAAGTAACGCCTCTACCCATAGAAAATAGTAATAAATGAACTAGGATTACACGCCAGGTACTTGTCAACAAGTTTTATTTGAGTAGCTTGGGCGAAAGCAAATAGTTTTTCCCCTTCATCCTGGTCTTTCTTCGGAGACTTTCTTCTCTCGAATTCAAATGCAAATAGCAACCGAGATTTCTGCAGTCTATGTATTCACATTCGATATTGCAAGAAACTTCCATGTAAAGAAAATTAAACCCCCTCGCTGTAGTAAGTGTTGCTTGAGAAGTGTAATCAGGCAGCAGTCGACAGATATTTCTTGCTGTAGATCTCTTTGGAAATCTAGGTCAGTGTTTACTTAGAATCGTCCACGGGACGACGGTAATAAAGCTTAATAGAGCAGATATAACACAAACACAAAATTCAGAATAATTTTCGTTTCGTAGATTAAGAGTAATGAAACAAGGAATGGATACTTTTTTAATCTTAAATCTTGTCATTGCTGTTTTTTATAAAGGAGTTAAATAAATATTTAAGCAGCTAACTATCAAATATCTCTAGAAAACAGGTCATGATAACAAGAATGGTCAAAGGTTGCATTTTCACATTTTCAAATGATTATTATCAACACTCTTTGTACTTAATTTCCTAAATAATGATTTTCAGAGTCGTACTTAGATTAAAAACAATGGCTATGTAATTGTACGTTTATATTTCATAATTAAATTGGGAAATATTTTTCTGGGTGAATATGGTCAAAGATACTAGGTCAATACCACAGTATCCTATAGAATTTTTGATAAATACTTAAATGTAACCCCAAACGGAATAACGATCCTATCTGAAATCTAATCAATTGGGTTATTATAAATATATTGGAAAATAAATAAAATGTAGATGAAACTGTTTTAGTAGCCTAAAGCCATGTAAATTTACAAGATTTAGGCTACTATAAATTATTAGGCTATCGATACTTATAATAAAGCTCAATGCGTGTGTGTGTGTTGACGCTCTACAGGCCAGATAGTTGAACCTACAGCAACCAAGTTTGGTACATGTATACCATGGAGGTTAGGAATGGGCACCTCAGAGCCCTTTTTTCAAATTTTTAGTTAGAATTTGAATAAATTAAAAATTAATCAAAATTTTGACGTTTTTCTGCTATAACTTTTAAAAATATTATTACACACATCTGATTTTTACATCAAGTTAAAGATTAAAAAATTAGCTTTTTAATGAAATCAATGTTTTAACATATAACTTACATTTTTATTTTTAACGAATTTTTAAAGAAATTTTTAACCGTATTTTTCAACAATATATTTCAGACGAAACAATAAAATTTTAAAACAAACGAAAAGCACGTGATTGGATGAAATTAAATAAATAATAAATGCTATATTTTTAAAAAAATAAATACAATTTCAGGCCAATCTACGTCTAGAATTACTCCAAGGCTGATAATCAAATGAGTATGTGTTTGAGTATATGAATAAATGTGTGCGCGCGTGCACGCGTGTGTTTATGCTCTACACACCAGACCATTTGATCTAGAGATACATCACTTAGTACATACATATTTACTTTGGAGGCAGAAAAAGCATGCCTAGATAGATTTTTTAAAAAACTTCAATCAAAATTACGCTAACATTCTGAATTTTTCTGAGATAACTTTCAAAAATATTAAGGTGTAAAATTGTTTTTTTTTATCTTGTTAAAACTGACTTTTTTTCATCGATATCAATGTTTAAAGCTGTAAATTCAGTTTCTATTTTTAATGATATTTTTTAAATATAGAATAATATTTTCCAACAACTAATTTCTTACAAAATGAAAGTAGAATTTAACCTGAAAAAGCACGTTAAGAATGTACCAGTGATTGCCATCATTTTGACAAAAACTGAAACTGAATAATTAAATTAACTCGTATTGCAAATTAAACCGAGAAAAGGGTGATGTTCAACATGTGTTTAAAAAGAAATGTAATGTTATGGAACAAATATAAAATGTGATATTTTCCACATAATTTCATGACAACTTATTGCGAGTCAGAGAGTTATATAGTGCAATGAACAAATAATCGTAATAAATCATGTAACTATAATAATATTAGTTACGTGACTATCGAAGTTTAAGTATATCTGGCAAAGAAATTATAAATAGAGCAAGGTACATAAGTATTTAATTGAAACTTTTAGAACGAATTACTCTTGGTGAACCAAAGGTGGCTAGTTTTAAATATTATAAACTTTTTAAATGCTTTAATTGCCAGTTTCATGTTCACAAGAACGATCATTTTTTTTCACTTGCTTCTTTATATACAAAATTCTCCAATTTTGTATAACTATTGTCTCTTGTTGTCATCAGAATATTTAAATAAACTAGAAAAATCAAGAATTTTGATAAAAACCAATTTCATAGAGATAGCTCTGCCTAGAGATTAATTTAAAAATATTTTTATACTCTGTTACGCTTATAATTATTATTAACTATTGATTTTAAAATACATTAAAAAGGAAAATTTAAGCATCGTCTTGTTAACATATTATAAAATAAAGATATTTTTATAAAAATCGCAGTTTTGTAAAGAAGTTGAGACAAAATATATTTAAAAAATGATTAACGATCCATTTAAAGATATTAAAAATCGAATTAAAATTTCAATTTTTACTGCTCTTATATTAAGAAATTTAACGAAAATCCAAACATTTAAAATAGTAATTACCAACACTTAATTAAATCTATATATGTGCTTTGCCAAGCGTTTTCTTAGAATGTTTGTTCTGAATTAAGTAGAAGTTCTCTCTAGAGAATAGTATCAAAGTCACAAGATATTTACAAAAGAAAATAGTAAATCAACGAATACGTGTATGACAATCTCGTTTTAAAAAAAGGAATCAAACCAATTTGTAAACGATCTTCGACAAATACGAAACCATGCTTCACTAAAGTATACCTTTGATTGACTTAATGAACCTTTAAATGTTTGTTTCTATTCACTCTTTGATTTCAGGTTGGCCATGCGGGCTACATTTTATTCTTTACGAGTCAAACAACTTCTATTCACGGGTTGGGTAACTTTTTGTTCCTCAAAGCAAATAAGACTCTTGAAACGTATTTTTCTAAATTTAAGTGGCTTTTGGTTACAACGAAAATACTCTACTTTTATTGAGTCATAAAACATCTAAAACTAACTTCTTTGTAGAAAACTATTGCTGTTAAAAGGAATTTATTTTATTATAAAAGATTTCTTGATTAGTATAAAATTACATGATTCTGAAGAAGAGACTTTTTAAAAAGTTTTATTAAATCAGTTCTGATCTTTGACGAATATAAAATGTGATGTCAATTTAATTAAATTCATTAATCATATTAACAGAAATAAAAATGGAATGCGTACAGCTTATAAGAAACAGTCAAATGACAGATGGTATGTACAGCCTAGTTTGTCAAGTGGCCCTAATGTCAATAATTCTATTGAAGGTTTTCAATATCTTGCTTTCCTCTTAAATTAAAAGTGACAAAAATGCAAATTAAATTAGAGTAAAAAGATTCCAAGCATGTATTGTTAGATGACAAATATGATTGCAAATTAACATGGATATCACTCTAATATTCTGGATTAATTCATTTACTTTAAATGTAAGAGTAATGTAAAGACCTATTAAATAGTGTTTTGTAGATTAAAATACTTTCTGGCCAACTATTTGTGAGATTCCAGTAGCAAATAACTTTAAAACATTAATCAACCTTCTATTCTTTCATAAATATATTTTTAAAGAATTAAGTTTTCTAAGCAATTTAATGCAAATATGCGTCATACATATACTTGCCAACAGTTACCTTTTAGGAAAACCTTTCTATAACTTGGATATTGAAAATCACAGTGATTTTAATAAAAATGCAATTTCGTGAAGGTAACAGTGCGCAGTAACAATTTAATAAGTTGGAAATTTAAATAAACGCTATCAGGTGAATCAATCGACAACTTCATACCAATGTTTACAAAATATTTTTATAAAAAAACTGTCTATAAAACATATTATATAACATGCATCTATTTCAAAAAAGAATTCAAGAAAACATTATTTTTATTTATTAAATAACTGTCGTGTATTTCATAGATGAAAAGAGAAATCAATGAATTTTTTTTTCAAAAATTCATCCAACGAACAACGTAAATATTTTATATTCTTCACCACAGCAAAAATTTATTATAAATAATACAATATCCATTTCTTTTCTCTATTATAAACACATTCCTCCTATCTTTGACATTTTTGTTTGACAGAACTAGTTTTACAGAAAAAAAGGGACTTTTCTATTTTAAGAATATATATGGACGATGATATTGTCCGCACAATGATGTAGCCCAACAATTTTTAATGAAAAGTATATCATGAATAATACATTTCCATATCGTTAGAAACAGCTACTTTTAAAAGAGGAGGAACAACGTAGGCTGTAGTTTAAAATATCAAAAAAATTCTTTTATACATTTAGTCATTATATTGAAATAGAATTTTTTTTGCATGATAGCATTTTATTTTGAACATTTCTCGTTTTCTTTTATGTAATATATATTTCCATACAAAACAATTGGAAAATAAGCATTAAAATTTCTTATGAGTGATAAAAAATATTAAACATGAACTTTCAATTCATATTATTTATTAAGTATAGAAAAAAATCATTCATTTCTATCGTTTTATTATAAAATACGAAGTCGAAATTTTGAAAATATATATCAAAATCTATAGGTGTAAAATTTCAGTTATTCTTTTCAATTGTATAATGCTCGGAAATTAATTAAAACAAATTGAATTTTCAAGAACTATCCGAGAATCACTCTGTCATGCATAAATATACAAGATTTTTTTTATTTGTTTCAAATGTGAATTAAGTGTTTAAAAGATCTTTTCTTATGAAAAAAAAAAATGTAATATTACAGTTCCATGAATTTTTTAGTGTTGTCAAAAACTGATCGCCTTAAAAAAATTCTCTGAAATTCAATTTCCAAAATTATATATGGAATATATTTGTTAATATTAACCGGAATTCCAAAAACTGGTATTGCAATATAATTTCGAAATTTAGTTGAATGTAAATACATAAATGAATTGGGATCCACAGTTTAAAAAAAAGAATAAGCTCCACTAACATAATACCACTTCATTTTCGTTAACAAACTTTTTTAGAATTTTAAGTAGCTTTCATAAAATAGAAATTTTCTTTAAAGTTTTTAAGATGAAATAGAAATTCAATCGAATGCTCACAAAATGTTTTTAAAAAATAGAAAGTACCTTCTCATGATTTTTCCCAGAACAAACTTTTAGCATAATAAAAAAAATTGATTTCAGTTAAAAATACAAAGAAAGGTAATTCCCATTCAAAATTGATTGAAAAATACAAATTAGCAAGATAATTTAAAATATGATAAATAATTTACTTTTGAAAAACATTTACCGTTTTATTGGTATTTTCGGTAGATCATTAAAAGCTTATTGACATTTATAAAGTTCGCAAATACTAATTTTCATAACAATTCATACATCATTTATTTTCCCCCAAAATTTAAGATTTTAATAATTTAATATTTGCAAAACTGCATAATGATTAATGGCAAACGATTCTTTAATTTTTATAAATTTTAAAGAATAAAAAAAAATTGAATGAAACTTAAAAAAAATTAATGTATATTTTAGAATTCTCTGATAGATAATTAACTACTCGAAAGCGGAATATAAAATGATGTGTGACTTTTAATAATCTAAACCTAATTTGCTTTTGTAAACATTAAGAATGATTTCATTCATTTAAAGCTTCAAGCTGGATAGCCGAACGAAATTAGCAGTTTTCACTGAAGCATGCTATATGCGTCCACAAGTTTATCAGGGTAGCCATTTTTACTCAGCGTTGGATTCTTCAGCCACCCTTTTAGTATCCAATTAATACGCTGGAATAGAAGAAGCTAATAAGCGAAGAAAGATTATGAATTTTCTTGTTGCATCAATTGAAAGAAAACGGCGCAAAGAGCCTATTTTAATGAGTTAATTAGTTTTCCTCCCTGAAGCTTAAATAAGAAAGTCTCATTTTAGAGGGCTCCATTATAAAATATGATTGGTTTTATTTTATTTTTGAGTACTCGATTATCTTGAGTAAAAATGAGCACATTTTGAAGATTATCTGGAAATTTCTTTTTAAGAGGGAAAATGACAGTGCAGGATATTTTCTTCGAAATACATTCTCCTATACGATTTTTAAGGCTACTTAAGCATGTAGAATATTCTATGGCTGTAATTATTTTTCAAATTTCTGTTCACATTGAGATTCTGTGAATATTTGGTGATTTTCTTTAGTTTTGCATATAATCATACAATTAAGCAATCGATAGACGCAAGATGTATTTTAGAAAAAATAAGATTTAGCGAATATTTTATGTTGGATTAAGAGCCTCTTGCACAGTAATAAAATAGATTAATGATTGAAACAATCATTTCAATTTTTCAATATAAAAAAAGAGTTTCTTATAGCTTAATTAGCTATAAATTTAATTTATAATGGTTTGCTTTTATTCTAAAATTAGGGACAATAGCACTTATAATTAGGGTATTCTAATAGGTATAAAATAGTCTAAAACATTAAAATGCTTCAGATTTCACAGCATGTAATCTAAAACAAAAAAACGCAGCATATTTTGATATTATAATTTCTAATGAAATAACAATTTCGATAAAAATGTAATAATTTATAACTGTATACGAGTGAAAGAGCAAAAGTTGACAAATTATTAATAAGGCAAGGAAAATGAAGTTGGTATTTTATAATTTCAATAATAATCGGATGTTTAGAGCTTAATTTCCCCAAACGAACTTTTAAATTGAGAAATATGAATATGTTTCCACTTTAAAAGAAAGTTTATGCTCTTAAATGTGTTGCTAATTAGATGTATTGTCTCTCATTGCTTATTAAATGTATTTTTCGCTTAATTCACATGAAACCTTTCCAGTTTTGATAACATTTTCTTAATTTCTAAATCCAATTATTCTCAGGCTTTTGATAAAAATTTTGAATTCAAGCAAATCTATAATATTTAATATGGTAGATTACATATAAAAAATTAAAAAATACAATTATCTTAATAATTATTTATGTTTTTCATATTTTACTTCATCCGTGGTTTAATTTTCTCTAATAGAGCATAAACGAGCATTAAATGTCATTTTTTGCTATAAAATATTAGAATAAGTCATATGCCGACTGTAATATGCATCAGACTACACAAAATTAACGTGGTAAACTGTATGCTAATGTTCTCTTAACATATTTCCTTCCACGCCAGCATTTACGTGACATTCTTCCCTCAAGATAAAGGTCCAAATTTAGATTTTAATTTAAAATGTTTCACAGCTTTTGGAGCAAAACTTCAACGCAGCTATCTTAACTAAGCTTAGAAGAGACCATGTTTGTGATTGTCCTTTAACTGGTCTCTGACAGCAGTACGACGGCAGCCTCTGGAATACTGTCGCCTCAAAATGAATTGTCTTGCCAAGTTAAACCTACTGCACCCATTAATGGGTTATGGATGATGCCTTCATTTAATGATAGCGGTACATCTGTGTCCATTAGAACACTCGCCGCGTGACATGCTCATTCCATCAGAACAATATGCATATGCTGGAGATACTGGGCAAGCCATTGATAACCATTATATTCATAGACAGCATAATATGCTAGTAGTAGACTTAAATATGTATTATCTTAGAAGACAAGAAAAACTGCCCCAGAATATTAAATATCTTTTTCATAAAGATTTCTTACTTTTATGATTTTCAAGAATCGTGTAGCTGTGCAAATTGGTTGTATGAATTGCTTAACTCTAAGGCGTAGTTATATCTCTAGATTTTGTACTTTGGTCTTCTTCACATTTGTGCAAATCAAATGAAAATAAGTAGCAATAAACAAAAAGTAAATCTTTTCTTCTGGCTTTTTATTTAAGTTATTTTGCTACTTAACTGTTACTTTTAAACTTGTTGCATATTTCTAGGTTGTATTTTTACATGCTTTTATGTAAATTAACTTATTTAACAGCAGCAAGATAAAATTTTACAATCGCTCTTTTAAACTTTCCTTGAAGTATTAGACTTATGAATTCGAATTATTATACAAACCTTTAATATTTCCAGAAATATTTTTTCCGATAATTTCCCCGATTAATTTAGTTTAAACTTTGATTCCGCATAAGAAGTGCTATCTAGTAATGAATTTTAAAGTTATTGCTTGCTCTACCGAATCAATCTGCATAACATTTAATTATGAAATATATTAAAGATCACGTAATACTAATAATCTATTTTTTTATAGTGAACTGAATTTCGAAAAGTATGTTTTTAAGGGGGGGGGAGGACAACTTTTATTCTCAAGGGTTTTTCTAAAACTATAATTTTAAATAATTTTACGAAATATTGTCATGTAGATCTACACATATTTTAATATTTTCATAACCGGTGAAATATCACTTATTTTATGAGGCTAAAGTTAAAAAAATCGATTTTTTTTCAAGATAGAATATTTCCTATTTTCCTTAAATCATGAATGGATTCAACACCGAAAAAAATGGCAAGATTTCACTGCTCATATAAACTACATTTTGTGTTAAGAAAATTATCTTTGCACTGCGTAATATTAATGACAGTTAAATAATTCATTCTTTTTCAACTTAATTTTCTTATTTATTGAAACTTACACTTTTTAAGGCAAAGAAATCACGTAACCTCAGTAAGTATAGAAAATGAAACAAGTTGTTGAAACGCTATTTTTAGTCTATGTAAATTTTTTCTTTAATGTTTTGGATTTCTGACTTTTAAGGCTACTATAATTTTATCAACTTTCTCTTTAACCCAAATTATTAACCTAAAAAAAGTTATACAAAAATTTAGGACGTATGAAGAAGCAAGGCCAGAAATGCTTAAGGAGGAAGGAAAGAAGGAAATGAAAAAAAATCAAATCCATAACCTTATCTTTGTTTAATCTCAAAGGGGCCAGAGTATCAATAATCCAAAATGGATTCGCTTCGCTGTTCTTAACCTCCGCAAATAATCGATACTAGGAGGGGCGGAGCTTTGATGGAAGGGGGCCTTGAATGCAACTCCCTTGGCCCTAAAACGTGAATCCTGTTTCACACGTATGCAAATCGGTCCCATAATGGAAAAACTTTGCGAAAAGGCGACAAAGAAATTTGATTATGTGATAATCTATCCTGATATCAGTGTTTTACACAGATAATTTACTTCATTATTTAAATAGACTTGCCGTCGCCTCTAGTTTAAACACTAAGGAAAGTCGATATTAAAATGCTTAAAGCTGTAAAATACTTAAGCAAGATGTAGAAATCGATATTTTTTCTACACCGGCCCCTTTTTTTATTTTACGTGAACACGCTATTAATAATTACAGAACTGCACGTGACCGATACCTATGTTCTAGAATTACTTGTTCTTTGATTTTTCTTTGTGAAATAATCTGTTTTTGTACTTTTTTTCTTTTTCTAAGTATAAAACTTGAATTAAAATTATATTGGATCCTGTGAAAATACAAAGTGATTAACGAATCTATTTAGGGATGAATTAAATACTGTAGAAATACCTGTCACACTGTGCAAACTTTAAAAAAATTCCAAGGCAAAATAATTCAAATTTAGATTTATACCTAAATTACTTAATTGTTTCAAAGATTTAGTCATTAAAAATCCTACGATAAAGATGTTCTGAGCCGATTGCACAAATTCCAGTTATTTGTAAACATACGGAGAATTCAACATGTTCTCTATACATCAACTGTTTGCAAACCACTCAAATCTTACTGTTGCAGACACTGAAATATTTTTATCAGAGAAAAATAGTGTCATCGTAGTTCGATATATTTAAGATGTTTTGTTATACTTTGTAATTGGTAAAATTCTATGATTTGCATGTAAACCTTTGCAATCGGGATGGTGACATTTATTCACTATTCAAGGTGGTGTATCATTGACTTTATTTAGTTTGATTGTTAAAAATTCCCTACAGAGTAATAAGAAGATATAAATTAATTAAACGGGATAATTTGACTAAAACAATTATATGTATATTTATTTATTTTTCGTTGAAATAAACAGATCTTTGTATTGGGCGATTGATTATGCATCGAATTACTTTTCAGGGTACAAAGGACTTTCATGACCATGAAAGATAAAATAAGAATAAAAACAATTTATACTTAATATATCGGAGACCATTCTCTAAAAGTACTAAATATGTCTAATAAGACCTACATCTGCATAAAAAGTCAGTTTTCGCAATTTTTCAGGTATGGTAATTGACTTAAGCATAATATAAGTAACGCTTTACTTCACTTAAAGCATTTTTCCCAACTGAAAGTATATATCATCCAATAATGGCTTATAAATGACTATGAATTCTGGATGAGAATGTGTGATGCGTTTGGTCTAGATGAGTAGTGACACAAAATCTCATTTTCAGAAATTAAATATTGACATAAATGATATGAAATATAGAAATTCTTGAAAAATTTGAGCAGTCTTATATAAATGCAATATGCATACTATTTTTAAACAATTGCATCATCTCTTAAAATAAAGGAATTCCATCCCAGGAGGTTTTATTACTTGAAACCTTGTAAGGGACGGAAATATGGCGAGCAAAGTCACTCCCCTCCCTTATTGTGCTGAAGTGAATGGACAAAACTGTTTGTAGAAATATATATCAAAGTATTACTTATAGTGAATAATCGATATCGCCTTTCAAAATTTTGTTTGAAAAGACTCCCTTTTACTCGTGAAAATAATTCAAAGTCAAGTAGCATGATTGGGCGTTACTTTATGAAGCCTCATAAAAACAGAATTTTTCCCACTTTCACATCCCCCCCTTAGTCGACTGCAAAAGAAATAACACTTGCGAAGGGGCAACTGAAGATTACTCGAAAAAAGTGCTACTCATATATCTATACATACAGATATATAAATTTTTGACAGTTTTTACTGCCTAGCGTTTATTCTGTAGATAAAAGCACTTTCATAAAAACTCGATACATCAGGCTACCGAGAAAGAGCAATAGAACCAATGCCGAGTTTATGGCAGTAGATCATATATGGGACCGGCAAAATAGTTCGATTTATTAGTTCAAAGTGGATGATGAAAATTTTGTTACGTTTTTCCAGAGGATTAGAATATTCTGGTAATCTATACACTCAGAATTTCCACCTTTTAGCTATAAATATTCCACAAACATTTAACATGCAGTCGAAGACTAAAGCGACCGCTGCTTTACAAGGGATGTTATTATTCACAAGGGGGTCATAACATTGAATTCTTAAGTTAGAAGTTTGAATCTTGCAATAAATTCGAACAGTTGCACAAACGTTGCAAGCTTGTTTTAATGATATGCACAAAACTGACGAAGTAATGCTCCTAGAAGGTAGTTATAGGACACACATCACTTATATAACAAAATATTTTTAAAGTAAAGATAGAATATTTATGTGCATTCTAAAATACATATTTTTTAATCAATTGTGAAAAATTATTGTAATATCGGAGCAGATTGCCTAGAATTTATATTTATGCATCTTTAATCATTTGGTAATGAAAATAATTTACATATTTTTTCAACTTCAATGGTAAATATATAATTCATATTTGATCTAGTACCAATGATAGACATTTGCTTTATAAATTCCATCCGCGAAAAACTGAAGTCTTTCATTCCGCGAAATTTAACAGTATAATGATCAATATATGCACATACATTTAAGAAGTGATACCAACAGATTTTGAAATAGATATGAATTGCTCTGCATACCTTTTAACAATTCATAACATTGCATTTATAACAAGAAATAAAATGAGTGGTAATGTATTAAAATAAGAAATTAATTTTTTTTAGTATAAAAAGTATATTTTCAGACAAAACGTTCTTTTTTCTATTGTTACAAGCTATTGTCACAAACTTCCAAATATTTGTGCCTCGAAAAAAAATAATATATTAGTTCATTAAATATCGTGATGAGTTTTCACATTCTTAATGATTTTATATAACAATACTTGAAACTCTTAATTTAATCTAAAATTCATCATTGAAATAGTATATCATATAAAAACTACAAATTTCGAAAAAATATTGTAATTTAACCTATACATATTTCATGACCACTTCAATGACCGCTCCAATTTCTTCCCGCGCCTTTTTTAATATTTCAATAATTTAAATTAAAATTTGGTTTTCTATTCTTTCAAAATGGAATTTTGAAGTGTTTGTTGGAGATAAAAAAGAAAATAAGTAAAATTTTCTCAATTAAAATTTATTTAGAACGTCTTGTTAATGTTAAATTTCACTATACCAAACATAGGATTAAGGTAGCGATTTTTATTCTTTACCCATTTCAGTGGACAAAAATTCTCGTGAATCTAAATATGTATAATTAAAGATAATTGTAGTTAATAATGATTTAATTAATGTACATGTCAAAATGTCATTTTAAATAGTTTGTTGATTTTTGAAGACATATATGAAGACATTATTTTAACTTTGAACGACACTTATTTCAATTATTTTGTATTTAAGAATCTTACAAACGGAAGTATTATTAACATTTTCACTATCCAGAATAAATTCAAGTGATCTGTTTTGAAGTAGATATTTGCAATTTCAGGAGATTTAATCTAAGATAAAATTTATTTTCCAGCATAAAATATTCGTGAAATATTTGAGGTGCCTTATTGAGAAAAGAAAATTTTCTTTATGAATGATTACCTTAACTCAAAGAGCCCTAATGACATCAATAGAAGCTTTTCCAAAGAAACATCCATTATTGAAGAATCTACTGCTTCTTCGCGCAAACTTAATGCAACCATTCACAGAGATCATAACACCGTTAAAGTTGAAGAATTTCCGCGAGGCTAAATAAATACATAAGGTCCAATTCTTCCTTTGATTTCCCTCGTGCCCCTTTCATTTAACAAAAGCAATCGAAAAAAATTCCAATTTATCGTCCTAACTAGATCACTTCTAAATGCTCACAATAAAAGCGACCAGTAATCCTATACTGCGCCGTTAAGTCCATAGCTCTTAACGTGAGGTTGAAGTGGAGCCGAATCACTCGTTGCAGTGGGTAAGACAACATCCTGATTACTAGCTAAATATCGTCTTGTGTTATTATTTTTTCACTGCTTTTGTTTCGTACGTTTCTTTAGTTTTAGCCTTATTTTTTACATCGGGATAGGAAATCCGTTGTCTTTTATTTGTCTTGCATTTTTGGTCCGTCTACATCAGATTTCTGTGATCATTAGATAAGGATAGAGGTTATCCTCTTATTGTCATGGTGTCTAAGACACAAATTCATCAAGAACTGCAAGTAGGAGACGAACTGGAATTGAAGGAGATAAAAGCTGATTAATTTTTGATCTTGAGAATTGAGTTTTTTGTGCTGGAGCAGTGAGTTACGATTGTTAATAAGATTGCTCAGTTTATACTATTAAGCTTAAAATCTGCAAATCTAAAATTAAGTCATTTTTAAGAGATTGCTCTTCATTATCTGCTATTATTAAACTCCTAAGTTTATAAATCACAATTTAACAAGAGCGAATTAATATGTTGGGGAAGTTGTTATATTTAATCAAATTAGTTTTAAAAGATGAAAATGTCTAAGAAGGTCCTATTAAACCGTTGTGAAAGTGACTTGAAAAAAGCATTTTTTATTCTGATTTTTCTTTTATTTGTCATGAAAGTAATAGTAATTGCTTAATATTTTAGAATATTAAATATTCAAGAAATATCAAATGAATGATAATTATATATTATGCTGAAATTACAAAATTTACTCGCAGTGAATGTCAGATAAATGCAATTAAAATGCCTAAATGAACATAAATGTTTTTCAGTATATAATTATGATTCGGAATTATTCGGTGATTTCAAATGAAAAATGATTATGAAACATGACATCACAGAAACAATTAATTATAAAAGAAGAATAATTTTAATTTGTGTTCATGTATAGTTATAAAATGTAAAATGGTTAGAATACAAACAGTTTTTGAAATTAGAAACGTCTCGTTCTACTCCTGTTCTTTCTGTCAAATGCATTATATAAAATTTGCCTTTTAATTCAATATTTTTTGAAGAAATCATTCTTTTAAACTATACGGCTATTTTGTGCATCTAATTATTGATGTGTTATCGGAGTTTTTATTATTATCGATTATTTTTGTCATCTCTTATTGAACTTCATAATTTTTCAAAACATGAATAAGATCTTAAGAAGATTTTTACATTTTCAGTTTATAAAAAATAACATTTTTGATTGTTATTCCATACTAATTCTGTTATAACAGTAGATATAAAAGGAAATAGCAAATCTGTTTTTATGTAAGTTTACTCATACAGTTTAAGGTCAAGAGGTTAATAATATTATGCAGTTTTACCAGGATTAATTTGATATTCTTATGTTGATCAAACAGTTTTTAACAAAAAAATGTAGAATGTAATAAATTATTCCTTTAAAAGATTCATTTATTCAGAGGATTTCATGTATAATCGAATTTATTACGTCCCATTTTATATAGCTATGGATTTTCATTGAATTATTCCTAAAACAGTAGTGTATACTATATTATATATATATATATATATATATATATATATAGTAGTTAAAGAGAAAGTTAAATAAAATTCTGTGATTTTCTCTATGAAGCAATTTCGTTTCGATTTCATGACTGAAGTAGGTCGCCATAATGCTCATAAATAATCTGAAGTAATACTTTTTCTTTCTAAAAATTATGAGTTTATTACTATCTTTGATTTTAAGATGTTCCCTATTTTCGAAACTATGCTTTCAGAACAAAGCATGCAACTATTTGTATCATGTAATTATTATCGTGTTATTTTTTTTTTAAATTATACTGTATAGTATATAGACAGAATATTTGCCTATTTTGGATAAGTGGGTAGAAACAAAATATTGAAAAATAAATGCAGAAGTCCCTAAAATATAAATACTTTACAGTTCAAAATTACGATAAAAGTTCACAATTGTTAAATATTTAATATTAACATTACCTAAATATTAAAGCTCACTTAAAATGTTAATAAAAATTAAATAATTGCCTGCTACCTTTCAAAGCTAAGAGAAAGTAGAATTATGAATTATTACCTAATATTTCGAAGAACTAAGTACCTATTTATAATCTAGAATATGAAAGGAAAACATGACCTCTATATAGCATTGTATGATTTATTAACACATGCTACACGCTGTTGAAAGATCATTTCTTATTTAACCATGGCTTCGCGTTGTGCAATAGGGGCATAACATAATACTTACCCTCATTTGTAGATGAATAATCAAGCTAATGTGAGCGAAACTGGTGAGTAAAATTCTCCAAGCACTTACCTAGAAATAAAATGCAATAAATAAATAAATGCCATTATCAGCTTCATCACAAATTAAATAATGTACACATTTACATTACTAAAGTGCATTAGAGGGCAGTGGATCTACCATGCACTCCAATTCACCGGAGAGGAATAATAGTAGTGGCTTTAGTAACTAAAAGTAACTTATGAAAGACCTGAAATCCCCTGCCAAGGAAGCTTTTTAAAAAGAAGCCAAACAGTCTTCTCTGGAGAACACTTTGCGATAATGCAATAGCTGAGGAATATCTCAAGCGGAAGAGGTATCTTCTCAGTTTTACTCTCTATAAATACTTATAATCAGTCCTCGTAATGTTTATCGTTACTGAAGTTTAAGGTCAAGAGGGTGCCATCAGACTAGAACTTATCACTGTATAAAGGGAATTAAATTTGCTATGCGGATGGTATGGGGAATTCATTGCACATTTGTGTATCTGATATGATGAAAAGTTATTTATTAAGTTTGCACGACTTTGAAAGTCTTGTTACGTTCATAGTTTACATGATAAAATCAAAGTTATATATTTTAATACATTGTTTGCAACTAATTTTTGAAATTTCTGTTATTTTTTTAACTTAATTACAAAATTTTTTAAAGTTTATTTTAGTAAAAAAATCTTAATGCAAAAGAACGATTTTCCGCTTCGTAAATTGGATAAATTTTTGAAAACGTTTCCATTGCCAATGGTTGCAAGAAGATTTTTATATGAGTTTAAATAAGGTTATTTCATTTAGACGACTTAATGTAACATCATTTCAACGAAAGGCTAAAGCTTTATCATAGCATTGAGTAAGTAAAGTATATAAAGTAAATTTAAAATTTTTGACGTTTAAAACCAAGAGAGGCCATCACATTAGAGCTGACTATCGTATAAAAGGAATTAAGTTGTTTAATAAGTTACTATTAATCTTGCATATTATATATATATATTTCTTTTTCTTATTTTAATAAATGTAAATATTCTTGTTGTATCTACTAAATTAGCCCAGTTGATTGACTTGTTAGAATATGATCTAATTTTGAAGCCGATTCAGAGCTAAATTGGAATTATGAAGAGAACACAACAAACGTCGAAATCAGTCCAAAAGCAGCTGTTGGATCGCAATTCAGTACAGCGTTTGATTCGAATGTCGAATTTGCTGGAATCAATATGTTATTGATTCATACAATATGTGTATATTACATCTGTTTGAAAGCTTTCGCACTACGCTGATTCGCAATGTTGAATATTTATCTTTGGATAAATCCTGGATCTTCATTATAAGATTAAAGCCGAACTTCGCAGAATTAGTATGGATATTTCGTTATATTACAAAAATCTTATTATGGTGGAATAAATTTGATGTTTTTAAATTTTTTTTTTTTTGATTCTGCTCCGAGTCAGTATTCATTGATTTCTTTTTCCTTTTAATATAAATGTTCGTAATTCCATTTAAAGCATAAAGACTTTGTTAAACACTCCATGTATGAAAATAAAAAGAATGGAGTAATAATTAAAAATAAATGAAATGAATTATAATTAAAATTGCTGTTACAAAATAAGATTAAATTATTTGATTCAAAATTATCATTTTTGCGCATGCCTGTAGAAAATATTAAATGAAAAATTAAACAAAAATTAGTTTTTTATTTTATTTTCTTGGCGCAAGGAGTTTTATGTGGGAGCTTTTGGTGTCACATTTTTAAATGAAGCCGATATTTCCAAATATGACTTTATTAAAAAAACAATTCCCACTTCTGCTCTCTAGACTGATCGAGTTATGAAGTTTGTAGTATCTTTACTCTAGAAGTATTTTGGAATATTTCAATGGATAATTTAAGAAATAATCAACACTCGAGGAAATGATGCCCATTGGCTATTCTTATAATATGAACTCCAAAGTTTCATAATTCGGTCAGTTTCAATCGTAGGAGACTACAAATTTGTTTGAAATGTTGGGGTGGCAAGAATATTTTACAAAACGACTAAAAGGGCAGGGCATTGTATTAAAGTTGCACTTTATAATTTTTTCAGATCTTCATTTATCGATTAAAACAATAAGAAATTACGTTATTTTAAGCATTTGTCTAATTGGAAATGTATATCCATCTATAGCGGCTTTGAAATAATTTACTAGTTCATAATTAGAAAAGGTACTCTGAATATCATAGTCACTTTCGATTTGTGTTTAATTAAATTAACGTCCCGTTGTAAAGCAACACTAGGGCTATTTTGAGAAGGACCTCTTAATTTTGAACCGTGATCAGATGAAGATTACGACCTCTGAGCTTTCACTCTCATCTCCCCATGACACCAGCGGGGTGACGTTTGTCCCTGATGAATTCAATGTGTGAAAAACCCCCATACACTACAGTTCTTCTATAAAATGTGGTCTCGAACTTGCAACCTACGGTTTACTATCCAAGACCTTACCAAAAGGCCTCAGCGGCTCCACTTTTGATTTGAAACAAGGTAAGAAAGTCATTCCCATTTTAAAAATGCTCCAAGTTCCATTAAAAAACTTATTTTAAAAATTTTTGTTTTATAAATAGCAATAATTTAATAAAGAGCTGTTTTACATATTAACTATGTTATAAATTCATTTACAAAGATTCAAGGCAAAGAATTAAGCAATGGATTTTAAAAACGTATTCTAAACTTTTCAGACAAAATCAAAAATGCTTTTATTTTCTTCCGAAACACAGTAAGTTATGCTTTCCCTTTCGTGTCAGTTTAGAATTAAGTTTGGAAGTTGCATGTTTATCTTAATTTATTTTAGAAGTGGGAATTTTTAAAGCACATCAGACCAAAGACTGAAAATATAATTTTTCACTTTTCAGATTTTTTTTGGGAGTTACATAGTCAATTAAGGATGAGTAATTAATCAGTTTTAAACAGCAAGTTAAATTTAGATAATTAACAGACGCTAATGAATTCATCAATAAAAGCAATTAACATTTTGAAATTAATGAGCGCAAATTTCTTTTGCTTTCATGTAAGCATCATTTGCCGCTAAATAAATTTAAAATTCAATTAGTCATTTTTACATAATAGTGGATATTAGCTTGTTTGATAATATGATTGAAATATTATGTATTTTATCTAAATTGGTTCACAGTTTTTATTTGGAGATTGATTACAATTTTAATTAGAGTTTAACTTATTACAAACTCTGCATTCAAATTATCGAATAACTTTGTAAAAAATTAGATAATAATGTATATTGAATAGGCAAAACCAAGAAAACAATATTTTAAAGTATTTTTTTATTCGCATATGACATCTTTATAAAGTTTCTCAAATCTTCGAAAAGTTTTATAATTATTAGAAAAGATATTCGTTTTCCAATTATACAAAAATAACACTATTGGTACAATTATTTTATCACACAATTTAATTGGATTTGTTTAAGATTCTCAAAAATCTTAAAATCGCATTCACGTATGTGTCTTTGATGACAGTACACGATTTCAGTAGTTTCAGAATTTTTTTTGTATTAAACGGTTAAGAAATATGAATTTTTTATTCTATACGAAGTGTACTATTACCAAGTACTCAAATTTTTACAAATTTATGCTATTTATAATTATAAATTAATATCTAAAAATATATTAAAAAATTAAAGCGTTTTTGTTCAATTTTTTTAAAAAAAACGTGTTAAATTTATTGCAGGATAAAATACAAAAGCACACTTTTCAGAATAAGGATAAATTAACAAATAGATAAAATAATAATTTCAATAGTGTATATATACATTATATATATCGTATTTTTTGACAGTACGGACATTTTCTTTGAATTTCATTACCTAATTTCTGTATTATTTACAGATAAACTCAAAAGCATTTTTATATACATTTACTTTACGAAAATAATCAATGCTATTATTTTTTTTAACTTGTGTTTGAAATATTATAAAAGTTTTGCATCGAAATATCCATCGATGTATATTTTGTTAAAAATTTGATATTTCAAAAATGTCATGTAAAAACAATTTTAGTCATGGCAATTGGAAAATGACACGAGGGAGAAAAAGATTAATGTGTTTTGACGCATTTTGTCTCAGATAAATATTTCATCAAAAGTTTAACATGACTTTCAAACATAAAATTTCTTTATTATATTCTTCAGAATCAACTTATACATCGTCGAAAGTCAGTCTGCCTCATGTTTCTGATAGACGTAGGAAAAAAACTACTGTAATTGCAACCATGGGCTGTGAAATCGCTCTTTTCTTTTCTAAACAGAAGAGCATCGTGATATAAATTGTAAAACAAATCTTTAAAGTTATTAATATACGGCTTTTTTGGCTTATTGTCAATATTCTAATTTATGAATTTAATTTAGCATTTAGATTTTTTTCAATCGAATTTAAAATGATATTCGATACATTTATTTTAAGAATATAATATTTAAAGGACTATTTAAATACATTGTCTTTTGAAGACCCTTTTTATCCTGGAATTTTATATAAAATTACCTCTTGGTTTTGTTGTAATATTTTGAAAGAATCAAAGATTAATTTTTCCCTTTTTATTCCAATTTTTCCATGTTATCTTCATGTTTAAGATGTCATTGGAACTAAACTATAGTATATTGAAGAAACACAATTTTATTAAATCAAATCAGCCTTGTAACTAAAATAAATTTTCTCCTAAATTTGTTTATTCCACTATGCTAAAAACAGTAAGTATTTAAGCTGTATGCACAATTATTTTAAAAGTATGAAAGAGTAAAAGTTTTGCTAACGTGATTTCTATTGACCAGAGGAAAAAGAATAATAGGATTTTAACTGTGTAAAAAAAGGATTTCGTTTCAAATGAAGCTTTTAGATGTTTTGAGAAAAATATCCATGATAATATTAATATGGTTTAATGACTTTTAATTTTTTTTTTCATTGTACTGGATTCGAAGCTATGCGTTATAAAATTTATTAATAAAAACTAATTTTTAAACATTTGAATTATTTAAAAAGCATTTAAAATTTTTTAGAAAATCGGAAAATTTTGGAAGTTAACGTAACAAACTTCATGGTATTTATTAATACAAAACAAAATACGCATGTATGAGATTTTTTTACTCCAATTTTAAAAAGTTATTTCAGTTATTTATTGCTTATTTAAGCATTCCATGACAAGGCAAAATTAAAAATATGGAAGTATGAAAATTGACACAAAATGAAGATCTTTATCAATAAAGAATAGTTAATATAAAAATTTCTTACGACACAAGAATGATTTATTTTGCATAATTTTTGCTAATAATGTGTATCTAATTAATGACAAAATGAGGTTGATCAGTGTGTGTTCATCATGATCAGTGTGCGTTATGTAAAAGAACTGGTAGTAACATTTCATTGATTTGGCACAGATTAATCTTGTACTTTTCCTCTTAAAAATTCCTGTAAATGCCATATTAAACCATCATAAAAGATAATTTTATATTTTCATTGTGGAAGTGTTTGAAATTCCGATAATAGATAAGCATATTTTCACTACATATCACTCTTATATTACAGAATAAAATTAAAAATATTTCAGTTTACTACTTTGAAATAAGTCCAAACTTTTAATTATTATTCATTCATCGTAATTTATACTAAATTAAAATCAAGTTTAATAGGAATTTACTTTATTTTCATTCTGTTTTCTTTGACAAAGTTTTCTTAATCATCGATGTTTTCTTTTATTTAATTCTCTTCACAATGGTTTGTTGATAATTTTTCAAGTTTTGTTTCAGATATTATAAAAAGGACATATTAATTTCAAAAAAATGGAATGTGGTTGATTTATTGATCACCTAGAAAGAAAGTCAAAAATTTAAAGTAATTTGTTTTTAATATTCTGATTCATTATGATATAATTATTGTAGATAAATAGGGCTTTGGGATAAGTTCTGCGCTTTCCCCCTTGCATTTGAGAGTTTGGTTGGTTCTTCTACTCCTCAAATGTCCAAGAATTCCTTATAATGCCATTGGAAGTGATAAACGATTGAAAAAGACGACGGAGAAGTAAAAAAAAAAGGTAACGGTTCACAGAGAAAAAAGTTCGAAAAAGATAGACTGTTCGAGAAGAAGCGCTAAAAAGGTTTTACTTTTGTGTGGTTGCAAGTTTCAGTGAAGTTTGTGATCTTCTAAGAGAAATACGAAGTCGAAAAGAAGATATAGGTAGGTGAAGCAGAAGGAAAGGTGAAAAATAAATGTATTGCATGAAAGGTTATTTTTTTCAGTTAATATTTGATTTATTTTTTGGTTCTATTTCGACTTCCCCATTAATTCATTGTTTCCTGGCAGCATAAGGTGAACAATGGTAAAGCAAAAAAAAAGCATCGATTCACAAGCGAATGTTTGTACTTTTCTCTTTTACGTGGCAAAACATTTAATACTCCTTGTTTGGAATGGGAATAAAATTCTATAAAAATAGTAAGCAATTTTTTTTTCTTTAAATAAAACAATTTTTATTTTTGATGCTTTTTCTTCTCTTGCTTTGGCATACCATTTACGGTAGGCGGCAGCGTTGTAATATCGATTGTTTTTTTGAGAAAATATTTTTTTAAAAATATATATTTTAATTTCCTAAGCAGTCTTCATAAAATCATTCGAGTTTTGTTACTAGCTCCATTCTTTGATTATGACTAATTTTTACATTTTTGTTTAACATAAGTTTTAATGCTAGTTTATATTTTTGAATGCTATTTCTACAAATTTTAAAGGAACTTTCTCATGAAAAATATCAAACTACAATCCAATGCATATTGTTCAAATTTGTCCTGATTTCTCAATTTGTTATGTAGTTCTTAAACTAGAAAATGAACGATACATTCGTTTAGAAATATTCTATTGTCTCAACACTTTCAATCTTCACATTAACACAATAGAAGAAAAAATGAATAATTTTTTCTGTCAAACCCGAATATTTACAGATTGGACAGAAATATGTTTTATTTAAGGGGCCATGAAATGTTTTGAAGCTATCTGCCAGATTTTCAACAAAAAATTTGATAAACTTCTCATCCAGAAAGGTTTTGTTTTATACCTTTTGTTAGCCCCCTAAAAATTTCCGACTTTTAAGAAGTAATTTGGAATATAACCAATAAATTTTTATTTCAAAGGTTTTAAAAAAATGCATTTTATGTAAAAGTTCGAAAATATAGTTATTTTACGATTTTTTTCAAAAACTTCATTTCGAAAGTAGACTCAATTTTACATTTTAAATGTATATGGCGTTGCTAAAAAAAATTTGATCTTCATTCGAAATTTGCTTTTGCTAACTGAATTTGAAATTATATCGGTAACAGTTTTTCGCTATCTTATCGATTACAAAGACATAACGGAGTAAATTTGACATTTCTGTAATTTTTATGCATCACCATTTAGATCTGAAGAGATATTAGAAACATCAAAGAGATCTTGTATTATTTGGAGATACTTTTAGATGAAGAAAGTGATTACTTTTAATTTTTGCTTTCGACAGATATGAAGATAAATGAATCAAGACTGCATTTAGTAGACCAATTTCAGACATACGATAGCACTTAGTACAAATTAGAACGAAACATGTCTTGACAATTAGTTTATACCTTGACAGCGAAATATTCGGAAACAGTTTATTTAAGAATTATGCTATCACAAACATCAAATCACATTAAAATATTCAAGAATTCTTTCTTTACTGTTTTTTAAGAAATATAAAGCAATCGCAATATTAAAATATTTATCTATATTTTCTTTTCTGTTGGCCGATATCTCACAATTTTGTAAAGAACGCATTTGGCAAGTATATTCTATACAATCTATACAAGGTTTTGGCGGGGATAATGTAAAAATCAGGTTCAAAAGCATAATTTATACTATTTAATTACTTTTATCAGAAAATTAAGAGAAATATTTTTATGAATTTAGTTAAGTTATAATTTGTTATAAGTACAATTATTTCTTAAAAATATATTTTCCAAGAAAACGGGAAATTCTTTTAAATTTGAAGCCACATCCATTGAATAAAATATTATGAAAGTAAATCCTATTTGATTTGTTTTTATCTAAAATAATTTTGCTTCCGTTTATTAAGATATTTTGGCCATATAAATGTCTTCCATCAGCAAAAAAATGAAAAAGATCTAGTATCCTTTTTTTGAAAATGTAGATTTTTAAAAAATCTTAGACTTAGGAAAAATAAAATTTATTCCAGTTATAATTTGCTATTTCAGAAGTGTTTAGTATTCCAACTATCCATTTCAACACCTCTGAATTATTCCGTTTCAAATCTAATATTGAAACAAAGATACATATTTTTTTATGATACAAAGCTATTACTGCTTGTATCCGACAGAATTTGAATACCACCATCTTTATCGATATTCTTACCTATATAAACTTGATTTCCAAAATAAAGACTTCTGTTTCTCGAACGTTCAAAAACAGAATATAACTAGCCGCATCTTATTTCGTTAACTTCACGAAACGAAATGTTTGGAATAACCACACTATAAACGCGCTGGCAATAGCGCCGATACAAAGGGCTGTTTTCTTTGCCATTCTTTTTCATTCAAACAATTTTTGGGTTTTCTTTCTTCGTCATGACCAATATTTCCCACAGGAAGTACATTTCCATAAAACCCGTCAGAAAAAAGGGGAAACAAATTATTCAAATGCTGCATTCCCCGAAGAAATTTGCTCCAACAAACATAGAGAGGGAAAAGAAAAGTTTTGAAGCGTTTAAATTTACAGAAGAAAGATTAGGCGGGGGAATTAGATGCCATTACTAATTTTCCTAAGCCTCACAGGGGAAAAGACGAGCTAAGATTAAGGGTAAAGCTACTGGGAAAAAATGTGGACAATGAGGAATGGTGAAGGAAGACAAGATCTTAGTAATGGGGCATAAGTTGTCAAAAGTCATCACTTCACGTGAGCGCAATCTTTTTTGTTTCCCTGAAGGCCTTTGCCTTTATTGGTTCAAAGTTGAATTTTTATTGCCTTCAAGTCAAGTTAATTTAGCACGTTGCTCGCTTGTTTCCCCCATTGTGATCCGTTCCGCTGCCAAATTGGCTTAAGAAACAAGATTACACATTTGAGTTTGTGCCAAGATACGGTCATAGCAATGGTAGGATTGCTGCTGTTCTTTTCCATGCAAATAAGTAGGTAAGCTTTATTGAATTCCACTCGCCTTAAAAGATATTGGTTTCCTGGATGTACACAGCGAAACCTGCCTCGTTTAAGTGAACCAAACAAATTGGTCTCAATCGTAGATGCATAGTGAAACAGTTTGAAAATAGAACTTACAACGGGGAATACAAAAGAGAGATATCTTAAAATTTCAAAGCACTTTATCTCCATTTATTTTCAAATGAGAATGATGTTATACTAAGTATAAATCATAACAAGCAAAATACGTTACAAAATAATGAAATTATGACAATTCGCTTGTGTATTGATTCCTGTAATGAACTAGAAAAATGTTTTAAAATAAATACTTTTAATTCCTTAGCAATAATAACTATTAATTATAGAAAATATTTATCCTATTTATTAAAACATATTCCTGAAAGCGAACAATTAAGTTTACTGAACAGCAGTCGTATTTTTATTTAATCTAGACGGTAATTAATATTTGAAGACGATCCTAAAACTACAGCCAGCGTTTTTGGAAGAGTACTGCAAAGGCCTAATTGTAGTCAATGAATAATAATAATAATAATATAACTTTCCACTTTTACATTGATAACATCAAGTACTTCTATTGGTTTTGTTAGTTGACACATACCTGACTATGCATCTCCAGAGATATATAGAATAAAACACACAACCAAAAGCACTTCGTATATATTATTAGAGTCTGCTTATAATCGAGCAGTAATTCAAACAGTAAATATGGACGCGCATTCTACCCTTAAAGCCTGAATTGATTAATTGATTGAATAGAGAGATCTGGGAATTTCCTCATCAAAAAATGAGAATAGACAGAAAATATTTTTATTTCAGTTATCTAAAAAAAAAAAAAAAAATATCACTTATTACATTTATTAAAACATGACCTTTGCAAAAACTTATCAATTTAAAAAGAGGTAAAACTACTTATTTCGTTCTATTTATTTGAACCTGAAAGAGAGGCCGCGTTGGCAGTGTCTCGGTTTCCATATCGGAGGGTTCAAGGTACGTAATTTGATTCCACTTAAAAACCCTTGTGTAAAGAGATATGTTGCTTGTTAAAACTTCCTGGAAGTTTTAATTCTAATCCTTAATTTCTGTTTCCTTCCTAACACTCAAATGACGGCTCGCTGGTATTACACGGAAATTTGGAGGGAGGGTTGGGCTCTCATTTATCTCTCTCCATCTCAGATTTATCCTCACTATCAGATTAAAATTAAAAATAATGAGACCTGTCCCAAAATAGTCCTCACGTTGTTCCACCGCGTGACGTTAAGGTGAAGCTGCAGAAAGACTATTTTGAGCTGTGAACTTGCGTTCAACATTTAGAATTTCAGCGCCGAGGCAGTCTGAGGGACTTCAAACTACGAAATGAAGTTGAGGATAATCAGATTTTCCACAGCAACAAATCAATCTTGGAAGCCTCCTGGAATTTGTGATATTTCACTACTGGACCTTGATTAAGTTTCCAAGATACTTTGCCTTTACGCAACTATGATGAATGATCTAGAACATTACATATTTAAAAAAAAATCTATGAAAGAGGTGAAAAACCAAGAAAAATTATTTCACATTGTTTAGGTAAATGTAAACAATATCATATAAGTAAATTTTAAACTATAGAAAGCTATAAAATGCCTTAGAAATGAGAAAAAGGGCACCTGCTTAAGTTTTATTTCCGATGGATTTAGAGGTTAAAAGTAAAATTAAATATTTAATAATTTTTAAAACAAAAGTATGAATATATACTTATATACTTTTCAATAAATTTTGAAGTCTTTGGATAGGTCACATATTCAGTCTCTGTTTGCGAACGTTTGAACTTTCCTTGTTTTGTCATATATCCGTTTGCTTATATTCGCTATTTTACATTCCCATATTTAACTGTTTTCTGACAGCAAGCAATATAATTTGACGCAGATTAAAGGCTCAATTGCAAAAACATGTGGCGAAGAAAGGCCCAAATATGAGCGAGGCTATGCAAACTTTCGATTCAAATTTCTTCATGCAGTGACAAAGAAAAAGGAAAGGCATGCATTCATGTACTTAGAATTTAAAGGCGTTGTCAGATTTTCAAACTTAATCAAATGTTTTCAAAATCGTACTGCATATCTGTATTATTCAAGTCATGAATTAAATATTATTATAATGCTTTTAAATATTAATTTCAAACAATAATAATGGATTTATTAGACTATATGTAAATTTTCAAGAATAAATAACCCATAATATCTTCTCAGTTTCATGTGTACATATTTCTATGTTGTAAGTATTAAGATTTGTATATATGTGGTACTTCAATAATATAAAAAGTGATTGATGAAATTTTATGATGGATGCGCTTAAATGAACTTTTAACAGTCATAAAAGATTCTGAGATTGAAACCATTTATTAAATAGCTTAATAATTTACGAAAAATCAATGAAATTTAATCAAGTAGAAAATTTTAATCTTCTGAAAGATATAAATAGATTATTTGCAGAGGCCTTTCCATTGTTACTTTTAATTTATGATTCAGAGCAAAATGACGATTCATTCTGAAGTTTCTTAATATCAAATAACATCAAAAACATGTTTCTCTTTTTCCAATTTTCTTTAATTGCATTAATTTTTCCTTTGATTTACTAATGCGCTTTTCATCATAAGAATACTTACGACATAGAATGATTCAAACAGCATCTGAAGTAAATTTTATTCTTTGGAACTCACAATTACAAATAAAGAAATATCATATGCAAGCACTTGAGAGGCATAGATCTCCACAGTGTAACCGATGCCCCCAAATAAAGCATTCTTAATAAGTCTTGCTGTTAAAATACTCTCCATGTAACCGAGAGATTTGAGCACTTTAATGAAATATATCTAAATTAACGGCTCATTATGTGCTCTGTTAAAATGTAAACAAGTACCTCAGCGGTTAACGATTCAGAATAAGAAAGCCCTTCAGGAAAATATTCGTAACGCTAGTAGAAACGAGTAATTGTCTTCAAGCACTTTGGTTAAAGTTTCGATCGACACTTGTCGTCAAGTATTCGTAAATTTGAGACGACGAATTCTCTTTTTTCACCTCCCCCTTCCCCTCCTTTAACTTGGCGTGTAAGTTTGTCCAAAGACAAACAAGTCTGGAATTGTTACTGTCCCCATCATTCAATTACTAACACGTTTGCCTGAATTTCGATGCGCTAGAAACTCGGTTCTGTGTGCGCCCAATTTTTCGTTCTGGAGATAATTAAATTGATTGAATTCGGAAATGGGATTAGTTTATTTATCCCCTAATGCTATAAGGGGGAAAAACAAACACCAATTTGGGGTAAAAGCACTCAGCGTTGCTTAAGCACAGGATGAACGCTTGATTGCGGTCACTACTTGGACCTTCTCTCCTTTGTGTAAACCGGTTACTTATCGGCAATGAATTTACTCCATTGTCATTAACAGAGTTCTCGCGATAATTTACTCGACGATGCTTCAGATGCGTTTCCCTTATAGAGCAGTGGAATAAACAGGGGAAAACGTTTCCTTTGCTGCAATAATCGAAGCAACCGAATTTTATTCCCTCAGGAAATAAGAAAAGAAACTGAGGGTTTTATTTAAAAATTCCTCTGCTTCACTCCTTCAAATGCCTGTCTTATTTTGCATTTAGATTTGACTGCCAGAAGTTCAATATTTAGCCTGCGATTCATACCATATTCTGAATCTGTATTTGACCTTTATGCTGCCACATGTAATTGGCAACTTCAGAAAGTGCATTGTATTGTAAGAGATTGAAGTCTAAGATAATTTTATTCCTCAAATGGTTTTATTTTAGACCAAATTAGTATTAGCATTAGTAAATTAATATGTAATACTTTCGTTCGTATTTTCAATTTTACCATTTTATATTTAAAACGAACAAAAATTATTCCATTTCTTTTGAATGAAAATGAAATGAAATAATTCTATTTCTTTTGAAAATTGAAACAGCACTGATATAAAAAAATATTAGCTCGACCTCTTAAAATTTTTATTTTAATTATTAAAAAATCAATAGAAATAAAATGTCTTAGATATTTCAATTAGATCTTTATAAATTACCCATTCATAATGAACCATTTTTATTTTCATCCTAAAATTCTCATAAAGGCAAATTATTTCATATATATGATTCTAGTTATCTCCTATTCATTTTATTATTATCAGTCTCTTTTATGATGGAAAATGTAAACTTATTCAATCAAAAATCATGGAATATTATTGAGTGTTTATATCATTATTTTTAAATAGGAAAAATATTATAAACATATTATGATTTGCTATTTGAATCAAACAGGGCAAACCACAATAAAAGCATTTTTTATATGGTATTTTATTATGGTGAGTTTTGATATAAAAGATTTTATATTATAAAGTAAATAAATAAATAAAATTTGATAAGAAAATATATAAGATTAATGAAACTTCAATGATATTAATAATGCAATGACTCGTCTATTATTAGATGCATATAATAAACTTTGGTAAAATGTTTTTTGTTTATTTTAGAAAAAAAATTCTTTAAAACTATTTTGTGCAATAGAAATAGGAAAATCAAATTAAAAATGTTAATATTATCATTCTCGAGTTTCTCACATGATTATAATGATTTTTTTTCCTTATAAGCGTTTAAAAGGTGATATCATTACATCTAATTTTAGATTTTTATTGTATAATATAAACAGGTAAATATACAATTTCTAGCAAATGTATTAAGATTTTTATTTTAATCAAATTTATTATATTATTTATATTTCCGTGAAATTTATTTTACATTATTAAATACAAAACAATAGATAATTAAATTTCTTACAATTGTAAATTAAAATAAAATTTCATACTAAGAAACAAAAAGAGTTAGCTATTATATAACAAATGTATTTTAAATTAAAGCACAAATATTTTGTTTCAAAATATGGTCTGGAAAATTTATTTCTCACACATCTTTCTAACATTAGAACATTACTTATATAGTTATTGTTTGGTACTGTATAGTTCAAAAATTATTCAATATATTTATGTCTATTAATACCAATAGATGAACACAAATAGTATTTTATAAACAATCTCAAAAGTTTTCATTGAAAAGTTAACTGTTTTTGATTTTCTTTGCTAAGATGTGCAACTGGATATTTTTTGCTACAAACAAAAAAAATAAATATACTTGTACTCACTTGACTTAAGTCAAACATAAATTACTTTTGTGATCTATTGAGAACCATATAAACTGTCAGAAACTGTGACGAAAAATAAAACCATACGTCTAGATACATATATCATGAGTTTTTTTGTTTGTTTGTTTTCTCTATATAGCAATTTAGGTCATTTCAAAACATGAAGAAATAAGATTATGCATTCCCATGAAAAAGGATAAGAACGAAAAACATTTCATTATTATTAATATGAAAACAAACAAACAATAGAATGAATATTTGAAAGTGTCTCTACAAATACCATTTACATTTAGTTTCATTCAATAATTAACATTTTCTGTTAAATGAGGTAATATTCTTTGCCTCTTAAACTTGGGAATTTTCCCCAGCGAAATTGAATCATTTTCAGCTTATTTTATTACTCTTTAGATAATTTCCCCCTGCTCTATGGTACTCTGACATATGTGAAGAATGTATTTATTGCTAATATTACCAAAATATAATCAACTGCTTTTAGAATCCAATAAAAGAAGGTGAAGACCTGTATTTATTTTTTCATTAAAATTTGGCATTAAAAATGCATGTAATATTTAGTTTTATCCATGATTTCAAAGTTAAACCTTCAATATTTGATTCTGCTGTGATTCTCTGGCTGATGTGGTATGGAAGTTTTGAGAGGGGGTGGCATCTTAGATGTCATCTTCGTTATCTGACCATGATTCAAGAGTATGATATCCGTCTCAAAGCAACCCTATTGTTGCTTTAAAACGAAACGTTAGTATTACTAAACTAATATGCCGTGATTGGACTGTGTATCACTATATTCATATAATGTTCCAAACTTAAGAATAATAAGATTATCTGTATATTTACATAGCATAATGTATCTCGTTTAAATGAGAATCCCTTTTATACTACTAACAAAGTTACAAAATTAATATAACTTTTATATCGAAGAAATCTTCCTGTGAAGGGAAGTGATTTTGACTTGTTGTCGCAAGATTTGGAATTTAAGTATGACATACAGATAATGTCTTAAGTTTATAATCATACTATTATTTTCTTCTCCTTGCATAATATTCCTCTATCAAGTGGGGAAATTTTCTAAACAATTCCATTCATACTATTAATAAAGTTACAAATTAAGTAAAACCTCTATCTTAAAGAATTCTTTTTAATAGCACAATGAAATCATTTATAACTTTCGAAAGTTCAATTACTAAACATTTCAAACTTATAAGTCATTGAGTTATTTTTCTCATTTCGTGTAAAACTTTCAATTAAACCAAAAACTCAGTCCTAAGAATTCAATTAAGGCCACTAACAAAATTACAAAATTAATAGAACTTCCCTCTCAGAGAATTCCTCCTCAAGGACAGAAGGAAATCGGAAACTCCAAGAAATGGTAGAGAAAACTTTTTGATGAGTGTCTTTCTGACAATACTCTTCTCTGCAAAACCCTCCCCCAGCAGAAGGAAATAAAAAAAATACATATATTGCACGAGCTTCCGACCAATAGAGCTAGAAAGACTAGTTTGTAGACGGAATTGCATCCGTTAGGTGAGATCATACCGGAACTACGGAAGTATTTCTTATAGTGCTGCTATCTTACTTTCTGATAGAAGGTACTATTTCCGCAGCAGACGCAATCGTTCCTTTTCCTCGTCCTATAATTGCAATGACAGAGAAAAGTCGATTGTCATATAACCTTCTCGGAAAAGTAAGACTGTTTCAGTTCGCGGTGAGAAATACTTTGATTACCTATCAAAGACGCTACGCTAAGGTCTATGGCCTTTTCATTTATTTATTTCTGACCTTTCAGATAGCCATTAACTTATTGGAGTTAATCTTGCGCTAACAGACGGGATTTCTAACGTAATAATTATGTTTCATGTGTCAGATTTCGAAACAGCAAAGGATGCAATGAGCGTTGGTGCAGCTTAGTCAAGTGGAATTGGTATGTGTCATACATTTAAGGCTCATTGTCGATTACGTTTAAAGACAATTGAATAAATTCATTGCAGAAATAATTTCAAGCGTTTTAGATTCAGTTTATCTTTTCTCAATTTAATAATTTGTCAACTTTGATTTCTTATTAATTACAATGGGCGAATTATTTCGTTTGAAGATTTCAAGCTATAAGAATACAAAACAATTTAAAATTTATTACATGACTAAAATAAGATTACTTCAATGGAAATTTTAATGAAACAAAAAGAAATTTAGGAATTGCACTTCTGTTTGCAACAACGAAATAGAAGGAATCAGAGGAATTTCAAACTATTCATACCCACATGAAACATACAACATACCGTTGTATACATTTTTTGAGTTCATTATGCATTTTTCCCGAGGACAAGAGCGTGGCTTTACAACATAATCTATTTTAATTTGCATATATAGTCTCAGTAAGCTTGATTTAGTTAATGCATTTTAAAGGTGTGCAAGTGTTGTTTTAGAAGAATCTCATTATTTTTAAAGACGACGCCTGTACCGGCCCCCTGTTCTTCATATTTCAACACCATACTTGCGGGGCAACATTCGACACATTACACAGTAACTGCAAACGCCATAGATATTTCGTCGAATCGCATTTTAAGGTGATGGTGGACTATAATTGGCATTTTTACGAATTATTCCTTTAGAGCTAAGGAATTTTTTATGCAATACGTCAATTATATTTAATATAATCTTAAATATAAATACATCAAATATCTTTAAAATAAATCCTCTAAAACGAAATGCATTATTTTTATTAAAAGATGCATAGTTTTTTTTTGAAATTTCAAAATATTCTAGGTGATTTAATTTTAATTTAATTTAATTTATTATTTTTCGCAAATTTTTTTCTTTATTACCCAATATAAATTTATTTGTATTAAAATTGAATTTAATTTTGCAAATACAATTATATGATAATTTTTTATAAATATCTTTATCCACACTTACTGAATTTTCATAAGAATTTAACATTTTTTGGAATTAAAATTGACTTTTAACTATATAAAATACTCATAATATAAAACGTGTATGCTATTTTCTTTTAACGTTTAACCGAAATATTTATTATCAATTATATTTAATTTCTTCAAAAATTAAGACACCTGATATATTTTTATTTAAATCTAAGGTATTTAAATTAAATTAGAATATCATTTTGAGAAAAGTAATTAAAATGTGCTTTCTCTAGGCTTTTGAAATATTCATTTTATTGAAAAATATATCTTAAAACACTAGTTTAGTTGAATATAAATATTGATTTCTGTGAGGGTACGATAAAAATAAAATTTCACGTTTATATCTATTTTTCCTATGACGAAGTCCAATTTCCCTTAAGTTGGAGATCATTTGGTCCAATTGTCGGAACTCTGCCTATTCGGCTTCTAATTACATATAAGCTGGCAATTATATTAATCATATGTTTCTTATATGGAAATAAATTTATTAACTAATTTGATGAATGAACTTTTTAAAAATAAGCCGGATAAATAAATACCAAGTGGTTGGAAATTTAAAGAGCAAAAGTGGTATATTTTCTTACTAAGAAAAGAATAATATGACTATTAATTTCATAAAATTGAATATCCTGAAAAAACGATTTCGAATCCACGCAACAACATGAAAATGTTTTACGCACGTTTTAAAATATAAAACTGCTTGCTCCCAGCTTAAGTCTAGACACTCCCAGACAACTGCTTTAGTATGTTTTGAAAGTCATTTGTTTTACTATTTTAATCCTTCTTTTTAGTATAGTTTATTCTAAAGCATCTGGAAGATTTCCCTGGAGATAGTTTTACATTATGTAAAAGCGACGACAAAAACTTCATTCAATCGAAAATGCCTTTTGTAATCATTATAATAAATCAATTCTATAATTTTTTTATTCTTTTTTCTCCTATACAGAACCTTTTCTTTCATTTTTTTGTTCATTTTTTCCCTTTAAACACAACCTCTCACAAAACTCCTTTCCCGACTGTCATTTTTCGTTAAAAAGTAAGGGTCACATATCGACTAAGAAATAATGACAGTTTTTCCTTTCTTGTCCCATCCAAAAAGCAATATAATTTTCTGTTTCATTAGCAGGAACAAAATCGAGCAATGATCGTCAGGTTATCGAAAAAATATGCTTCATTTAGATCCAAAGCACTAAAGTTTAAATGACTTTGTCGATCGTCCTTTCCTGGCCCTCCAATTAACAACTCTAATCTATAGAAGAATCTTAAATTAAAAGAATAGTTCAACATCTTTTCGTCCAATAGGGTACTGTCTTGGGAGTGATTGTAAACACCCCTAACCTCCTAGGCGGCAACTTTCTATTTTGTTCAGGTACCCTAGTTTACGCGATATATTTGCCTCTCATGTAGGCTCTAGTAGTGGGCGCTCGTAAATTATTAATACAAAGCTCCAAGCATATTACCCTACCTCCGAACATGGATATCTTATCCTTAAAGAGACACTAGAGGAAAATTAGACTCCTAGCTCTAACGTGACGAAAGGCGATATGCATTACACGTAAATTATAAATTCACAAAATTTCAATGCTCTCCGACAATGTTTTTAATGTCGGCATCAATATTCTATGCACCTGATATTCGATCATTAAATATTAAAATTTCATAAGAAAGTGCTGGAAGTGTATTTGTATCAGGAAGCTTGGAATTTGTGCTTAAAAAGTTAGATGTTTTTTTCCCCGTGAACTAGTTTCTAGTCTTGAATTTTCTGCCAGAGGAATTCTTAAGTGCCACTGTCGATATGGTGTATTTTTAATGATGGTAAATGATGCCAATTCATTGAAAGCCTGATAGATAATTAAAAAAAGAAAATGGAATAATTATTATTAATCACTTCAATAGCAGGATATTTAAACATTTTTAATAAAATTTTAATGTTTTCTCTTGGGAAAATTATCGTTATTCGTAGAGATAATTTAGACTGATGGACTGTAGTCGAAGCGTTTGTAATGACTTTTATTATTTATTTTGAAGCCAGATGCATTTTTTAACCCCAAACGTAGTAAGTAACTTTATCTATAGTATAAAGTAGATAAATTTGTATTTATATACTTAATACGTAGAAGTTTCTTCGAAAAGAAAGCATAATCTGTAACCAAGAAAAATTGATTTCAGTACATGAAAATTTAATTTATGTTGATATATTATCTCTTTTCGATAAGCGAAAGGTGTATTAAATTAGTTCTCTATAAGAAATAAAATGTTAGAGGAAAAACGCCACATTATAAATTGATTAACTTTCAGAAAGAAATATCTAAAGCTTAGAGATTAAAAAGCTATCCACAATATTTTTGTTAGCTCAAAATAGATAACTAGACAAATAAAAATTATCACAGTTCTTCATTTTCTGTCTGCTAAGTCATTATTCGAAGCAGATATTAAAAAGTACAAATATATTAGCTTGCAGGTTCTCCTTACTCTTTCTTTTCTAAATCATATCCACTTTATTAAAAAGTAGCATTAAATTTATCGTTTGACAAACCAGAAATAAATATCATTTTTTTCATAATGAGTGTCAATACATAAAAAATTAAAAACATAAACATTATTATACAACATATATGTTTATTTAATGAATGGAGTGTAAATGATTTATACATACTAACTTTTAATGCCTTTTATTTTCTTCAGTGATAGGATCATATAATTTAATTTTTATAAATGGGAAAACTGTACTGGAATATTTTGTGATAAATATATCAAGTAAATAGTTTTTTTATAATTTTAGAATTTATCTACAGTAAACTAATATACCCTTGGGAGTGAATTGGTTTACATTTAGTTTTAATAAAAATTTCATTCAATTGTTTTTCCTCCCTTGTACAAACAAACAAACTGAGTACCGAATTGAAAAATAAAACTTTTTTTTTCATTTCTCAGTTGTGCTTATTATCCTTAATCTTCTTTTATTTCTTAGAATGTCATTCGAGAATGTATTCAAAAACTGTAAAATAAATAATACATTCATCATTTTATTAATTGAAATAATTGTCTATCTCTTCCTAGTTAAACTGTAAAAAATTATTTGTTTAGGCTTATATTTTGTTGTTTATTTAGTTCAGTCAATTTTTAATTAGATTTATTTCAGTTTAGCTATTTTAGTTTCTTCTGTCGTGCATGGACTATGAATTGTATGACTGAACAGAACAAACAACAGAAATCGAGCGATTTCTAAATAAATTATTCCGTAGTAATTCATAGATTTGAATATATCGTAGGTTTGGCGCAATATTGCTCTAGCAGTAATGTGTTGCTAAATTGAATCCAATAAAATCCATAGAATTAAGTTTACACCCAAGACATAAATTAAAGGATAAAGTTAAAATGCTAATTTTTCTACACAAAAGTACAGTGTGCATGCCATCAGGCAGCTTATGTACTTGCTAAATATGAGAAAGAAATTTTAATGAATGTCTAATGAATTTGCAAATACATTGGATTATGTAACAGGCATATAAATCATAAAAAAGATAATAGATGAAACATGGCATGTGCTGAATGATAGCGTGCATACCAAGAGTTGGAATATTAAGTTTTTTTGAAAGAAATTGTTATCTTTCTTTTACGATCATTTTGTATATAATTTTAAAAGCCATCAATTAATATGTATCCCTATACCCATTACATTTATATTTTTTATGTATTTGTTTTTTATTCATATTATATTTTTGCCTTAGTGCCTTAATTTGCATATTATATTTTTATATTTAATAAATAAAACTATTTCAGAATACTTTTTCTTACAAAATGGTATTGTACATTTATTTGTGGGTGCCTGTATATTAATGAATATTTTAATTACATTTGATGCAAGACGAGGTAGTCCATCCTGTTACATGATATTGTGCGATATTATATGATATTAATAAATATTACACAATATAGAAAATATTGATCAATATCATACAACATTGTACAATATTTGCGTGCTACTAGGGCATAGCAGATGCTATAAATTTCCCTTCCAAAGAGTCAAAGATAAATAAAAACAAAAAAGTTTTTCCAGATTCTGTTATTTTTTAACTCAATTTAATAGACTGAATAATGCCTTGAAATCATCCACATTGATTAGATGCAGCAACAGACAATGATTTAAATTTCCTACATTGCGCTAACCAAGTAACATTATCGTAAGCAGAACGTTTTATCCAACCTAGAGCGAGAACTAATTTTACACAATGTTACATTGTTTTGTTGTACAGCTTGGTTGGCGCAAACTTTCTAGGTATTTCCGCCACATACATCGGGTTTCCGTCTCATTAGCGTTGGAATGCTGGCGAAGGATGGGAATGCCTTCAGAAAGTAGCTGAAATTACTGACCTTTTACTAGCGTCACTTCCTCGACTAAACTCAAGTTTCCATTTCCTACAAATACATTCTTTTATGCGCCTTACAGTTGCATCAATTGTGTGGTTTATTGAGACAAATGTAATATGCAAAATAAAGTGATACCGGGTGGCCAGAAATAAAACACCCCTACTCTGACCTCCCTGGATATCGAACTACTCAGTGTAAAGGCTTGAAAATTTGTGGACATACTATTCAAAAAATGGGGAAACGGATTTCACGAAAAAAAAATTTAGTTCCAGAAATCACCGATAGGTGGCGCTGTACCACTGGACGTATGCTGAAAAGACACAAAAACACGTTTTAAACACATTTTATTTGAAAGTACCAAGCATACATGAAACAAGGACGTTATCGATGCAGGGAATGCTGCTCAATATGGTTCCCTTCCTGAAGATGTAAAATGTGAAGTCTGTGGACAGCTTGTTCAACTGCGGATCGTAACTGGTCATCTGAGATGCTTCTCACATGCAGACTGATACTCTCTTTCAAATCTGCCAAGGTTATCAGACGTTCTCGATAAACAAGGTTTTTTAAGTGTCCCCAAAGCCAAAAATCACACGGATTAAGATCCGGTGAACGAGATGGCCAAGTTGTCGGAAACGCGCGACTGATTATTCTGTCAGTGGTGAAATGTTGGCGAAGAAACTGTTGCACAGGGAGTCCAATGTGTGGAGGTGCTCCATCTTGCATAAAAGTAATGGTGTCAAGGCATTGGCGCTGCTGCAAATGGGGTACAACAAATGTTTCGAGCATCCTTTTGTACCTGTTGGCCGTCACGGTACATGTCTCAAGGCCATTGGAAGTAACCTCTTCGAAAAAGAACGGTCCAAGGATGAATGTGGCTGTGAATCCACACCAGACTGTAACTTTCGGTGAGTGGAGTGGAATCTCTTGGAAGGTACGGGGGTTTGTCGTGTCCCATATGCGACAGTTATGGGTGTTCACTGTTCCACTGAGGTGGAAATGGGCCTCATCGCTCCACAGAATCTGCCACGGCCACGATGCATCCACTTCAACTCTAGCAAGAAATGTCAATGCAAAGGTCAGTCGCATCTCCCTGTCTGTGGCCAGCAATTGTTGATTAGGGCGGATTTTGTACGGGAAACAATGCACCATTTTTCTGAGTACGTTCCACACTGTGCTATAGGGAACACCCAAGTGTCGTGACACTGCACGTGCACTACTGCAGCCTAAAACATTATCCATTGACTGTTCAACAATACCGGTGGCAACATCTTCAACGACATCTGAACGAACCGGTTTGCGTCCTCGACCAGGCTGAACTCCAAGATGTCCAGTTTCCTCGAATCGAGCGATCATTCTCCTGAGAGCTTGTGGAAGCAATGGTCCCTTACGCAAATCCTTAAGTCGGCGAAACTCTCGAAGTGCTGCTGGAGCATTTCCTTTATTCTCGTAAAACAACTTCACAAGCAAAGCGCGTTCTGGCAGCGTGACAGCCATCACTAATAAGAATGACATTCCCCACCTTTTAACTTCTTTTATACCCAGAACATGGCTTCTAACCATGCTTTATGCAAATTTTTCTGGTTACAGTATGAAATTGCAGTTACAACGGGAGTTCTAGCTTCTTTACTATTTTTATTTTCCATAAGGGGCAGAAAAATTAAAAAGGAAGCATGGAAGCATTCCATTCCGCATAAACATTTTAATTTTTATTATTATTTGTGTCTTTTGATCATAGTTCCAGTTGTGCAGCGCCACCTATCGGTGATTTCAGGAACTAATTTTTTTTTCGTGAAATCCGTTTCCCCATATTTTGAATAGTATGTGTACAAAATTTTGAGCCTTTACACTGAGTAGTTCGATATCCATGGAGGTCAGAGTAGGGGTGTTTTATTTCTGGCCACCTTGTATATGAAATTTAATCTACACAATTTTAATTGTTTCTCATATAATGGTTAAATGTAATTCTAGACATTATTGGAAAACTTCATTATTATAATTTTTTTAAATCTGCTCTTAATTATGCAGAAGTATACTATCATATTTGTATTGAATACTGTCGCAATTACTAAAAATAGGGAAAGTATTGCTATAAAAAAATTAAAATTAGAGAAAAGAGGTACAGAAATAACCTTGACATTGAAAAGGAATTTATTTCTTATATTTTAAAGTGCTGTCAAGAAAGTGTTTATGCAATGTATTCTGAATGGAGATTTCTATTGAAAAAAGGTATGATTGTGATTTATTAATTTTTAAATAAATATTTATTTAAATTTTGAAAAAAAAAACATTTCTCAATCCAATTTTTCAAGAAACAGTATAAATTCTGCAGTCTATCTGTTTAACATACTAAACGACATCAAAATATCCATATTATATGATGAAATATACTTATAGTATATCACCTATACACATAATCATTTGATATGTTTATTAAAATTTTCACAAATAATGAAACAAAATCTAGGATATTTCTTTTAATTTATAGAATGTTAGTATAGTGTAATTTTTAACAATTCATATAAAGGATGTCACAAACATCTTTATTTTGTTGTTAACTATGAATTTATCATAAGTGTTTTGGGCTTTATTATTTCAGTAATAATTTTGGAGTTTTGCTTTTATTTCTAAAGAATTTAAAAAGTAACATTTTTTTTTTATCACAGAATATTATAAGCAAAATTTCAAGATTTGAAAACCTCTCTCGGAAATCTTTTATTAACTTTGCCAGAAATGTCTCCTAGAAGGATTTTTAATATATTATTGTTAAACTGAAGCTTGAAGAATCTGATGAAAGACTGATTTAAGAAATGATATCTGTTTAATTAAAAGAGGCATGATTTTTTAAAAACAACATTTAAACTGCAATGTTGTGAATTTCAGGTATTTAAAAAACTGTTAGACTTTAATTTTTAAAAATAGTTTTTTACACTCAGTGTTTATGTTTAAAGTATAAATTGCACTTCAAATTTATAATATAAATTCAAATCTTCATCTATTATTAATTCATTCAGTAATTTATCCTACTTGTGCTTGCTCAAACGGATATATATTCAAACTCTTTTTATTATATAAAACAATCCGTTTGAAGAGTCTAAAATGAAATTCAACATTTAAAACTTTATTAAAACTAAGTTTGTACTTTCTAGCGATTACAGAGCTACAAAAAGGTCATTATTTCGAATCTGGAGGGTTTGAGGTACAAATGTCGTCTTTACCAATTATACCTCAAGTATGTGGGTGTAGTGAAAGTAAATCGGTTTTTGAAGTTCAACTGATGCGCAAACTTTGTGAGGGGACACTAGCTGTGGTTTTGTCCTCGTCATCTGACCATGATCTGGCATTGCCAACTCTATCCTATAGTAGCCCTCATATTACTACAAAATGGGCCGAAATTAACATTTGCCTTTCAGTCTAAATTCAAAACAAGAAAGTTATAAATACATGTTAAAACTTTATGTACCCAATTAATTAGTTTTAGATGATGTATCATAAAATATTTAATGAATAATGTGCATTACCGATATTAATCTGAAACGAGCAATTTTTTTCGTAAAGAACTTTTTATGATAAATGAGTTAAGTAAAGGGATATAAAGGGATATGTTGTTCATTTATTATTTTCGATGTAGAAATAAATAGGCATTTGTCAATTATAAATTTTGAAGCAGCTCAAATTATATACACGCACACGGTGTGAAAGGAAACTAATCCATTTACATGAATTATCTTGTTAATGTTTTAGATCTCAGAAATAAGTGAAAGCTTCCAAGAAACGGATCAAATATAAAAGGATTAATTAAAATGGGTTCCGTAAATGAGAATTTTTTTAGAATTCTGTGTTCTTGATAAAGTTGATAAATTTCTAATATTCTGAGAAAGACAGTACTGATTGGCTGCAACTAATTGCCTCATTTAAAGAATACCTATAAACTATTTTCTAAAATATATTGACAGCAATAGTTTTCAAGCTTTTGTTTCAGTTTATTTCAGGGTAAATATTATTTTAATGCATTAAAACCAATGAGTATATTAAAATAATATATTTTTTCCTATGTTTATAAAAATGTCATTACCTATTCTAGAAAATTTTTATTATAGCAATTTTGGCGTTTCTGGAACAAATGTATTCTTTTATATTCTACAAAGTTTCTTACTATGCAGCAATCAATCAGTTTCCATAGCTACATTCTGTTTATTTCATATTATGATTCACCGCTTTTGTCGTATGTATTCAAAGAAATATCTGGAATAATAGTAAGGAGCTTTGTCTCGTTATATTGCAATTCAAAGAAATGATCATAAAAGTGCATCGGTATTTTTAACTGAAAGCCTTAGCCACTGAAAAGTCCTTCAATCCCTTACAGATTTCTGATAAGTCTAAACATAATGAAAGAATGGATTGTATCATTAAATGAATGGAAATAATTAATACAAAAGTATAATTTCAAAACTTTTTCAATTTCTAAATTTATTCATTTAATTTTATTATTTGGATGATTAAAATATCATTTGCGGAGAGAAATGTGAATTGCAAAAGAAGTAAGAAGTTAGGAAATTAACACGTTCACTGCCACTACCCTCGTTTAACATCAGGACCATCTATCTAATAAGATGACCCCTTCTTTGCTATCTTTTAACTGTAATAGGGAAGGTATCATCTAATTACATAGACGGTTTGGTCCTAGAAAATAACGCAATCTACGAGATATCTCGTAGTTGGCATTCAATGGGTTAACAATTTGATAATGCTAGGACGAAATCTTAGATTTCCCAATAAATTGATAATTTGATGAAACATGATACTTTTCCCATAATTTTCAGGACATTTATTATGAAATTCCTTTTATCTGATCACCAGTGCATTCCTTATTCCTTTTTTTATTCTCAGTAACATAAGTCAAGTCAACAAGCACACGGTTATCAAAGAAGTAAGATCACGAACAAGTTAATTAAAGGTCATAAAGATTAGATACTAGAATATACTGAAATTCCAATGATTTAGTGTTACATTTGTTGTACTAGCCTGTATTATGGCTGAAAAATCTGCTGATATAGCATCTGTACCATTCAGAGGGAAATACTAGCTGTCATTATTTAAAAACTTTCCAGGCAGGTTTTGTGAGATGTACCAAATGGAGTACAAATATATGTAAAAAATCATTTATATGATTTGAATCTCTTCTAAAATTATTGCTCCCTTTTTATTCAAATAATCTTTATCAACAACTAGTATCAGACACTGTCACACGGTGTGTTTATAAATTTTTAAGTTATTTCTATTAAAAAAATCTAAAAAATATGCTTTTCTAAAATTAATTTACTTTGTAAGTAATATATTTAAAAATTGCTCAGTATGTAAGAATATGAATTATGACATGCATATGTACTATTAACCTTTATAAATCGCCGATGATTGTAATAATTTAACTTCTGAGATATAGCGAATCAATTTACATAATAATAAAATAAATATTATAAATAATAGAATAGATATTTATTTTTCATTAAATAATTTTTATAATTTATTACTTTATTATCTAATTTTAGATTGCCACAACTAAAAAAAAAGACTGTAATTCAAATCAATATTACACAAATGTGTATTTTAATAAATTTGTTCACTATCAATTTATGCTGAAAAGCAAACCTCTGCAGCAGCAATAATGTAAAAACGAAAGAAATACAATGTTACCTCTTTAGCATTTTTAAAACCGTTGTGAAATTATTAATTATCAGAAAACATAGCCTTGCTAAGAGGCGATAGCACTAAGCTTATCTAAGCAGCAATCAGTATGTTCTATCTGATAAAATCCTGTTATAGTATATTGAATTCATTATTGTCTCTACAAAATTACGTATACACAATTTACAGTTTAATTAGATTCATTCCTCCCGCTCACTCTACGTACGGTTCTGGATTGTGTTTTACTTATTAAGCTTATCTCTCTATCTTGCTGTAGGATAGGTGAAGTGCTAGAGTTGCTTAATGGAGCAGAGGCAAATTGGATCCTTTTGAAGGTAGCTACCTCCATATCGTAAGCAGAGCATTAGGACTGTTCTCAAATTTGTTTCGTTCGTTTATTTTTACATAAAAGTGCTGTAAACTCTAAAGTAAGTAATGGATTTAATTTGAGGCCTTAAGCATATTATCTTGTTACAAATTCTTCCTCGACGAATGCGCTAGACAATAAAGGAAAATTGCATATTTGTATAGGTTGGGAGAGCGAAATTAAGTAATTATATTATCGCATATTCTGTGTCTATATTTTTACTAGCATAAACCTGACGTTGGTAAGATGAATATATTCCTGGTGAATTTACTGTCGAAGAATGATATGTTTGTCAGTTATTTTGATTCAGCAGTATAATATTACCTATTAAAAATTGATATATAAGTTTGTTATATAAATATATCAGAATTTAAATTATAGAATTTAATACATAATAATATCCTAAAATGAATTGGATATGAGAAAATTAGAATCTGTTCTTGTTATAAATTAAACTAATTGCACGTATACTTCGTTTCATTATTTTTTTTTTTTTTCAAAATGCATTTTGAAAGACTTGCCTTGTGGAAATAAATGACGTCTCCAATAAGAAAATGGGAATTAAATGCGAATATCAATGATGTTGGTATTAATAATCCAAAATAATGTTCGGAAAATATATTTAAAAATTCCCTTCGTTTAAATCGATGGCTAGAAAATATATCTGTTTTAGAAAGTATTGAATTTGTTCTACCTAAATAATTTTTTAAAAAAAAACTTATAAGCTACAATGAATGTAAGAAAAATTTCATTCATTTGCATTTCTCGAAACAATGTTCAAAATTATTTTGTTCTTATATATTTTTTTCGGACTTTAAAAATTTAAATAGTAATTCAATCGTTAGATCACCCTGGTAACATTCCCGTTGCATAATATAGTATGATATGATATTATTCATTATTTAACAATATCATGCAACATGATGAATGTTGTTTATTATCATTTAATATTGTAATATATGTATATATGTGCTACTCGGGTTGCTGGTTTTTATAAAACAAGGAAATTAAATGAGATGCTATTAATGTTATTTGAAAATGGAACGTAAATATAACTAGTATTATATGGAATGCGGCTTATTCTATATGTGGAATGAATATATTTAATAACAGCAAATGTTATTAAATATATTATCTGAAAAGAAATCTAAGTATTTTAAATATAAAATAGATGTCCTTTTTAGTAGGCACTTCCTAAAATATTTTTCAAAATTTTCCAAGTTCCAAAGATGCAATTTCTTAAGTTACGTCTCCTTAATTATAAATTAGCGAGATAATTTTCCAGTCGTTTCTTTTATCAGGTATGCTCTCCGGATATTACAAGTCTCACTATTTAAAATAAAACTTCTTTATAAAGACAGGAAAAGGTTGTAAAAGGTTTAGAAAATGTCACATGTATTGTTTAGTAGAACACGATAGGATTGCTACATTGAAGCATGAGTGATGAAAAAAAAGAGAGATTAAGTCTTTCTGAATCTTATGTAGATTGGGAACAACGAATGTAAGATTATGTAGACTTTTTAAATTTCTTTGAATCCCAAAGTTATTCGGCATTAAAATGTGATGTGTTCTTACATGTGAGTCCATTACAAAAAAGGCCAAATTATCTGATTGATAGTCATAGAATTTTCAACAGTTTACCAACCTTGCTTATGGGATGCTAAAAAAAGATATTATTAGTTTAGATATAACTTACAATAAAAAAGATAATCTTAATTTTGAAATTTTTGAGCAATAATGTAATTTTACTAAACCACTGAACCCTACTATAAGGGGTGCGTAATCAAGTTTTTATTTTGAGAGAAACTATGCAATATAATTTAATTAATAATCTATAATAAGATATCAATTAATTTGATTTTCATTCATTATGCTTGGTCATAAGCCGGATTTAAAAATTAATAATCTCTTGTCTATGCAATAAAATTGTTTACTTAAAAATGTAAACTTTTCGATTTCATTGAGAGTTTTTTATAGTTCTAGCGTGCAAAGAAACACATTTGATGTTATTCATCTTTGATGCCACCTCTGGTAACTTTCTACACATTATCAATTGACATGTATCATAGATAACCCCATCGTATTTTTAACATCATTCTTGTTCGAGAACGAACTTTCAACAGGCTTAGAGTTTAACTTATTTCCACTTGTCATTCGGTTCTAATAATTCATCTATGTATATTTAGGAAATACTTGCAATAACCAATCTCTCCTCTAGTGTCATCCTTAAATCCGTATGATTTACATTGTTATTAATATTCAGTGTATTCTGAGGCGTAATTTATCTAAAGCTCATGAACTGTGGGTCTACGGACTGCTTTTGCACCCTGTGACGAATTAAGTATAATTCCAATTACAAGACTTAATCTCATCTCATGCGAAACTTAAGCCCTTCAACTAAGACTTGACTGACTGGCTTTCTATCTTGTACATGAAGTACCCTCTGATTTTGATTGATGAATTGATTTATGACCAACCCTGATGGGGTCGAACACTTCTGTATTCATCTATCCCAGTTTCCTTCAGATTAGTAGGCGTGATAGATGAACATACAAGTTTTCGACCTGCATCATCAATCAATTAATCAATCAAAACGTAAGGAATAAGACTTATAAGTTTCGGTATGTTTGGTTAGGCGGCTAATGTAGCTGTGTCGCGATAAGACGATAATGGGCCTGATAAGCTTCAAGTACGACAGATCACGTAAAGGTTTCAAGTGATATGTTAGCTTTCTAGTAGATTTTTTTTCACATCAATTAATATGGTGACAGATTTGGATAAGAAAGATATTCATTTCGGTTCAATTATTTCTAAGACATTGGTTAGCTTTTTTTTTGTCTCTAGAAAATATTTGGGTATTTGAAACCTATTTCTATTCTACACACACTCACAATGCGCTTTTTATGTATATAGTTTTCAATTTTGAATTCGCCAGTAAAATGAACTCTGGATGTTTAAAAATATCTAGCTGAATAATGTGAAAAAGTGAAATGTTTTTATGAAGTACTATTTAATTGTTTTTACGAAATGCACGTATAAATACGAGATCTTTAGGATATAATTTATCTAATAGACTTTCTAAATGAGCATATTCTTAAAAAATATTAAAAAATATTTTTTTTCAATATTCCACAAATTTTTATTTATTTTTGCTATTAGATCTGATAATATACGACAATTTTCATCGCTTATCATATAATGATTTTCTGTGCTCTTTTCCTTTTCATTTTTCTGAATTGTCTTATCATTCATGATTTGAACGATCATCTACTACAAGATTTTATAACAGAATATGATTTTTTTTTCCTGTCATACATAAGGCATCACTCTTCATCGCTTCCTTTGAAAGAATGATTCTGTACTTTTTTCGTATTTCATAATGATTAAGTAGCATAATAGGATTTCTTAAACAATTTAATACATTCAACATGTATACTAATCCATCCAAATAATTTTTGTGCATTCGATGTTCAAATTGTTACTTAATAAAAATGAAACCTTATTATCTTTAATATAATTTTTTGCAAAATTTTCTATGCAACCATTGGCATTTCTTTCGACGTATAAATTGACCATCGCTCTACTTAAAACATTAAATTTCACATTCAACTGGTCAAGTGTACAAATACAACAACATAGACAGATTAAAACTAATATTTTTTTACGAATACTTTTCAGATGGATTTTAGAATTTAATAAATGGCTGCTCGAAAAAAAATTATTCTTAAAAGATTTTAAAAAATAAAAAAGTAACAATCAGTGATAGTTTGAAGGCTTGGAAACCAATTTAAATACTACTAGATTTAATTTTAAAAAATTTCATAATCAAATTTCCCTTAAAATTTCGTAAAATGTAAATTTTATTGAAGAGAAGAATACCCGCCTTGTAGAGTTCAAATATAATGTAGCAAAGTAATATGTTTTACATCTTCACTGCACACAATGTAATAAGAATTTTCTAGTCATGGTCTTTATAAAAAATATTTAATTTTGATGCTAAATAATTCTTTTTTATCGGAACAATATAACTTATATTGAGATTATATAGTTGAGCTAAAATATTTTTTTGTCTCTGATTTGAAGTAATACAGATAATATACTATTGTAACATTCATTTTAAAAAGCCTTAAAATTTATTAAATGTTATGAATTGATTTAGTTACTTTCTGCCTCGTCCTTGAATCTCCAATCTAAATTAAATATCATAAATTATTTCAAGGAAAGACAGTTACTAAATTACAAAAAGAAAATCAATAATAATTTATGAAGTTTCACTCCCTTCACTGCCTCAAAAATGTTTGAATTCTCATACCACTATCACTTCAAATGACGGATAGTCCAATGGGGGAAAAAGCTCAGGAAAAAAAATCAGTGATTAAAACTTTTGTCAGAAGAATAAGTCAGTTACAATAAGAAATGATAGTTTTGGATGTTCCAACCCGTCAAAGGCGTTACGGAAATCCAGTAATGGACATCCGTAGACTGGGGTCATGAGGTTCGACTAGCCCCAAGAATGTTGATTGTTCTCAATACAAGAGAATGAAAAGGGGAGAGATGGGCATTCTCACATGCCACCCTGTAAGGAAAAGAACCGATTGACAAAAGGGGGTTAGTTTCGGTAGCCATTAATAAATAAATGTACACATTAATAAATAAATGTATACCTTAGTACATAAATAAATAAATGAAATTGCATAAAAAGAATAGTATCTGGTCTAAAAACTTAATTGTATTCTTTATGTGAGAATGAACTAAGTTAAAAAGTTTTTCAGAAATGAACCTTTATTAATGTATTAAAAGTAAAAATTTATGTTATTTTTTTGAAAATCTTAGATTAAAAACAAAAATGTGCTGTTAAAGGCATTCTAAGTGAATTGGAGTTTTAATTACATTTATATTTTCAATTACAGTATATGTTTAGGAACTTTCTATAAAATTTATTGTGATGCAATTTTTGTAGCATGAATATAAATTCTCAGGATTTTAGGAATCTGTTATGACATCCCTACACCTTAATATTTTAGTTAAAGCATGCTTTTAGATTTTTTCCTCCTTTAAAATATTAAAGGTTTCATAAATCAATATTAAAATTGTTATATAATCTTATCACCATTCTTTTCTCGAATTTCCTAGCAGATCACATAGTCGTATTAAATTAATATTTAATTAAATTTGTTGACTAATAGATAGATAATTTTTGAAAATACTTTAAAACCGCATTATATTTGAGCAAGTAGAAATACATAAGTTTCCGAATTTCAACACAACAGCAAGTAAGTGTTAAATCAATGAAGAAATCTCATCTTAATAAATACGAAACTTATCAAATTAAAGTAAGTAGTTGCAAAACAATTCATGGCTATATCATTTATGCAGAAATATGAGTTGTTTCTTGGAAGGAGATTTTCTGATTAAATACTACTAAAAATAACCGATACTATTTTAATTTTATTTGAGTGATATTATAAGTAATATAATTTTTTTACATAAGAGTGTTGCGTAATTTAATGTGATTATAATCGTGACAAAACTTTTGATATTGACGCATTGAAATTACTGAAACTTTTATGAAAGTTAACCATATTCTAGTTAACCAACTAAAACTGATTTGCTATACAGTGAAATTTTAAATAATTATATCTTCGTTCCTATCAAATTGATTGATTTTCTTTTTACCATTTAAATTTAACTATACTTGAACTGCTATTTAAAAATTTGAAAAGGACAAAAGAACCCAATCTAAATAATGGTTGGTAAAATATTTTTAGTGAAACTAAAAAGCAGCTGACAAAAGAAAAAAAATCCCCTTGAAGGGAAAAAAATAATCAATCAGGGAAGATGGAAATTATTTTTCAAACAGTACACTGTTTGATTCATATATTCGCAAATTGATAATGTCATATTCTTGATGCTGAATTTTGTAAACAACTTTATTTTAGATTGAAACTTGTTTTTTAACGCGATTGCAAATTCGAATCTTTAAGGAATTCTTTGAAATTCTAAAAGCAACAAAAGTTAAACGATATTTATTTTGCTTTAAATTAAAGTGTTTAGGAGAGAACGTTTGAATTGTAGTTCAAAATTATTGAGCCTTTCGTTTTACCGGTATTTGAATCAATTTTAGTATCATATTAAAAGTAAAATCATTTTCAACTTGATTTTACAAAGCGCTTGTAGGAGTGATGCTCCCTAGTTTTCTTTTTTTAATAATGCTCTTAGTTTTAGCGGGAAACCACTTTTTTTGGTTTACTAATAGATTATGTATTTTTAATAGTATTTTAACTTTTCCATTTTGATCTTAAATTCATTCGAACAGTACGAAAATTGAGTTAGAAATATGACATTTCGAAATTACGCACTTTCTTTAAATATCAATTGTAGAAACTTTTCATCAACTTCTGATTAATCCCTGTAGAACTGTTACAATTCTAAAGATTCAGCAATTTTAATCATAATAAAGATATTAATTTTTGATCACAATGCTTTAGAAAATATATAATAATGGAAACAATAAATATCAATCATTAATTAAAACTCAAAGGAAGATACAAGCTCTGCGTCCAAGATACAAACTAGCCAACATCTTTAAACCCTAACAAAAATCGAAAAATAATCCTCAGGGTAAAATAATTTCAGACAAAGCTTTATTTACAAAATCCCTAAACTTAGAGTCTGAAGTTTACGCTTAATCTGGCTAGGCGCTGTTCGGCTCTTAAAATAACGCAAAGAGTGATTACTCTCTTCTAGGAAGTGGACGCCAGGATCATGAAACGATTGTAATTAATCATCATAATTAATTCGTAACAACAACAAAGTATTTGGTAACTTCCTAACAAATATCTCATAGAATTAAGTATAAGATGCACTCTGCTATCTTGAGCTAAACGTTATAAGCTATAGAAAGCGGAAATGAAACTCTTTCATGAACATAATTATAGAAACTGCTAAGTAATTTTAATTGAAGCATTTTACTTCGCTTTACTCTTTGGATTTATTAAACTTCTGAAAATCTAGTTCAAGCGATAATTTAATTCATTGAAAAGGTTAATTGTAACTTGAAAGAAATGAATTCGGGAATTTCCGAAGGTTATCTTTTGAGACAAGTTTCGGAAAGTGAAATTGCAAAGGGAGTTTTAGGTTAAGAGATATGACTCGTTAAGCGTGGAACTGAAAGAGAACACTGATTCTTTTAGAATTGCATTAATTTTCTACTAATTTGAAACCTTATGGTGACCAAATAAAATATTTCTCAACTTGTTAAATAACTAACAAAATTCAGGTTTGGTAAAACAAACATACAAATTAATTTGGTATTAAAATAGCTGAAAATAATAAAATGACCAATTATTTATTAAAATAATTAATACCAATTATTTTAATAAAATAGCTGAAACACTCTTATAATTTTTAAATTATAGTTAAGTGAAAATCCACACAAATTGATTTTGAATAACTTAAAAATAGGATTAAATGATGCATTACATGCAAATAAGTATATTTTGAATGTTGATATTTCAGGTTATTTAAGTGTTTTGGCAAGCAGAATATAATTTAATTCTGAGTCAACAAAGTTGACTTCAAACTAAAGTATTTGGCAATTTTGTTTCGCACAGGTTTGTCATAACAAAAAGAATATAAATGATAATTTATTAAAAAAGATAAAAATTATTGTGTAAATGTTATGCGAGAAGCGAAATTTTCTTCCATATATAAGGCGCCATTGATGTTGTAGATACATGTTACGATTTTATTTCTCGACCAATTTTTTTTCTAATTTTCTTATTAATAGCTTTACATTCTGGTTAAATGAATGACCATATACTTGATAAGAAAATTATTTCCAGGAAAGAAAGGTAAAAATACATATTTTAGAAGAAGATGATTTCAAAAGATTAAAATTCAAGATAGACCCACCAGTGTTTATGTCCATAAGTTCTGTGAATAAATTAAAATATCTTTTTTCAAAACTGTAGAATAATCTGCTGGTAAATGTTATTAAAACCAAAATAATGCCGCTTTAGACAAAATTGATTTACAGTGGGAGAAAAAAAATACAGATATTACTCACGATCATTTATCGCTAATTCTGCAGCTGTTCGCTGCCTCAGTGACGGATTATTTTTTGGAGTCGTTTTAAACTACTGGGTGTAGGACATAATTATAACAAATCAATCAATCTTCTAATTGAAATTTACTATAAATAAAAAAAACATCATGTGTAGCCAGCCCTTCGAGGCTTGAATAAACTGTCATCACAATGACAGATACTATAACCAAAACTGTAATCTTCGTTATTTATTGAAAAATACATTCAACTGAAGATAACGTTTGGTAATTTGATGTCAAAAACATTGTGATTAATTAATTAGATTGAGTTTATTAGAGTAACCAAAATAAATTATAAACATCAAATTTCAATACATATGTTTGGATTTAAGGGATCTGTATAAAGAATATTTGTAATTATGCAACATTTCCCCTTCTTTATTTTCTAGAGAAACATGAAAAGTAACTTCATAAAATTTCTTATCATAAAAATATTTGCTTCGTTCAAATAAATTATTGCAAATATAAAATGCAATTATAATATTTTGCAAGAATCAGCTTAAATGATAACCATTTGAAATAATTCATGAATATAACTTATTGGCATAAGCAAGATTGTCAGATTTCTGATTTTATATGCAAATAATTTAAATTATTGAATTGAAAACAAATCACAGTTGTTGACTAGTTTCAAATAATTATTCAGAAATAAATCTAAACAAGCAGCTTTCAATATCAAAAGTAATAAGTATTTTTTAAAGGCGTTGAAAAAATTTATTTTCTTGAAATGCGGAAAATTTTAGAAATAAAATTTAAAAAATTCTTATTTTTCACCTGAAAAATAACGTATTTATAATTAATCTCAGTGATTTTAATTGTTGATTTATTATTTTTTGAATTAATAACACTGCACAAGTCATTAGACTTTCATCCCATTCCTACAATTCTATTCATTTTTAATTTACAAAATTTCCTTTATTTCTTCTACTTAACTGTTGACAGCTTATTTTGAAAAGAAAATCGCACAAATTAAAACTTCTTTTTACCTTTCACAAAGCGTATCCTTCAAACCGTTGAAGGATTTAACTTAAACATCCAAGTAATAACAGTAAATACAAAACACGAACGCTTCATTTTCCAGAACTTCAAAATTGTTTAATTACGTTTTTTTCAATATATCAGTATCTTAATAAACACTTCCATCTCCATAGTTGACACATCGGACAAAATAGTATAATTGAATAACAGTGAGACGCGCAGATATTTTAATCTTCAAAATAGAAATATTAAATCCCTATTAAAGATTCTTGACATAATGTTGAGTAAGAATAAAGTTTTATTTATTTTTATAAATGTCGGCAGATGTATTTCCAAAGACGGATTAAAAATGTAAATGTGTAGTCTTGAAGTGACAGGTGATATTGTTTTATGTTATCAAATATGCTCTATGTTGGCATCACTTAAAACAATAAAAGCAATTTTTGTATTATTCAAGATGCAATGAAAGATTTCGATTCATCAGAATATTTCACCCAATTATCTCGAACCTGATTGCCTTTATTTTTTAATATTTTTATAAGAACTTTTAAAGATTGTTTTATGAGATTTGAATTCTTTTGTCTAGAGATTTTGTTTATAGAAATAATCAAATAAGATTTCTAATTAATGAAAAAACTAATAATAGCATTTTTAATTTATTATTGTAACGAAATTTATGAAATTACCCAGGCATTAAAGTATTTTACAGAACAAGACAACTGCCATTCCTATAAAAAATTCTTTTAATTAATGAAGTTTCCTAATTTTAGCTTGTAAAGTTATTTTAAAATTGACATTTTTTGAAATTAATTCCTTTAGCATAAAATATGCGATTTCAAAAAAAAAAAATATATCAATCTAAATACTTGAAATTTGTTAGCAATAAAAGTATATTATTCATTGATTACTTAGAATTAAAATCCATTTGTATCTCGCACTCTCTTAATGAAAGAATTTTACTATTTTTGTAGTTAATAGAACCTATTTAAAAATGAGAATCAGTAGAATTAATAGTATTAAAATTTAAAGATTCTAAAATTTTATAAATACCATTTTTACAGGGTTTTTTTTCTGTGCTTCATTAATTATATACGCATGCTCTTAATGACTTTATAGTTTTCGAGAGTTGCGTGAAAAACGAATTAATATATTATCATTATAAATGAATTAATTAGAATTTCTTGCGTGCAATTTTGTCACATTCCCATATACAGAACTGCTAATAAAGTAAAATATTGTTTGTGGAATTACGAATAATAATTATCATCTTATTCACATAAATATATCTTAATCATACTGTGTGTCTTCACTGGAGAAGGAGTATATCTCAATTTATTTTTTGTATGATCTAATTTCCATACGAAAGGCACAGACTTTCTTTACTAATTGTGAAACGAATTGAAATGAGTTTTATTCTTTCTTGTAAAGTTTAGAAAACTGCTACATGTTTTTTGTTAAAATATGATAAACGACTGTTATATAAATATTAAATGAGATCTTATTTTGTGCAGATGACAGCAATTATTTTAAGTATAGACTAAAAGTAGATAAAATTTGTTTTAAATAATTGCAACTGAATATTGATTTATGATCATTGTTCAAGAGTATAATTTTGAAAAATGAATTCAAAAATACGATTTGAACTGAAAATTTTGCAGAAAAATAAGTATGACTAGTATATACTTGTGATCATATCATGGGTAATTAATTTAAACTCAGAAAGAACCAACTAATAACTAACCAAATGTTTAAAAAGACTGGAGTAGAAAACAAGTAATACATGTGCAAAAGATATAAAATATTTATAGCTGGTTATTGGATTAGTCATACTATAGTCGTCATCTACTTTATGAAATTAGTTGACAGAAATTTAAATAAGAAGATATTCAGAATTATAAGACAAAATTCAAATAAGTTCATTTTCTAATTAATATAAATTAACAATGAATAAATACTGACAAAAAATCAGTAACTTCATATATTTCACATCAAATTTTGTTTTGAAAGATAAATGAATGAAATAAAAAAAATTATTTAACTTTATTAGTTTAGAGTTTAAATATCCAAAGAAAAAATTCAATAGAGCTCAGACCATAACTTACATATATTTATGATGAATTAATCTTCCCTAATAAAAAATAAATTTTTAATAGGTAATAATATTATACAGAGCGCATAAAAGTTCTGAAAAGAAAATGAATGAAGTATAAAAACAAATAGCTTCATTGGTTATAGAAAAAGAAATTATTTACTCGTCACTTTAAGAGTATTTGAATAAAACATTATCAGCTCTATGAGTGCTCTTTAGACTCATATAATGACTCCAAAGCATCTTAGAAACGGACTTCCAATAGCTCTCTTACTTTTTGCCAATAGTCCAGTACAACTAAAGCATCAACCAAAGAAACTTAAAAGTAAGGAAACAAACAAAAAAAGGAAACTTCGCCTTTTCTACGATATTCGGAAAAGAGAAACACTTAATAATGATAATAAAAAGTAGTTACAATAAAAAAGGGCCATGAGATATCTTTAGTGAGCCAAGTTTTGTGAATGGACTCTCTGAACCTGATAACTGCTAGCAAGGGAATAAGACGTGACATTTATTTAGAAAATTGTCGCCTTTTTTCCGCTATTTTCTTTGACATTAATGTGGCAGGATGGACGGATTTTCTTTTTATCTTGACAATTTTATACAATCTTCTGCCTGAGACACCACTGGACTGCCCATCATTTCGCTCTCGTTTTACAAACGGACTCATACTGTATTTATCAGTGATTTGATCAAAGATGTTGGAATACTCCAGTGACTTTGCTAGGAGTGAAGCCCTTTTTTCTTGATTCTTAAATGTCAGATCTATTGTTGACCATTTTGAAGAATATTGATATTTTTTCTGGTAGTTAAAAGATCAAAGTGAAACTTTCATTTTAATATTCAAATTTTTAATTATCTAAATTGTAACTAGTGGTAGCATTACTGGACTGTGCATTTATGTAAAATATTTAAAAACTTAAGTTTCATTAAACAATACTATATAAAATACAAAAAACGTAGCTTTAACCAAGCAATTTAATATATCAATGTTAGTATGAAAAAATTATATGTGTGTTTGTGTGTGAGTGTGTGTGAAAAATTCTAAATAAACAAAGCTTCTTCAAATTTCATTGCAATCAGTTTTATAATATCTTATTATGTCAATGGCTACTTTAAAAGTAGAATAACAAACTTTTATATCTGTTACATAACGCTCTAAATTTTATAATTACAATTTATCTAATAACTATATTGTTTAAATGTTTATAATTATTGAGATTAATTAATTAATTTATCGTATTTCTGGTAAAAAATAATGTTTAAAAATAAACTCGGGGAAAAAGCAATCTTTTCTCCTCATTTTCAATGCAAAAATGTTTCTTCATTCTTTTTATCTACTTTTGTATCTGTTTAACCATATGCAGTGCATTTCTGTTAAGGCTTAAATTAATTGCAAATTTTCCGTATGATAAACTGGATTGAAAAATCCTTTTTCGGTAATATTTGAAGTACATAGTTTTTTCAAATTATTATGAAAAGTAGAAAATGAAAAGAAGAAAATCAACATCACAATTAACACTGGAATGTATAAATAAATTTTCTACAGTATTTAGTACAGTAGTACGGATTTAAAACTATGAACTTAAGCTAATTATTTTTTTTCACTTTAGGGAAGAATGATATATTTTCGTTCACTTTCGTTTCTGCAGTAGAAAAATATTCATTATTTTTTGCACAACAGATTTTGAAAGTACTATACCAAATTGGTTGGTCATTAGCTTTTATATGCAAACGTTCTGATTAACTGTTTGAGCGATTCATGTTTTCAGATGATTATTATCAAATTATCATCCGAAAAATATTGAATTTTTATCAGGAGGCTTCTAATTATATTATATAAGTTGTCTAATTTTGTTAAAAATATTCTATAACAAATGAAGATTAATAATCGAATAATCTTTTCTCAGACATTTGATTAGAAGAATTATTTGATGTAAAATAATCATTATTCTGTATGCATATATACTTTAATTTTTATCAAGATAAAATGATATAGAAGTAGACAATCTTGTATGGCTGAAATCTATACTTATAATAAAGCTCAATGTGTGTGTGTGTGCGCGTGTGTGTGTGTGTGTGTGTTGGCGCTCTACAGGCCGGACCGTTGGACCTACAGCTACCAAATTTGGTACATGTATACCTTGGATGTTGGGAATGTGCACCTCGGAGCCCTTTTTTCGAATTTTTAATTAGAATTTGAATTAATTAAAATTTAAGCGAAATTTCGACGTTTTTCCGCTATAACTTTCGAAATTATTATCGGACAAACATGATTTTAACATCAATTTAAAGATAAAAAAATTAGCTTTCTAATGGTATCAGTGTTTTATTGTATAACTTAAGCTTCTATTTTTAATGAATTTTTAAAGAAATATTTTAACCATGTTTTTTTAGCACGTGACTGGATAAAATAAAATAAAACAATGCCGGAAGTTCAAATGAAAAAACAACAACTACATGTTGAAAAAACAACAAAATCATGTTTGTAAATCAAATCTAAAGAAATACAACTTTCAGCACGTGACTGGATAAAATAACATAAATATAAAATGTGATATCTTCTATAAAAATAAACGCAAGTCAAAGGATTCTAAGAAATCGTTTGCAATATTTATATCATTAATTCCATAAATTATCTTTATTTACAGTAAACCTGATTGAATTCAGACAGGATATGCATTGAAATCCGACTTAATGGCATATTTCTATAATCGTTTGCAATATCTGTATCATTAATTCAATAATTTTTTCCCTTTTTCGCTTTCTTTAAAAAATATATTTAACATTTTGGCAATATCACCGAAAAAAATATTTTTAACATTTTGGAAGCATAATTGATAAATTATTAGAGCATTAAACTCAAAAAGTTTTTCCAAATAAAGTTACCGACTCTTTAACTACTAATAACTGAATCTTTTAACTTAAACTATTTCTTAAATTTTGGCTAAAAACTATATGATTTAATTGGAAATTTTAGAACGCATTACTCATGGCGAACCAGCTGGTCGCCAAAGGCGGCTAGTATTTAATAAAGGCTCTTTAAATATCCATATCTATAACATTTTAACATATTTTCCTTATGCGTTTATATAAATAATATTTTTACGCATAATATTTTATATCCTTAATATCCTTTAAACGAGTTCTTTGTTCATCTGTCTATAAAGATAAATCATACATTTTCATAAATCATAAATTTAAATTTTGATTAGGAAGCAACTTTTGCTGTTGTAACTTAGCTCTTTCATTACTTACATACAGCAGCAAATTTTCTTTTAACATATGAAATCAAGTTATGGCAGATAATTGTCAAATTAATGACAGTATATTTTTTTTCTGGATTTATTTTAAAGTGTGGCATATTCTACATGATGATATCATGACTCTTTTCTGTTGTTAATTCAGTCGTTATATATGATTCAGTCGTCTAAAATATAATTTGAGCATATTATACACCAATATCTAACATGAAAGATGGTAAAACATTTTTTTGGAATTATTGGATTTATAATAATAAAAAAAACATCAAATTTTCACTGTAAAGACCGTAAAGAATTCTGTTGCATTTGTTGCGACATCTATATAATTCAAAACATTGTGAGTGGCCCATTTCTATAATGATTTATGCCTGACGTCAAGTTTTAAAGAATTCGAAGTTATTAATGCTATCATTGAAGCTCTATGTACTTTTGAGTTGTGTTATCGAGTTTTATATATCTCTCATGCTACGAAATTCATTTAGTCAATCAATTTTTCAATTTTCCATTGGTCATTTCCAAAACTGACATTTTTATGGAATGCATCTTTCATACGTTTCACAATTCTCTTACAAATAACCGAAATGTTCAAACATTTTGATTAAAGCTTTTTCCAAACATGAGGATGGAAGAAAACTTTTTCCCTTTTTTTGTTCAAAATGAAATTTGTCCGAAATTCATTTTTGAAGGATGTTTCACTTAACGTATTTCAATACACTGAAAAGGAATTGTTACAATTTGTCACGAGTTTATGGAAATTAAAGCAGAAAAGTCTCGATCATTTTACATGGAAGGATCATTCCTTTCATCTTCAGTTCTGCAGTTGCAATGGCGTATAGATCTAACAAAATAAATCTTTTATTTATTCGAGAGTTATGAGAATATAGTCAAATAACTGCATGGAAATTCTGTATATGATCTTTTGAAATATGCATTAATTTCAAATCTTGTTTATTCTTAGAGAAACAAACTGCTTCTCCAGCTCAAACAAGTGTATGAAAATTCGTCTTTCCTTTATGAATTCTCTTTTTGTTATTTGTGTTAGTTTAACTCTCATTCGAGCATTTTTATGCGCATCAGTGAATATAATGATAGCAAAACATTTAAAATATTTCTAGAATTTGAATCCTTTTATGTCTATGAAGAAATGTTACATGCTTTAAAGTAGATTAACGTATACAATTTACATTTAAAAAAATGCTTTAAATAAATTTTAAAAAATGTTGCTATTTCATAATTTTTCATTAAATAAATGTGATGTCAGTTTTAACTAAGAAAAATAGGACATGATGTTTAGAATATTTTTATTAGAAAACATATGTAGCTAACAATACAATTAATAAAGAAAACCAAGAATTCCCTGTATTTAAAGAATAAAGGACTTAACTGTATGTACTTTTAAAATTTTCTTCTGATGACTTAAAGGGCTCAAAACACATTGTCATTATTCATTCTCATTCCCAACATTTTATTTGATATATTTAGATAAATACAATTTTTTCTAAATAGGACCATTACATTTTTTTTAACATTTCCTCATATATATACATATATATTAAAAAAAGAAGGACAATATTTCAGTTTAAATACAACAGAAAAAATTAGCTTTCCCTACTGTAGTTTTCAGCGGTATTTGAACATTATGCTAGCCCAACATATATTAAATTGACAATTCATATCTGATTGTACTTTTTTTACACTTCATAATTTAAAGATAATTAAACAACGGGGCACTATCTAAGTATCATTCTTATATCAGTGTATTACTTTAATTTATTTTTATTGCAGAGGATGGATTTGTTTTAATACAGCTAATTATACATTTATCATTCGTAATATGCAATATATTTTTCAGAATTTCTGAACTGAATTGATTTTGCATATTTTGAAAATATTGTTTCGATTGGAATAATATGCTAATCAGTTCTGTGCTAATTCATTGACAACGCCATGTTTCAAAGGGCAAAGCTATTCAAGACAATAAAGGATCAGTTCGATTGCACCTGCGTTTGTCGATGTGCGATGACTCATTACAAAGGCACTCCTTCTGTGCGGTTTATGCTAAATTGCTCTTCCGCTCTTTCTTTATTATGTGACAGTTGATGAGTTTCAAAAGATGGGAGCAAAATGTGTCACAAACAGCCAGACTTTTTGAGAAAAGAATGAAAGATAGCATTCAAAATTATGAAGACCAATTCCAGTAAAAAGGAAATGAAATTGTTAGATTGCGAAAAGTATGAGACCTTTGTAAATTTACAACGTCTCGGCGGGGAGCTCTTTTATCCACAGGCGTTTATTTTCAGTATCTGTACCTTCAACCCGCTTTTAATTTTAATTTCCCGACTCTCCCGTCGATTGTCAGAATTCTTAAAAAAGAAAATGACTTTTTTAGTAATGGGAACGGGGTTTTACAAGTTCTACTAAATACTTAGTTCCCCAGGCAGAGTGATGTCAAGCAAAGGGAAGGGAGAGGTTACGAAAAAAGTAAAAGAATGGTTCTTTACTATCGATATGTTTTTCCCGATATTTTTATCAGTCGCATTCTAACCCCCCCCCCTCCTCGAAACCCGTCTTTTCTTTTATTTATATGTATGCTCGTTTATTCATTTTTTGCGCACATTTTTTTGTTATCCCTCCCTTTGCGTTTAGTTTGTAATTGCAAACATAGAAAAGGTCTCGGAATGCCGCCTGGGGTCATGCAACTAACGATCTAGGGAAGATGGCTGCAAAATGATCTACGAAGATTATGACTCGGCGAGGGGAAAGAATTGTTAAAAAAATAAAGGGGAAATAGGGAATAAAAAAATTACACACGCACACCGTGTTCGTCCATTGGGGGTTACAGCAAGTAGTAAGATAAAGCGTATATATGTAAGACAGAAAAATACGTGTAAAAAAAGCAGTCGTAGAGGACACAAAAAAAAAAGACATCTTAAAAAAAAGAATATTTTGAAAGCAGAAAGAAAAAAAGAAGAAGAAAGCCCCGGAAGGAAGAAAAATCAAACAAATGTAAACAGAAGAATCAGTAAAGGATAGAGTTAGAAGTAGAAATGCTACTCGTAGAACATCTGCGTAAAATTTAATCTGGTAAAATAATAAGACTTAAGAGAAGGGAAAAAAAGTGCACCACTTCATTTATAGCAAACATGGCTTTGTATTTTGAATTTTAAGTAAATAAGTCTCTCATTCCTCGATAAACCTTGTTTATTGAACGAATTTGTTTGGTGAGCTTGTTTCCTCAAGTTTCAGATACATAATTATTTAGAAAAATAAAACAACGCTCAAGTTTCCAGTAATAAAACATAAAAGAAGTTGCTCATTACTTTGATGTAAACCTGATCATATGCTCTTCATTTTTTATCTAAATAAATAACGTATTGAACAATAGATTTTTTTTGCAAATTCAAAGAGTTTTAATGTAAAATTATTTTAGTGGTTCTCTTAAAGTTAATTAACCATAATTTAGTTATTTAAAATCTTCAAATAGATGAAATTATTTTTTCGAGTATGCAATATTTATTCGAAATCTATTATAATTTAGAAATTACAACCAACGTTAACGTACTTAGGACGATTGTCTGTTATTTTCCCAATAACAATTGATACCTACTCATTAATTTTTAGATAGATTAGAAATGTTAGTTATTTCAGTTTCATTCCAATGGAGAAAAATAAATGTATAATTTAAACAAAAAAAATCAACTAGCCAAAAACCTGAATAGAAGTAATGAATGTATTCATAAATTGATAAAGATAACAGGCTTTAGGATTTTTTTCTTTCCCTAGTCACCATTAGGATAAAAAATTTAGTTTTATTATTCTAACGTAGTCAGATGGCACGCTCGACACCTGAACTGAAAAAGGGAATTAAACATAATTTTTATAGCACACACACACACGCACGCATGCACGCACGCACGCACGCACACACACACACATATATTTTTATATATAAAGTATGATTTCGCAGATTTTGTACTTTATCAAATTTTTCTAATTTGTAGTAATGTAAGATTGTAACAATGTAAGATTTCATTAATAGATAATTTTTAACATCTGTTAACAAATTAAAACAATAACTGAATACAAGAAACCTGAAATTAAATGTTAAATGAATCAGCCAAACCTTGAATTAGGAAATATGTTAATGACTAAATGAATAGAAGAAAAAAAAATTAAATTCTCCTTTCAAACATTTGACGAAGTACTTTCATATTAATGTACAAAATTCTACTATTTTTTATGAATGTCTAAGAGAAATTAAATCATAATGAATATCAAAAAGAAGGAAAATCTGTATTATGTATTCAGAATTAAAACATATTGCCAGCGTAATTATAGAAAATATAAATTTAGGGAATTTATATCAACACCTCACATTTTTAAGGTTTTTTACTTGGTTTTAAATCTTTCGTAAAAAAAATAGTTTCTAAATTACGATCTACTTATAAAAATTCCATTTTGATTTTTTACCTTCAGATGATGTATTTTCATCAGAACTACAAATTTTGCTATTTTATAGGATGTAACATTTTAAAAATGTACCTATCATTTGTTTTATTTTAGAAAAGTTTGCCATAGAGTTTGACATTTTGCTTTTACTTGCAAAATTATATCAAGATTATAAACAAAGTTAATGTATTTAAAAAAACATTTTGCTATTATTTTTGCTGAAATTTACATTTTAAGTATGATATTTTTAATTTACAGGGTTATTAACAGTGTAAACGAATAATATATGTTTTATTTGAAAAATATAGCATAAATTTTAATTTTTTTTTTTAAATTGATACAAGGAATTATTATTGTTTGTATTTAAAACTATATAATATTTAAGAATAAATCTTAAGTTTTCAATTCAAATGCTTTAAACAAGAGCAGAAATTCATTAATGTTTTTCTCTAAATCCTACAATATGTATGTTTTTTTGAAAAAAATTTCTTAAAATAATTTTTTGCAGAGTATATTATATTTTAACTGTTGCATAGACAGTTAAATAATTTTGCGCATAGTTTTTAGATTAATCACAAAGTTCTCGCTAACCATACCCAGATAGAAAAATATATGGTTGATGAGGCCTGGAGATGATTTTGAAGGACTGTTAAAAGTACATAGGTTCTAAGGCGATTGATGATGGATGAAGCGACATCCATGTCATGCACATAATTTATTACCCAATGAGAAAGAACACAAGTGTATTAGATACATCAACTAACCAACGAAATCAGTAAGTGTTAGCAGAACATTTTTTTTCTCGTTGACACATATTTCTTTTATTTAGCCACTGTATATTTTCGTATGATAGAAGGAGGAGGTGGAACTTATTATCACCTTTCTGACTGAAAAGAAAGGAAATATGTATGATTAGTGTCATACATATTTGAACTGTTGCACTAACTTCAACTTGCATAAATTATCTGTATGAAACAAATAATTATATGCATTAAAATTCACATAATTTGAACTTTTTCAATTGTTTTGCAAATCTAAAGATCTTATATTTTAAAATCTTTCTTTATTTTTAAGTGAAATATTTTAACTTTTTACCGCGTCTTATCTGGATTTTAGTGGAAGGTGAATGATCGTCATCATAACAATATTTCGAAGCTAAGGTTTAACAGTCATCATAAGCTATGATCCCTCTCCATTCCCTCAAAAAAAAGTTCCTTCATCATATCATTACTGTATCCATAAAAAAGCGAGCATTTTTTTATTTATTTATCCAGCAATTTCTTCCTTGTGGTGCTCTGATGATTCTCTGTATGGGAAATAATCAGTATGGGAAATGTTTTACTGAAGCGTGTTAAAATATAATTATAAAGGATAGTTTTCAAATTTTTTCAAATAATATTTAACAGCAAAAATATTATTATATATAATATTTTTAATATTACTAAAAAATGATGCATTGTGCAGTAATAACCGATGTCTTAAATGTTAATATTTTAGATAATATACCACCTTTACTCACTGAAAATGAGTTGAATTTTAATTTTCAAAATATGGAATTTTTCTGCAATTACTTAAGAGACTCTGATTTTCAGACTGGCAATGAGCATTAAATTTGATAGAATTAGTTGTTAAAATTATGCTACATTTTCATTAGAACATGGTTTTATTTATATTATTAGAAGATGAAATTCAACAACTGTATCAGTTAAATTTAATAAATGATCGTAAATATATGAATGATTCTAAGAATTAAAAATTCTTTTCAAAAGGAAAGCGTTCCAATAATTAGACCAAAGATCAAATTAGAAACTTTCAATGTTATGAATCCTTTAATTTAGTATCTGGGCATATTTGTAGATTATTTTCTTATTATGCTCAGAGAAATTATAGTTATGCTTAGAAAAATCTAAATGTTTTTAATGATAGAAATCAGTCAATTTCAGAATATGTGCTTTGTTTTTTCCTGTGAAACAATTAGACTAAATTGATAGTAATATATTGTATTTGCAACTTATCTGGGCACCAATAAGACATAACATAATAAAATATATGAAGCATTTTAAGAAATTGAAATTTGCAGCATATATGAATGGCAAAGAGAAGCTAATATGAATTAGTTGTAATAATTTAGATTTATACAAATATTATCTCTAAAATTGAATCTAATTCTTAATTAAAGTTTGAAAGGTCTTTTAAAAATAATATCTAGAAAAATCTCACAAGACTGCATGAAGTTAAAATACATTTTCATATATGTGATCTCTTGCATATGAGCTATTTAAAACAGTTCTTTTTGCTTTGAATTTGGAGAACCTGTCTTTAAATTTATAGTAATTTGAGCTCGTTAACAAACATTTAAGTCACTCATTTTTCTTAAAATGAAACAACATGCTTAATGCTCTGTCATGCGACATGTTTTTCAAAATTTTTAAACTAAAGTCGTTAAGGATGAAAAACATGCGCAATTCTGTAAAAGAATCTTTCACAGGAAAAAAATTTCAAGAAAAACTAGCAAATAAATAAATAAGATACTCTTTTTATATGTTCCTGAAAGTTAAAATTTTAGCAGAAACATAAGTCATAAAAATCACTTTGTAACAAAATAAATTTCTTTTTTCTCACACATCAAGAGTTTTTTATTCATATCTGCTGCATTAATTTCTCTTTATTTGCATTGTCTTAAAAGAAGCTAAATAAAAAAAAGACAGGAAACAAAAACAGCGAAAAAAAGAAAGAAAAAAAGGAAAAAAATCACGTTTCTGAACCTCCTGTTTTGCAATTATCCATCATTAGATTATAAACTTTACGCCTCGTAATTTATCAACACAATACTTCTTGGCCGATAAAAAATACCCAAAAGTTTATTTTTTCTACCAAGCAATTTTAAAATAATGTAACAAGAGGTGGGAAGGGTAGAGGGTCTACCGAAAGGCATAAAGTACCCTAAATACAGCTAGGCCCGCATGGTATATTTTGAAGCATAGGAGCCCGTCATCAAATTCGAATTAGAGGAACTTATTTTATTTCATTTAATGCGTAAAAAGCACCAAAATCAGTCAACCTAGGTTATCGTTATTTAAAGCCTGTGCAAATTTCTCTTTTTCAAGCGTTGTTTTTTTATGTGCTTATGCATAGAAGAGAAATTTGTACATAGGCAACAAAAATGTTTTTGCCTCGAAAAAGAAACACATGAAATAGCTTTATGCTGTGAGAGAGAAAAAGCACAGAAAAAAAATGCGTCAGCCGAGAAAATGGGAAAATAGTTGTGTACAGTCAAAGTGGGTGGGATTTTCTGGTACAATATGCATGTAATAGGCTTCGAAAACGAACAAATGAGCTGTAAAGTTGGAAGAAGGGGGAGCACCATCACACATTTAAATATCTTACGATCCCTTTTTTCGTCCATTGTTGAAGATTGGAATACGTTGTTTGTACCTGACTGTGTGTGTATGTGTGTATAGCTATCTTTTTGTTAGTATTTTTCTTTTTAAGATTACGTTTTTACTTTCCAACGTCTGAGGGAGGATTTAAGGTTTTGATGGGCTTTAAGTAAATGATAGAAAAAGTTAAAAAAAGAAATAAGTAATGAAAAATATTTTTATTTACGTTACGTCGTAAAGAAAAATCAAAGAAGTTATATAGATCTTTATTCAGCTAAGGGCAAAAAACAATAAAATGGTGAGATTGAAAAGGAAAAATCACGTTTCTTTTTCAGGCTCATTCTTAATGCCACTGTCCCTATTGCTTTTATCAGAAAAGTAAGATTATTTAATTTTGGTGGACTTAACTTTTTAAGGAAATCAAGACAAATTAGAATCTTCATGTTTTTGCAGAGCATTGAACTGTGTTTAGGATTGCAAATTCTAAGGAAAATTACTCTTGTACCCTACAAAAGAAAGCTTCATGTATAATATAAGAAGTAATTTATCGCATATTTTACTTAGACTGATATTTTAACAAAGCATATGTAATTAATATCAACTTATTTGCTGTGAAGAAACATTTTAAGGGTTATTTTTATATAAAGTAACATATGAAGCCCCAAGATCTCTTTTATTAAAGGAATTGAAGCTCATAATGAAATATTCTATTTGTGAAACTACCAATTTACATATTTACCTAGATTAAGATATCTTTTCTGTTTAAGCATTAACTAAAATTCCGATAAACGAAAAAGAACTCTTCAAGTTTCATTTTAAATAATAATATTATCTAATGAGTTTGATTTTTTAAATATTATCCACAAAATGTTATGGCTAAAAATATGCATTTCTGCAACATATCAACTTTATGATGCAAGCATTTAAATGCTGTATTCAAAAGTCTAAAGATTAAAAATACAACCTAACTTGAAATTTAAAACAATTAACCAAATCAGAATATCTATAGAGGTCAGAAAAAGATAATTTTTTCTTTTTTGCTTCATTACCAAATTTGAAAGTTATTTGCGTTCCTTAAAAGTAAAAAAAGTTACACATCCTTCAGTTGGTGTTTATTTTAATTAATCATATATAATATTTGCGATAATAATATCCCTGACAAGAAATTATGGCGGAATCATAAATCATGAAGAATGAAAACTTTCATATGAATGTAATTTATCGTACGTTCTAACATTCATAAACATTTAATTAGCACATGGTAAAATCTTGGTGTCTAATTTTACTACAGAATTTACATACACAATATGGAAAAAATATATATAATCATTCCAAAATTCAAACTTGAGAATATAGGAAATATACCCACTGCAAGGGTGGTACATGTACTAATTTTCTTTTTGTTCATAAAACACCTGCTACAGAGCGTGTTCGAACAATCATTTCATGTCTAGATCTGTCTACCTTCAAAGTTTTTTTTGATTTAGTTTTTGCATCACCTATGATAGCGAAATGGTGATTTATTTTGGTTGAGACATATCGGAATTTGGTGGAAGGCATGTCTAAAAGAAGTAGCTACAGTCATTACAGCTAAAGGTGGGCTGGCGATGTATTGATTTCAGATAATAAATGCTTTTGTTTCGTTTCAGAGACAGTGTTCGCATACTTTTGACAACATAATGCACTGAGAAAAACTAAAATAGCTTAAAACAAATGATTACTGTTATCTTTCCTTTTATGGTGTAAGATTTTTGTTTTTGCATCAATAAATAAAAATATCCTTTTCACATGCAATGTTTTAATCTTCATAAAATCTTTTATACACCAATATTAAATATAAAGAAGCTAATCATGATACAAAAGCTTTAAGATTGTCACCAAAGACACATTTCTGAAAATATGATGAAATAAAAGATTAATCTTTCAAGAAATTCAGTCACCAATTTTTTTGTAATTTATAAATCTCATGCTCTACAGTGATTTTAGTAAAACAATGTCGAGCATCATTCATTGTGTAATATGTTTGTGTTATGGAATATATTCATTAAATTTCAGGAAAAGTTCGCAAACTTTTTCAAAATGTTTTTGGAGTAATAAAAATAAACAGATTTTTTGAAACAAATGTCATTAAAAAAACGCTTACTTTTATTGTTAACAAAATCATGTTGAGTATTTAAGTTTCAATAAAATTATTTGCCCTTTGGAATGCAAAAATTACCAGAGTACATTGCATGCTTATCTGTAATCGAAAAGAGTTTAAGGATTTATAGTCTTAATTGTAGTAAACTTAATGGCTAAAAAAGTAAAAATTTGTTAAAAATCATTGATAGAAAAATTGTAAAACAAGTATACTGCATCTTAACACATGAATTATTTAAGCAGCAAAAATATCAATAAATGAGCACAAAAAGTTCATAGTGTAAAAAAAAAAAAAAAACTGAAAATAGCTTTCCAGAAGAGATAAATTTGCTAAACTAGAGCGGTGTGATGCTCCCAGCTTTTTTTTTTTTTGTCATCGGATGTATATAGAATTAATAAAGTAAAAAGGGAACATCAGAAACACATTTCCACTTTTATTTATTGTTTGCAGACATAAATTTTGTCACTAAAATTACAAAAAACATAGATCAAAAATTCTACTTCGCCTAAATCTACTAAATGGTACCTTCATACTGCGAATGAATGCAAAATCGTTAGTTTCTATTAAAGCATTTTAAGTCATGACACATACCTGCGATTTTCACCTTCTGTCTAACTAGATCTTTCTTCACTCTCTTTTAACTACAGTAGGGAAGGAAGTATCTAATTAGATGGAAGATGTGAACCATTGGCATGAGTCAAATCACATTGTCACAATTTAAAGCCTTTTAGCTCTTGTTTCACTTTAAAGGTTATCTTGATTTTGGGATTGGCCTCTTGAAACGTTGGCAATATAAAGGAGTGTCCACTAATGGATAGCAGCCAATTAGAAGTTTTAACATAGGACGTTTAGCTCGTAGAATGGCAATATTCAATTTCTGACTACATCCACCTTTATTCATATCATAAATGATCATTACATGTGTAGGAAAATGAGAAAATGTCTCAAGGACCTTGAAGCGTGTGGCTATTTTTAGAATTAAAAACAAATATAATCTCATTATTAAAATGTGTTTGAATATATCATCAAATTATACATTAATTCCTTTGCTGCAGCTCATGGAAGATATATTCCCCTAATGTAGTCTCTATATAGTTGCCACGGAGTAATGGTAATTAATATAAGTAAAGAATAGATCTTGTCGGTAAATAAGCATAATTCTAGAATTCATTAAAATATTTATGTAATTACAATGAAGAAGTGACTACGGTATTTTCATGTCATTTGATGTTCGCTTCAATGCTTACCAAAACGGATTTTAGTAATAATGAAAATTGTTAGGTTTAAAAAAATTTATAACTATTTCGAGAAATTATAACACTGCTTTCTTTAATTTTGTGAGCAAGAATATATTAGTAAGTTATAAGTATTCTCTTGTCGATATTGTAATTTTTGGGGGGTTGAACTGCATTGACGGAACGCAACTCCAGCAAGAGTGGTTGTGATATGGTCTATAATACACCTTTCAGGGATAATCCTTCCCTGTATTTACCTTTTAATTAAACATAGGATACCTAGGCAGTTTGAAGGTATTTCTTAACTCATTATTATGGAAAAGCAAATATATTAGAAATGTTTCTTTCAATGTAAAGACTATCCTGTATTGAAGTAAATAAAAGCATTTAGGACAATAAAATGACTCGCTATTAAATAAAATAAACAAAGAATACGAGATGAAAAATTTGTTGTTAAAAAAGTATTCCGTTTTTTGATATCAATTTACATGTCTCGTATTTCTTTAAATTTAAATTGGCATTTAGGGAACAGTTTCATATTTCAGAAAAGATGGTTTTCAAAAAATTCCGATTTGTTTTTGAAAGAATATTAAAACTGAAGATGAATGGATAAACATGACCTTGCCTTTTCCAGATTTTATTCTGAATTTTTATTCAATATATGTATTTAAAAAAGGATTCAACTGCATACGCCGCTTTTATGTTAAATGTAAAATTGTCGTGATTTCCTCTCCTGCGATTTAAAAGAATGAATATGATTTTTTAAAATTTTTACTATTTCTTTAATAAAAGAAAAGATAGAGTAGAATTATTTGGAAAACTTCATAAAATAATTCATTACACATTTTATTTCTTTTTTATCATTCGGAATCTTTATCTTTTAAAGCAATAGCAATCACCGAACTCTGTTTTGATTTTGAAATTAAAATTAATGCATTCATTAATAATTTGACGCATTTAATAAGAATTTTTCCCAATTAATTAAATTATTGTATTCATTTGAAAGAGAAGAGATTGTTTTAATTACTGCTTTATTAGTTATCAGATGTTAAAGGTAATCGTAAAACTTCAAAGAACTTAAAAACAGAAACAAACTGCAAAAAGATAAAAATGTTAGTTTAAAAAATAACTCTTCATTTCATCTCAGTATCATTAAATTTCAAAAGACTTTTTTAAATGATATTAATAATTTGATGCATTTAACAATCAAAATCTACAATTTAGAAATATGATCCAATTTTTGGAAAATTCGTCTGGCATTTTGTTTTATTTGGTTTCGTCTCATTAATAATGTAATGTCAGGGTTAAAACATTTTTAAAATAAAAACAAATGTTATTTCCTTATCGTTGAATCGAAGGAATATAATGATTTCAATACTAATATGCTTCAGGCGATTGTTTCATTATTTTAAAAACTGTTAGTAATTGACTGAAATGAAAATAAAGCAAACATTTTAGTTTTAACAAAAGGTGCATATAATGAAATAAATATCTTTATTGCTGTCAGCAATAGTTTTTGCAGTCGTTATAAATTGAATTCTTAGATAAATAATCAAAAAATACAATTTCAAATTAACAGTCAAATCTTTAAAACTCATAGTAAATAAGTTTTAAATAGGAAATAGTCTGAAACAATACTACTAAAAACTCATTAATAGGGTGAAAGCAAACTGGACCATTTATTCATTCTCAATTGCATCGAAGGATACTTCATTAGGAATAATACATGTCCTCTCTAAAGCATCCCTAATTGAACAACACTCATCAGATTCTTCGAAGGTAGAATTTACATCCAGCAGCGCAGTGTCCACCACGCAATATTGATGAAGTGCTAGAGTTTCAAGCAAACCCAAATCACTGCACGATTTCAGACCGAACCCATTATCACTACTGATCCTGCAAGAATTATGTTGATTGATGATGATATATAGAGGAAGATTAGTAAAACACCGCAGGGACTAACTCTAGAGTGGATAAGACTCAAGAGATTGGCTTCACAAGCATGTTAAACCAGGATAAGCTGAACGCCACTTTCCTTAACTTCTGCTAACTGGATTGGGGGTCTTAGCGTATCAATTTAACCAGAAAATTCGCTATGAAATGCTGAAGAGGCGATTTTGTTCTACTTATTGAAAATAGTTGTTTCTGGTTGAAGGAGATCTTATGTAAAGGAGGTTAACATTTAAGGTTATTCAGATAGTGATAAGAATCATTCCAAAAATTGACTAGCCATGATTGCTTTGTGAAGTAGGCTTAGAAGAATCCGTGTTATTATTTTTTTTATTAAATAATCGAAATTAATATACCTGCAGATTTACTTGCTTGCTTTATTTATTTGAAAAAAATAAGAGGAACTTTTTAGTAAAGCTCATTTGTTGTTTGGAAATTAAGGATTTTTAGTTGTTATTTAGAGTAAATGCATTCAATGGTTTATTATAATAAATAATGTATTTATGACGTAATGAAAAAATTATCATACATAACTCAATGGTAGAAGATTGAAATAATTGTCTACGAGCGAAATTTAATTCTGCTTTTATGTTTGGAATACATTTATATCCGATTATTTAATTATTATTTTGCTTATACAACGAGAAAAAAATGTAGTTAAATTATTAATAAGGAATCGTAAAGAGCTACTAATGTGTTTTTACTGTTATATAATCGATATTAAAAATGTTATATCCCCAGTATTGCTTATTGTCTTATAAATGCATTCATATAAAAACTATGCATATTTAAAGCTGTTTTATTTTAATAGGGAATGACATTACAGTAATTTTCTGTCTTAAAAATAACCATTACTTTCAAAATCAACAATAATTTATTCATTTTTTCTAATATTCCATTAGGTTTTGATTTAATTTCATTGTAAAAGCGGATGCCATATTATTCTATAATATTACTACTTTTTTTCTCACAAATGTTATACATTTGACAGTTTAATTGATTATTATTTGTCACCAGCGATCCAGCGGTTTAAATATTTAAAGTCTAATTAACATTTAAATTTTATTTTTTGAACATTTTTTAATTATTATATAATTAGAGAAGTAGGATCAACTTTGAGTAAATAGTAGGAAAGATTTCCTCATATATTTTTGATAATTATATATACAAACAGATACATTTCTGTGATAAATGAAAATTTAAATGTTGAAAAAATCATGATAAAAGCTAATAAAAAATGTATTTTTTTAACTGAAGGGGAAATTAGGTAAAAACTAATTTAATAGAAATTTAAATTTCAAGAAAATTTGAAAGGCATATCATACAAAACAGAAATGAGAAGAAAAATACACAGAAAAGAGAACTCGGCAGAAATTCAATTAGTTATAAAAATGAATATAACTTGTCTCACATTTGAATTATATCTCATGACAAAAACCATTTTATTAGAATCTTTTTTCAATTCACTCTGTAAAATGAGGATAAATCTAATAATAAAAAAAACTGGTATAAGAAAAATTGAATATTAAAATAATCAAATAAGTCATAATACCATTCATCATAATAAAAATAAATTCTCTTTTATATAAAACTTCAGTCGTATGAAGCATATTTAAATCTAAAAGTATCATGATAGTATCACTTGTGAGCCAATACTCTTTAAAAGATTTTTCACTAAAAATCACTCGAAATAAAGAATTTCACTTTTCCTTTAAAAAAATCGATGTGACATAAAAGTATGTGTGCATGCTTTTATTCTGGATGAGATAGTTAATAACCACTTTTCAGTCGACTTTTACAGAGTTTTATTTCCATCTTAATTAAGTTGGAATTCTTTCCAATTATAGCTTACGACAAATTAAAATACTGCCTTGAATTTCATCACAAAAAAAGAATTTCAATAGTGAAAAGAAAGGAGAAAAAAATCCGTCTTCCACTCTTAATGAAATATTGAAAAAAAAAAAAAAAAACTGTGGAAAAACTAGATCCTTATAATAAAGCGCAGTGCAATTCCAGAAAACACAATCCTTTTATTTTTAGCTATTACCTTTCCCTTTGTCTTCGATTTCTTTCACATTGCTTCGAATAAGAGTTGTATTTGCAAACAACAGGTGAAAGATTTTTTTTTACCCTGCTTTTTTTCCGTCCCAGTTTTTGTTCTTAAATACTTATTCTTATTTTGTTAACCACTGAATAGTTAAAAAAAATCTGGATTAGAAAATTTGAACGAAAAAAAACGACATTTAAGTACACTGAATGCCTCATTAAATGGCTCTACTTCTATAAAAACTTCATTTTCTCAAAAACTACATTTAAAGACATTATTCAATTATAGACTACAATTGAGCAGTATTTATGCCCACTTAAATTATTCCTTTCAAATGGAAAGAAAAAATTATTCAATTCAAGTAACGCTCTTAATACATTTAAAGGCTGTTATTGAAGTCTAATTTATGATTGCTTGCATTAAATTCCATTGGATTTAATTCTAACAATCTTCCCTTTACGTTAAACAAGAATACAATGTCTTTGTTAAAGCAAGTTTAATTTATCAAAACCGTTTTTTAATTCCAGACTTTGTTATATTTTTTAGTGTTTTCGCATTTACTGAAAAAAAAATTCTTTAAATCTTTTCATACAGCGATACAGTGATTAAAATTTAAAAAAATATATTACTAATTGCAGTTTATTAAAGGAAAAGTTTCTTTTAAAAATTAGTAAATGGTTCTAAATATAAATGTATTACATAGTTTATCTTTACCCAAGTGAAATCTATATTATTATTTTTAGATTCCTTTTGGGAATAATATTTTTCACTCAGATAATGTTGTCATATATATTGGAAAGTGATTTTACAGATGGGCAACATATTATTGCGATTGGCGCCTTGTTTATGGATTTTTTGCTCACTTTTCAACCAGTTAATTGGGTAGGACGAAACCTTTCAAGGCAAAACGTATTGAATATCAGTTAATTATCCAGTTAACAGGTTAAATCAGCGGAACTGGTCTCCCGAAACTTTCTCGCGTACTTTCCAGTAAGTCTTTTTCCTCTTATTTCGCATAAAATTGATGGAATTGGGTAAGGCCGTGAATTCCTTGCATGATATTGGTGCGTGATCGTTAAGAATTAGAGATATTTCGTATGAATCTAGCATTTTTACTGCATCGATTGCTAGAACATGCATTTTTATACATGTATATGTATTTTTTGCCAGTCGATTGATACCGAAATTTGATTTTAAAAACACTGCAGTTGTAAACACAAGATACCATATTGAATATCATTGATTCAAGTCATTGCTTTATTGATTAATTGCATTTGCATGCTTGTGGAAGTAATGATAGTTAGAACTGTCAACCATTTTCATTATTTTTGTTCAAAATTTAAAAAATATCTATATTATAAATGACAAAGCAGCGTACAATTTCTTTTTTCACCTCTTTTCGTTTAGTGAACTTTTTTTTTTCTTATAAAGTTCACTTGCACACAAGTATCCCAACGATTTCTTTTGAATATATTAAGTTTAGAATTTAGAAGAAATCTACAAATTTGATCATACATACATTTAACAAATTTTAGCAATCTAGCTCAAATTATTACTGAGTGATCTTCTTCATAGACAATATTAATGAGAAAATTGTGTTTTTTCGTATTCAGGAAAGCCTGAAACATATATATGCACGAAAATCTCGTGTTCAAATTTTATTACGATAATAATACTTCGCATATAAGAAAGTAAAAAATACTCTGCGTAAGTACAATAAACATTTGAGTATATGTGGACTGATTAATATTCTGGTTTCCGAGCGTTTGTCAAGCATAAAATATCACTTAAATTTCATTTTCAAACAAAAAAGATGTTTTGAATCTAATCTAATTTTTATTAAACTATAACTGCATTAATAAAACCCTCACAACTAATGAAACTTGTTTAAAAGTATTTTTGTAAGCGGTTATGCTCTGATTTGTCCAGTTTGCAAATTTTTAACGACTGCATTTATTGATGGTTGGCACGTCACCTAATTCTGCAATTATTCTGAATTTTATTGTAGTTTGTAGAACTAACTTTCTAACTTCATCTATTGTACAATAGTTTATTCTTAACACAATCATTAGTGATATAATAATGTACATTTGCTTTTTCTATAATGTTCTATGAATTTTTTTATTGGAATCTAAAAATCCTTGAAAGGGCTTGCTAATTATGTCTCGAAATTTTAGTTAAAATTGTTATTTTTGGTAGTAAAATAGTCATTTCACCACCTAAGGAAATTTATTTCACAACTGAACTTTAAACAGCAGTTTTTTCTGTTTTTAATTAAATAAATTGCCCATTAAAATTATTCAGTAGTTGAATTTCTGCATTTTCGTTAGTACACTGTGAATTATTTCTTTTCTATAATTGTTTATTACTTTTCATATGTGCAATTACTAATATTGCATATATGCATCCTTATTCCTTTTCTTTTTAATATAGGAAGGCAAAATTTTGAAAGTTGAGTGAGAAGTCAAAGAAAACTATAAAAAAATTAGGGAAGGCTAAAAAAAAATTATATTATATTTTATATATATATATATATATATATATATATATATATATAATTAAGGATGGAAAAGCCGTCTCTCGTATATAGAAGTTTAAGACGTTTACATGCTGAATAAGGGAAATTCGTCGTAAAAATTATATTAAATTTCTTCGTTGAAGAAAGATAAGGAAGCTAATAAGATTCTATAAGGCTATAATGTTGCCTTATTACATATTTCTGTGAAGTCTTGGCAATAATTTCTTACGATAAGCAATCGATAACTAATTCAGTTGGCGAATGTTTGAGATTTCATCCTAATACCTTAGCTTCTGACATGTAATTAAAGGAATGTTTTATTTACAATACCGTTCTTAGCATGTTATAAACCGTGGGGAAGCTAAGCAACAATAATTTTTCATGACTTAAATGCTCTGAAGTGAATATTAAAATTCTTATATAATTTGGATACCAAGTAAAATTCATTCAAAATTAAAAAGAAGCATTTAAAATCTGTATCTTTATTACTAAGTTCGGATATAATATTTAAATATAAAAATATAATATTTAAATCGGATATAATATTTAAACGTCCTATTATACCTTCAATAATGAGGGTAACGGAACTATTTTTGTAATTAATTAATTTCAAAAATGGTGAAAGAAATCCTCTATAATAACTTGAAGAACGGAATAGTGTTTTCAAACTCAGAATTAACCACTTAAATACATGACAGTCAGCCAGTTAGTTCCAAACCTTCAATTTTAATCAATATATAAATAAATAAAAAACGAGGAATGGAAAGCTTGTCAAAAATCACGCACCTTGAAATGAGTTCCGTTATAAAAGCGCTTAACGGCAGTTACTTTTCGTGAACTCACACTTTTCCCTTTTTCCTCCATCCAGAAAGGGAAAAAAGAAGTGGGAGTAAGGCAAGCTACGTGACCGTCCCACCGGCTCCCACCCACAAAGTTTATCTCAGTTCGTTTCCCCACAACATTACTTCTTTTTGCTTAAAACTCCCACGATCACAGTGTCACGCGAAATTTTCAGGCTGCAGTCACGCTAGTGCACGTGAAGATTGTCACAAGGCTTGATCTGGCAGGTAGAAATAATGTAACTTATTTTTTGTTTTGATTTGTTTGGTTCTGCTTTTTATGTTCTGTTGGTACTTCTTTTTCATTCTCTCTCTCTCTCTCTCTGTCTTGACTTCGTTTCCGGTAAGCTTTTATTACCTTGCATTAAATTGGATTTCATATTCTCGTTTCGCTTTTACGAAAGGGTTTAGGGTCGAAAGTCCCCCACTCTAGAGTTTTTGTTTTAGATATAATATGCTTATAGATCATTCCAGTTTTTTGTTTCGTATAAAATTTGAAGCAAAATTCTTACTATCCGTGAACGTGGAATTCGTATATGGAATATACATAAGTATGCAAAAAAGATTTCAAGATAGAAAAGTCTTATTCCCTGCATCTTGAGTTTCAAAATTTTGTTTTCAAAGAGATCGTTCATCATTTAAATGAATCTAATTTTTAATAAAAAAAAATAATACTAAATATTTCATGTTTGAAACTTAGCTTACATAATCATTGTTTAAAATATTATATGTTTTAGTAAAGTGTTTGAAAAGTGTAAGTTACTAAAAAATTGAAGCTGTAAGTTTATATAACTAACTAACTTTATCTATTTATATCGCTTATGCAGAGGGAAAAGAAGACTGAAATTATTAATTATCGTTTGAAGAAGAGTTTGTACTCTTGGATTGTTAGCGTGCTGTGGATGTGGTTATTTTGGAGTAGGAAAATATGGAAAACTGCATTAATTTTACTAGTTTCGATTAGAAATTGAAGTATTCAGAAAGGAGAAGATAAGACAAATGAAAGAGTTAAAGAATCATTCACAAGAAAATCTAGGAATTTACAAAATGGACATACTAAACCCTTTTGCCCACGAAATACCGAGTGCTGATAATCGAAATGCAAGAGCATTGACAGTCAGTTTCGCCATTTTGTACTATAGCTAACCACTAAAAATATTTTATCACTAGTTCTAAAATATAATTTAAGAAAATATAATAAAAATCAGTTGGTATCATTAAAATTATATTTTTGAGTTAAGATGTAGTTCATAAGTTTCGATTAATATGACTAATCGACATTAAATTAGTAATTATGATCAATCGTTGACAACTACTTCGATGTTATTATATCTACCAGTTTTGATTAAATACATCTTATCAAAACAAGGAAAAGGAAATAAATTCAATTTTGATTTTTAAACAACTAATGATTATATATTTTAGTTTTCTTTCTCTGCTACCAGAAAATTTTAACTTCAAAAATCGATGCTTTAACTTCGAATATAATTTTCATAAAAGCCATTTTCTTCTTATTATTCTATTAAATCTAGGTTTCTAGTTAGTTAAAAAAAAAATCCATATTTTCATGGAAAAAATATTCTAAAAATTAAATGCAATCCTTAAATAATAAATGCACATATATATACAATTATATGTACATACACTAATAAATATATTTCATATGGAATAATCTGTCCTTTTTTATTTTTTCTTTATTCGTAGCCAGAAAATTAACATTAAATACTATCAAAAATATTTCATCATAATTATCAAAATCATCTTATCTCAAAGCATATCATAGTGGTATGAAAGTTCTAGAAAATGGAGTCGATACCAAATTTATTCTCAGAATCTGTCAAGACTCAAATATAGCAAGTTCATCATAAAGTAGCTCTTCTGTATGAATTTCAGAACGGGATATTAGCATTCTAATTTAAATTGCACATATTTGTTTTTATTATGCATCAGAGTAATAATTAAAAATTCAAAGTAGTAATTTTATTACCATCAGTAAACCACATATTAATTTATGCTTTCAAATTATTTACAAGTACAGAATTAAAATATTCTTCCCCAGATCAATTTAATTTTCAAATGCATTGAGGAACATAAGTACACAATGTAAGCAAGGCACGTTTCATTCATTTTGATAGCAAATTATATTAAATTACATTTGCTATTATTTACCTCTTCATCAATCATTCTAAAATAGTTCTGACGAGAACCAATTTCATCAACTTTACAATGTTTTTTTTCCACACCGAACCCAACATGCTAATTCAGGTTGCTAACGAGCCTTTCAAAATAATAATTAGAGCTCAATAAATGGAGTTTACGCTAAAATCCAATAACGTGAAAGTAAAGCGGATATTGCAGTGCTTACGAATACCTTCCTACAAATCGAACATATTAACGCTGACAATTAAGTCCTGTCTTCGTACTAGAATAATTGCAAGCAGTGAGACGAAAATGCAAGTTGTAATTGTTTTGCCACTATACTGTTTGGTCGTAGAGAAATTACGTGATGTTTGTAAGGAAAAGGGAGTTTCTGGTCTTCTCAGAAATTCACTTATTAAAGGAAGAGTGGTATAGATTTGAGAAGAAAATGATAGCTTGTACATTTATTTAATGATTAATTGCTATCAACTGTGATTTGTAGAGTTACCTATCTGTAAGCGACATGAATATTGATATGATATCCTTCTTTTGTCTTGCAAACAAATTTGTATAATAATACTCATTATATATTATTCATTTAAATATTCTGAGTATTATACGAACAGGCAATGGATTTCTAGATATTTTATCGGTTTATATTAAGATTTCTAACACAAGTTTAGTGATAAAAATATTTCTACAAATATGAATATTTTAATTTACCTTGATATAAATGAAGTTGTAGCATGAATTAAATTTACATTTTTATTATTTCGCAACTATTGAAATTTATTACAAAATAATTTTCTCATTGGGTTTGTAAATCTATTGGTTTTTCATCATCTTTCGACTGTTAGTATAACAGTTCTCTCTCTTTAATTTCAATGCAATAATATATAATATACATACATAACATTCATTAATTTGTTCTTTTAACAAATATAATATATTTAACTCATTATTACGTTAACTGAACCATTTAACCTTTTCAAAATGTGTCACAAAATAACACAAAATAGCAAAATTAAATTTTTCAATGAGATGTACACATATACTGCATCGATAGATATTTTCCTTTGCATAAGAGTTGTTATTAATGATGATTATGGCATCATTATAATTTCATTGCCCTTATGTAGCTGATCTATGAATTTGTAGTCACCTTGAAAATAGTTTTACTCATCTGAACTAACCTCCGGGGATGCACCTCGAAATGAGGATGAGAGGCTTACGGAATGGTGGTTGGACCTCTTCAACCTGGTGGATACAATAATAGGTGGGGGCACTGACCCTCCCATTAATGATGGAACGTAGTCCCTACGGGGAGGGTTGTACCGTGGCCAATGATGGCCATTAAGACTCAACCACAATACCCTCCAGTGTTACTGCAGTGGCAGTCCGGTCATTCAGTACTCCGTGGTTAATCCGTGTTCCTCCCAGTGGATGGTCGGCGGTCAGTTAAATGACAACTCATTCGCCCTTGTATGCGAACACTTATGTAATGTCTGCATCTTATGCAATATTAAATGCTCGAAATAAAGGGGAGCATAATATGTTTGAAAAATTATTAAAAGGAATTTTCAATCAGTTTGGAATGACATAATGGATTTTCTTTCTTTATCAATATATCTGTCTTTAATAAAGAATTGTAAAATTATTAAACCAAAGTGTTAATTTTTTTTTTTTCATTTATATTTATTCCTCTGATAAGAAGTCAGAAAATATTGGATGAAATACAGGATATTAAGAAATAATAATAAATAAATAAAAATTAAGTTCTTAATTCAACATTTAAATAATTTTATATTATCTCAAGAATCTGACCAAAATTTTGAATTATTTGACCGGATTGCTACTATTGTTTTTGATCTTTCAGTGATAAAACTGACTTTTTATTACAACAAAAACAGGCCTTCAAAAATATACGTAATTACAGCGTACAGAAACAAAAAAAAATCATTTAATAGCTAAGCTTGAAGTGAAGGGGATTTCTTAATTAATATACATGTGTAAATAAATAATTTTCATTAGGAATTCTATTCCAGAATTAATTATAACATTAATTTATTAATTAACAACGTCTACCCATTCAATGAATGCAGCTCTTTTTTAGAAATCCTACCTTACCAAGATAGATAAAGGCTGAGGAATTAAACCCTTTAAGAAAAAGTCCTAAGTGAATATTAATAAAAAATGTCATGAATTTTGGTTATTGATGAAAAACCTCAAGTTCTTTCAGTAGATTGTTTTTGCATATTCCTACTTTCAGAAAATCTACTACTACTAAAATGAATGCTTTTTCAACTAATAATAGGATATATTTATTTGGTAGGCATATTTATTAACTTTTATAGTTTTAATTCACAGAAACATTTTAATAATAATGAATTTGAAATAAAAAATCATTTGAAACTTCTTCAGGAAATGATAAACGAAAATTAAATTGAAAGAAAACACGCAAAACTAACAGTATTGTAACTTTTGAATGCCATCAATACTTCAGTAAAATTCTAGTTATTAAAATCCTCCCTAAACATTAATCTGTAACAAATGTTTGAAAAATTTACATGAAATTAGAAAAAAAATGCAGAAAAATAAGTTGGAATATATCTATAAAGTTAAACAATCTATATTTTATTTGGTCAAGATTTCAAAAAACAGAACTGTGGTCAGAGCATTTCATAGAGTTAGTTATTTTAAAGCTGTAATAAGAAATTATATAAAATATATTACTACAAATAACATACTTAACATTTTCTAAAATGTATTATTATAAATATTAAAAATGTCAAAACTAAAAGGTTGCAAAAAAAAGCTATGCAGTATTAATAGTATGAAAGTGATAGGATCCAGATCACATATTTTCAGCTGTGGGGTATTTCGATAAAAATATTCTCATTTTTAGAATCTTTTAAATTTTTTTTATCATTAACATAGTTTTAATTTATTTTTACCGTATATTATCAATCATAATCATAATTGGCGATGACCTTATAATTGGTAATTTAATAGATTCCATCTAAACATTTAAATTTCCCCTTAGCGCTATAATAACAATATTCTTTCTCAACCAAATAACAAAACAAAAATCATTTCTTTTTATTTTGCAGGCAGAAACAGTAGCATCTTTGCTACTCCATTAATCAATGCTCATTATACCACTCGATCAAAGAAGTAATTTTGAACTTTGATGTCATTCCTCTTAATCGCTTTAAGGGGCCTCGACGAAATAAATCCACAGAGAGGCACTGCGAATCCACAAACTTTCTCTGCTTATCCTTATCGATAAAACTCCCATTCCTAAATTCGTTAGAGATATATGAGAAAAAGCCAAGGAAAACAATAACCAGAAAACGAATTAGCTAAAATAAGCGAAAAGGAAACAATTATACGAGATGACAAATCTGGAAGCTTATTTTTACTTTAATGAACCGCCCCCTAATCCTTTTGTAATGAACTTCTCTATAGCACAGGTTGCATGAGGAAACCCAGTTCTAATTTGCGCTTACCCTCTAATTATTTGCTGTAATCTGCTGAACTTGGTCTCCCAGATATATATGGTGAGGAATTCCAGCCCAACCTACATCTAGAAACCGCAAATGGAATTTAACGGCCCCTATCTACGGCTCGGAAATTTACGAAAAGCGAGGAGAAGAACGTAGAAAACAGGGGGACACAGTCTAACTGATTCTGGAATGCGGTGCCTATGAGGTACGCTTTGTATCACTTAAATTTCCCAAAATGATCTGGGCGGATTAATTATTTTAAGCGCTTAGCAGCCACTCCGTTGCAACTTACTGATAGTTTGAATGTTCCTTTTAGAAAGGGGTTAGAATAGTTTTTGAATTGTTTTCGCTCTCTTAAGATAAGAGATGGGTTTTGTGGGATGAACTTGGGAAGAAGAAGAAACTTGCGGGATAAATTAAAGCAGTGCGGAATTTCTTATGGGATTAAATGTCTGTTATAAAGGTTTTTCCATTTTATTGGTCAATAAGATTAAAAGTTTGGGATTTTTCAGTTATTAAAGCTAAATTAATTTTATAAAGATCGAATTATTGAGCTTATTCGATTCTTTCTCCACAAATTATTGGATTAACAGGTAGTTGTTTGAGATCTGTTTTTCTTAGAATCAATGTATTTAAGATATTAGCAGATATTTTTAGCATTATACGAACTATTATAAGTTTATACTTCAAATTCATTAAAAGTTGAATGTAATTGAGTTATAAATCAATAGATAATTTTACTGTTTTTTTTTATTGTTTCCGTCACATAGAAAGCCTGATGGCCTGCATGTAAGGTTTTGGTATTCGGATCAAAGAATTTTAGACTTAAACATCGATTTCACTAAAGATCCTGTTTGTATACGTTGTTATTAAGAATCGTTTAGAAGCCGATCAAAAGTGCTTTTTAGTAAAAATCACCATTCTTCCAAAAAATTTGGTTAGAAACAGACTTTTCTTGATTTCGTCTCTGAAGAGAACAAATGTTGACCTGCTTCAATTAAACAATTCCTTTCTTATATATCGCCATTAGGAGTCATGACCCTAAAAAATAACTCTTAAGGATGGTATTTTCGTTTTTGATATCAATTAGTGTTATAATTTAATTCGTCAAACATTTGAAAATAGCCAAACATTATTTTAAAATTAAAGCTTTGAAAACAGTTACGATTTTCAACCAATCTGTGAGATTCTATTGAACAATAGTCAAAACTATCATTTCAGATTTCGAAGTGTCTATGGTGTGCTTATTAATAAAATGACTTTACTAAAATCGTATGAATAAAAATAAAATCATCTCACATTACTGTCACATGACAATAGTAACTGCGCATGCCTAGTAAAGACTAATTCTACTCTATCTCCTTCCATTCTCTACTACAAGATAGTTAACATATTTCAAATATCACAAATCCACGATTCAAATAACTTATATCACATAATAATTAATTCAAGCCATGGGTGATATCGTGATGCTTGTTTCAACAAAACATGTTTTTTGTCTTAATTGTTTATTTTTTTGCTTCATTCTTATCATTCCTCACTATACACGTACAAAGCGTCTCAACAGGTTTTTTGTGCAGTATATGCTTACATAAAATTTAATTACCATTCTTTTAAGACAGAAATTATCTTGTAACACGTGTTATTTTAATTCTTAAATTTTAGATCAATAGTCAAACTCAGTCGGAAAATAAATTAATATCATCCCCTAATTTCGGAAAATAGGTCATCGACCCACTTCGCAAACTAAGGATTTCCTCCTCTTTTATTGAAAAGCTTTATATGATCTTTTCCATCCAATCTTTACTAGAAAAGGATGTGGTCATTGTTTTGAAGGACTAAATTATTCAAAAATATTTTCATTATTTTTCATCGAATGAAATTTATAGATAAAGATAGTAATACTTTCTAAAATGAAGCTTCACAAATTTCTTCTATCGTTCCCATTAAAGGGAATATTCCTTATATCCACTCAATTAATGGTCTAAAAGCCAGTTTCTAAACCCTTAGATCCTGATAGAACACCTCGTTGTTGAATATTGTGAAATATAAAATATTCAATATTCGATAATATACTACAGTTTTGCGAATATTTTTCAATGTACTACGATATTGTACTATATATGTGTGATATTAAGGAAGATGGAGATATTCTTCCAATTGAAAGAAAAATACTTTATTTACTTTTTGCTGTTTAAGAAATAAATATATTAAGCAAATAAAATATGGAATTTAATTTTTTATAGATTTACTGGAAATTTTACTATCAATACTTCGCAAAGAAAATGTCTTATTTTCTAGCATAAACAATAAATGATGTTCTGTATTTTCATGATTAAAACTGCAAGAATTATTAAGCTTTGAATACCAGCAGTGTAAAAAATATTAGATCATTTCAATAGTCACCACAGGGATGATCAACCAAACAAGTATCATCTCTTTGTCGAGACGATTGTTGTTTGATCCTAAAATACTAAGTATCAGAGACTCACAATTTTAAAATTTGAGTATGACTTGGCATATTTTATTTATTATGAGTAAATAGGAAAAGACGCAGCATAAAAGTTAAAACATTTTGAATTCTTTTGAAGTTAATTTATTTGTTCAAATGATAGCAAATATTACTTTTCAATTCACTTAAATCATTTTTCTATCTGAAAATATATGCTTATTTTAAAGATTTAAGTGCTGGATCGTGATTAAAGAGAGCATCCGATATGGTATTAGATTTATAATAAGGAATGCAAACGTTCTGCCAGAAATGTATTTTATCAATTTTTTAAAAAAGGGCAGTAAAAGATAGTAAAATTTTCTGTTTTTATGAAGAAATTCAGCATTATGGTGATGAATAATCTTGTAAAAAATGAATATTAAATTGATCAGTGTGACTGGTACAGGAAATATATTAATTCTTTAAATGAATCCATTTCCTTAATTTTAAAGTAAATTCTTGCGTCATTAAATTTTCGATTACCTAAATATTTTCAAAATTTTCTACATTAATAAGGCATCAGTCCTATCATTTTCAGAGAAATCTATGAATAAAGAGTAATATTCAAACAAGTAACACATTTTAATCGATTTTACTTTTGAATCTTAAAATACATTCATGAGGGCAGTTACATACTCAATAAAAAGGAAATATTAAAGAATTTAAATCGCATTTTTAAGTTAAAAGTTATATCATATTTCTCTGCAATTCATAAACAAAAATTAGAAGGAATAAGCTCTATTTTTAACTTTTCAGTAGCAATTTAATTAAATGGAATTGTTAAGAGCAATTAAGTATTTTGGTATAAAGTGCATACTATTAATTATTCCAAAAATTTTCATTAAAGCATTCATCAGTACAACCGCTGAACAAAGTACCACGTAATTGTGGATAAAATAAAGCTGCATTTTTGCTGAAAATACATTTTAAATACAGATCTCTTTTCATTTCGATTTTTTTTTGCGCATCATTATTTCCTTATACATAAGTTCAGTAAGCATTAAGAATGTACTTAAGCCACATTTTCATTTGTAACCAGATATTCAAGATCGTTATTCATCTTAATTAGTATTTTAAAAACGTCATGAACTTTTTTATGGCTTAAAAAGAAGATATTTCTCTAAAAAATGAACTTTAATTAAAATCATTCCAAAAAGTCGCCGTATAATGAAATCTTCAACCGCAAGATGAAATGTTTTCAACCACTGTGAGTTTTTTCCTAAAAACCACTGCATTAATTTGTAGAAAAGCGTTTCCCACACGGAAAACTAAGAACGTTCATTTGATTCAGACCATCCAATTATCTCTCCTCATTAAATACAAGTGTTTCTAAATTTGGGATTCATTCATTAAAAGAAGTGTTCCTTCCTGAGCTACATGTAAACAACTATTCGAAAAACAAACCATTGATTTCACTGTGTGAATAGATCTCTTTCACTAATGACGATTAAGTAATTTTATTAAATTGGGAACCACAGCTCTAGTAGTAATAAAGTGTTAGTCGATAGTCGATGCTTCGAAAAATTAAAACTTCATTGGCGCGGTCACGTTTTATTTGCACTGAATTGGATACTTTTTGCTCGTTATGTGCTACCTGTTTTTTATACGGCATTTTATTTTATCCATTTCTGATTTCGTCATTTAAAATATAAAGAATATTCAATTAATAGGAAGGTTTTTCACTGTATTCGAGGATAATAATTGTCTCATGAAATTTGAAATCAAATCATTTAATAACTTCTATGTGGTAAAGAAACCAAGCTGTATTAGATGGTTGTTAATTAAATGTCTGCTGTAAATTTTTAAAAAATGTCTGCTGTAAATGTATAAACGAAATTAGATGATGGCATTTTAATTGATGTATAACACGTTTTTTTTTTGTTTCAAAGAAGATTAAATATATAAACAAAAAATTGCTAAAAATACGAAAATATAATAAATAAAAATAAAATAAAATAAAACAACCTGCTAATTAGATATAATTAAATAAAAGCATCTAAAAAATAATTCGATATATATATATATATATATATATATATATATAAGCAATTAACATTTGGGAAGCAGAAACTCATAGAAATTTTAAAGTTAGCCTTAATTCATACCGGGAAGGCATAAATATTTTACAAGGAGGTTTGAACAAGGCACGTCCGCTCACTGTCGCATATTAGGCAAGAAATGGCTTAAAAAGAGGGAGAAATAATATCTTATATAACATGAGGTATACATATCTTATATAACATGAAGTGCTGATAGGGAAAATATTTGTTTACATTGGTAATATACTGTTAAGATTCTTATAGGGATTTCTGACGTATGTCTATTCTGATAATGAAAACACAGGGATCTGTTTCAAAAAGTATTTGTTTACATCAGTAAATTTTATTATTTGACTCGCGGCGAGGGATCCGCTGACTAAAGCATTTTTACTAAACTTCACTTGAATCAATTAACTAGAAAAAGTGGAATGGGATCAGGAAATAAGAGAGTTTTTTAGAATAAAGTTTCTATAGGCTAAATTAAGATAAAGCTTTGAAAATTAAATATAGCATAGCAATTTCTATTAATAAAAAGCAGTATCATCAAATGATATTAATTGGACAGTCTGCATTCCAAGGTTTCTTTGAAGAATTTCCTTTCAATTCTTAACTTGAGTAAAACACTTTTAGAATTTTAATTGAACACCAGATAAAGACTGATACAATAATTGCATTACGTTGTAGGTTGCAAATTTTAGAGGTGATCGAAAAGTAAGTTTTTAGTCAACTGTCACATTTGTTACGTTTAATAAATCAGTGATAATAAATTGCTAATAAAATGATAATGTTTACAAGAATAATCATGATCCCCTACAATATTTTCAAGGCTAATTATCACGTTTTTCCTAGTTGAAAATTTTGATATTTACTAAGTTTTGACGTGGGTAATAAAAGATGTTGGGCTTTTTACAATACCTGCACATATCATCATGAGAAGTCGTAATGAGTCGTTTTAGAAGTAAGAATTCTGCCCAACATTGAATTCCACAGTCAAAAGAACTATTTTTTGTGGTTAATGCCAGATGAAAAGACATACTTCTCTCTCTACATTGCTTCAAAGGCTTTTAATAAATGAAACACTTAGAAGAAAATCTTAAAATTTCAACATTAAAATAGATGGGAAACTTAAGAACATTCTCTGCCAAACAGGATTTTATTTCATTTTCTGCCCTACTCATCTTGTTACCTCGTTCTGTTACATGATTGAAATACATCTCAACGCGGTTTAGTTAATAGTGCAAAAAATAGTGATAATTTCAATCATTATTTTCTTTTCTATCTGTATTTTTCAATGATGGAGAAAGCAAAATCAGATTCAGAACACAATAGATGTCATAACGAGGGTCCCTCTTTTCTAGAAATTACTTTGATTACACAGTAATTCTGACATCAATCCCCTTTTCGATATTGCTGTGTGCAGATTTCTTGGTTGTCTTGAAAAACGGCGAATACCTATCTAATTTTGAAATTTATTTTCTTCCCTTCTGCGAAAGAAAAATTCAGAATAGTATTTTATTTGGATCATTTTATCTATTGAATCGAGTTCAGAATAGCTGAATGAGGGACATAATGCAGACATACTTTTCAATTGATCGTTCAGATTGAACTCAATGGAAGTTTATTTGTTGTGCTTTCTCTGAATATCATTACTTAGTTTCACAATAGGTTCTATTCCAAGATCCATAAGCTGAAAGGGGTATCAATCTATTGATAAAATGTATTGAGGATTTTTTCGTTAATTCTAAAATTCAACAATGTGGCAAAGGTCGACATTTTAATCTAATATTATTGAGAAATGTTTTTGATGAGGAGGAGGACCTTTTAGTTTAGCTTTTGATACTCAGTAATTCCAAAATATCTGTTTCTTAAACTGAACTAATTTTTTATATATATATATATTAACAGAAATATCCTTATTCCATGGAAACACATGTCAGTCGTCATCATATTACTTGAATTTAGATGCAAATATGCTATGGGATTTCATCCTATGGAATAACAAAACTAAAAACTCTATGTATGCACATAATGAAATTAACAGCAGTTCATGCAAAAATAATTAAAAGAATATCAATAGCAAAAGTAATTTCTTGACAATCATTAAAAGTGGCAATTTTTCCTACTGTCGCAATCTGATTTTAAATTTATTCAATTAATTTTTTTAAATTATTGCTTTAAAAACATACAACTGTATTAGAGTAAAGCAATACGATTTAATTTTCAGTATAAACGATGAAATCATGTCTTGTTCCTACACTATCAAAAATTCACTTGATTGTTAAATTTTTTGCTTAATTTATAGATTTGGTATAAGTTTCCCGTTTCCTCATCATTCATCTTTCATTTCTAAAAAACAATACATCTCATCATTTAGCACATGACTCCAGTCCTTTCTTAGCATTTAATTTCAACTAATCTTACGTTTTTAATTTTAAATCAATGCTGAATTCGTTAATCGATTAATCGATTTGATCAAATCCAATAACATTTCTTCGCAAGCAAGCATTTTATGTAACAGTCATCTGATACAGAAAGTTGCTGAAGGCAAGGTGCTATTTAAGAAAAGAATTCGTCAAATGCTTTTTTTTAATGCAGGCTAAACAAATTAAGGCTAGTTCAAAAAGTCATGTTTAGTATTTGCAAGAATGAATCGGAGCTTCATTCATCATAGCAAATTCCATCAGAGGCTAAATCAAAAAATAATATCACGGTTAAAAAAATTAAACTGATGATGCTTTTGCGAGAATTTCTTGTAATAAATCTTTCGCTCTTGACATGGAATGTATAAGTGGATAATTTTGATCGGAAAGGTTTGGGATGAAAAATACTTAAGAGCGTTTGTCATTTCTTTTTTGGATTCTTTTTTAATATTATTCTTTATTCAAGAAGTTAAGTACTAATGATTTTTTTCCTCCTAAGTCTAGCATTTCCCGGGAGATCATTTTATTGATATGGATTATGCATTTTTAAAAATTCATTCACTATTTGGTTTCTAATAATAAAAACTGAACTTGTTAAGACGAATGTTGTCCTTCACTGTTACATAATGAGTATCGGTTTTTAGAAAGATATGTCACCGTCCGAACTTAAAGCTGCCGTTAAAAAAAGCGACAAATTAAATTAGTTTGAATATGATCTTCGCTTCTCATTTTGTTCACTTTTTGTAATGACCTGTCAGAACTTTTAAATGTCAATTGTTGAATCTTAGTTAAGGTAATAGAAATGTTAAGTAGATGACACTTATACATGTATTTTTTATTGATTATGTATCTACAGAAATGTATTTATGTCCAATATTATATTATTTTAAGTATGAACGATGTAAAGCTTATTGTTTTAGAAAAAATGTAAAATGTTACATGTGAATTCTATTTTTTTATTTGGTTTTTTTTTGTTCAAACATTTCTTCTTGACTTATTACTGTATTATCTTTATACAGATTTGGACATCTGATATGAACTTTTGTGAAGTGTATCTAGGTATATTACTAGAAATTGGGTCTCACTTAGGTATAATGTTGGAAAAAATAGAATTGCATTCTTTAGCTAATATTTAAAAAAAATATTTAGTTACAATGTTATCCTTCTTCAACAAATATTTACATCATTTTTTTCAATTTTAATAAATGAAAAGTAGAAATTTAATGATAAATTGAAAATGCATAGTTATTAAGTTAAAAATATCGACGTCTTCTTTGGTAAAAGTAATCATTGTTTTTGCGCATTTTTTTTTTAGTTTAGCAAATATGTGAAGAAAAAAAGATGCAAAACATTATGTTGAAATAATTCAAAATAATGCAATAATTCAATCTGAATTTTAAAATTGTAAATAATTTGAAAATTCCTATTTATTTCGCTGAAAATAAATATGCAGTTTTCGAAATTTATTTAATTTTTTTTATTTGAATCTTCAGCATAAAATTCTTCAGAAACTTCAGGAAAAAATTTAGAATAACGCAATAAATCAATATGAATTCAGAAGTTAATATTTATTAAACTAAAAATAAGTATACCATCTATATATGTTTTAAGTTTGCACCTATTTAAAATTTTATAAGGAAAAAAGTACTTAAAATAGCTTCTGGTGGTAATTTAAAATACAACTGTCTCTCAATCTGAATTTGAAAGCTTTTTGATGAATTAAAATTGCTATATCTATAAAGTCAGCCAATGAAAATTTTATATCACAAATAGTGTTATCAACTTCAACAATATTGTTAATTAAGTCACATGTATGAAGGGATAATATAAAATTTAACAAACAACGTTTATTAAATTCTATGTTTATTGATTAGTACAGATGTGATTAGCATAAAGTCAAATTTTATTAATAAACATGTGTGGAAATTATATATTTTGATTCATCTCAAGTTTAAGATTTATAAATTTAATTTAGGCTGCCCACCTGATTCATGGCCTATAAATCTGTTTGCAGGAGTAATGTAGCCTCTTTCAACACCTCTCTTATCTAAGTTAAACTGGAATCCGAGTGAGTTTGAAATAAAGGAGGGCATTCTTAATTTAAACACTACAAATTAAATTCTTGTCCCAGAAATCAACGTGCATTTCTGATTCAGAACCTGTAAATTTGATTGTAGAAGACGCTTAACAACACGCACTTCCTTTTATCTTTTCATATCAAACTCAAATGGAATCCGAGTGCGGTTGAAATAAAGGGTCAAATCTATTCCAATAATTTTGTCCCATTCTCCCATTAGAAACATTTCAGTCGGCATTGCTGTAATGCTCACCAGTGAAATGACAAGCTTAGTCGGTATCTTCGGAAACTTCTCTCGGATATCGTACTGTTCAACTAAATAGGCAATAAATATTTCAGTTGATTGGGTGAATAATAAATGCTTCAGTATCGGCCAGTTTATTACACTCGACATTCTATGTCGACATTTAACATTGTTTCCGCTTAGCGACGAAACGTTAGAAAATTCGAGAGTTCTAGCTGATTCGAATTAATTCGACTTTCCGTCCTAAGTTAATGGATCGACCCTTTGGGCAACTTTAATTCCTTAACTCGACAGCTTATTGGATGAAGAATTTCAGGAAACCTTTCAAAGCTACAGAATCGAGTTACTGCAATGGTAACAGTTTTATTTTGACTTAATGTTTACTACGGAAAATTTTATCGAATCAGAGACGGCACCTAATTGAATCCTACTGTGTCTCCGTTAGAACCGTGAAAGACTTTAAGCAAGTTAAAAGCAGAAACCGTTATTCAAGCACTGAATGTTGAGAATTATAAAGAGAGCTCAGTGAAAATCTCAATTGATTTTCGTTTTTCATTCGATACTGAGTAATTTTGTTGAATTTAGATAATTTCTTTATAAACAGACAATTGAAAAGTGTCATAAAAAATGCATCTTCGTAAAATGCCTTTTCTCATTCCCCACAGGCATTAGAATCTTACTTCGCTCTTTATAAAACTTATTTGCGAACAAATCAATAGTAACCAAGAAAATCAGTGATAAATATATGTCTACTTTACCTTGAGTCCATTGTGAAAATATTTTGAGAAGGAATATCACGAAAATAAATAATTTAATGAAATTAATAATAATAAATTGACATTTTAATACAATTTTAAAGAGAAAGAGGTGTAAAATATTGCAGGAAATATGTAGTAAAAGATGAAACCTTAATATAGCTGAAGACAAGGAAATGTTGCAATAAGTGCTATAAATTTGGTATTTTTAAGTTTTATTTGTACTAAGATAAAAGCAGGAATCTCAAAAAAATTAATAAGAAATTTAATAAAAATGTTCGAATGATAAGTGACGACCAGGGGGAAATTTTTGACTGAATTCTGAAAACTCTTATGAAAGAACCAAGTTGTGATCTTATGAAAAATATATAAAATTTAAAATTATTTTTCTAATAATTAAAGTATAAAAGTTGACCTAAGTAGATGACATCTTAATAGTGAAATGCAACAATAAAATCAATATACAAAACCTAACACTTTTGTATATAAAACATATAAAACTTCATCAAAACTTGTTTTATCAAACATTCATTGAGAAAATATCAAATCTTACTTGTTTCCTACCAGTGAAAGATGAAACGAAATTAAATCAATCTAAATGGAATTATTTTTTGTTAAGAAAAATACTAAAACTCAAAGAGTTTAACTTTCATGGCATGAATAATATTAATATTTTTGAAAAAAATAATACTTTGAATAAATATAGTATGTATCACTATAATTACAGGATTAATTAAATATTTAATGATCATGAACTTAATCTAGATGGATTAAAACGTCTAATGAATTTTCATTATGAAATTGTTGGAATGATTTACTTAATAACTTTTTATAAAAATTCTTATCTAAACCATTCCTAAAAAGCTTTTTAATCTACATGAAGTTGAGAAATTCCTGTCACCTATAATGAAATGTAAAAGCAGACATAATCTAATATTATGCTCTATTGCATCTAAAAGCTTTGTGCTCAAGAAATATAAACATATAAATGAAAATATTCTTTAAAAAAAATGCATAATTTTATCTATTCCATAGCGAAGAATTTATGATGCCTTATAAAACTAGCTACATTATACTGATAAAAAAATATTGCAAAATCATCCTCGATTCTACATACATTGCATCAAAATAATATATATATATATATATATATATATATATATATATATATATATATATATATATATATATATATAATTAGATGGGGGAAGGATTTATATTTTTATGAAGAAATTTCACGTAATAGTGTAGAGTGAGAAACTAGATAATTTAATGATTTTAATCACGGTCAAGCAAGCTAAGTATTACCAAGGCAACTATTTCCTTCATGTCCTAGAACATTAATTAATGTATTTTATTTAACCAGAATTCTTCACAACTTTCTAAATTTCAAAGTGTGAGTTTTATTAACTTACAATGAAGATTTTTATAAGTTCAAAAGTTAATTTAATTTGTAATCCGCCGTAAATCAACAATTAAAATAAGCATTTATCTTAAAGTTTTTAAATATACTTTAATTTTTTGTAAATTCACCCATCATTAAGCAAAATTTTAAATATTTTAGAGCATTTATTTTCATTTTGGATGGGATAATCCTTTTTATATGATGCTGATGCAGAAATTCTACATAAAAGGTAATGGTTTTTACGAATAATTCAAAAATAATCAAAGAAAAACTAGTAATACCAATAACTGGCAATAATAATACCGATAAAATCAATAACTGATAAACATCTTTCATGTAATTATATGCGGTAATTGAATGGTCGAAAGAGGATACAGTAACTATCGGGATTACCAAATAGTCTTTCATATAAATGAAAGATAATGCAAAAATGGTAAAAGCACTGATTAATAAGAAACAAAATAAAAGCCTAATGAAAGTATACAACAATCAATGAAAAGGTTTATCCAATAGACTCCCATCGAATCTCATATCGCCATCGCATTCAGAATATTCACTTCAGTACGGCTCATAACCGCATAAACAGCATTACCTCTTAATAAAGTTTTCTTCAATAGGAACTTTCTTTCTGCGAGCAGTGCATTTCACAGAAAACAAATCGCTGTTACTTCACTTTTATCACAGCTGATAATGTCGTTAATTGGCGAGTCAATTTCAGGTCCTTACCGATTTCCTACAACAAGTTTTGAATTGAATGTGGTAATTAAGTTTACCACCACATCCTTCAATTCGGTTCAGATGAAAAGCGCACTCTAGAAATCCCCTGAAATACCTCTCATTCCTCACAATACGGGCTAGCTTCCGGCCCTAATTACTTTGATACTAATTAAATATTAGTAAAGAGCAGTATAATTAAAATTTGCAAGTCTCTCCCTCAAGCATATACATGCATAATATATGACAACCAGTGGTGCTGATAACATCATTTGTGATTGATTTTAAATCATGCAGATGTGACAAACACGCCGCATGAAAATATTAAAGACACAGACCTATATTTCAGAATTTATCAATGCAGTGTTGTATGCATATAAGATCGGCTTGATTATGGATTTTTGAACACTATGATACTATACTTGTTCGTTTAAAGAGACAATCAAATTTAACTTCAAGAATTTTAAAATGATATCATGAATTCATATAGTTAATACATTAACTATATAATTAATAAAATCATTATTTAATATGTAAAATTACATATAAATAAGTTGATTTATAAAATTCATTCAACAATATGTGTGCTGTTTAAGACTAATTCCCCCAAAGAGCGGAAAACAGTGTATAATCAATTTTACATGTTAAATCTTTTGCATACCAAATGCTCATCAGCTGGTACACTCTAGAAATTTTAAGGGGTATTGCCAAATCCGTTAGGATATGGTACACTCCTTGCCATCCATATATAATCGGAAAAGTCATTTAAAATGGCATCTCGTCTAGCCAGGAAAGTAACGTGTACTTAGCAGTAAAGTGAATGTGCTGAGTTTATTAAAACCGCTTACAGGACTCCTAGCGGCGAAATAAGCAAGTTACAGAAAATAACTAACGAAATAAATGAGACGAGGCACAAAATTCAATTAGAAAATTACACTATACCATGATAAAAACGCAAAAAAATGTATGGAGTTATCTATAAAATTAGTGGATATACTTGAAGTTAAAATGAAAAACTTTCCATGACCTGAAAAAGCTTTAATCTGCAATTAAAAAATGTATCCTCAGATTCGCTCCTCTCCTGTGTGCGTTTTTTTTTTCTGAATTTCTTTTCATTTTCATTTATATTTTTTTCTCATGATGCTTTCATTTCACATTGTTGTAGCTTAACTCTGAAAAACTGTGTGATAATACCAGATAATGCCTCTTTCAATTTCAGATGAATCGTTTTATAAGTTACTGAAAGTACATACCTTAGCAATCCTAATTTTCTCCGTCAATTTTACAGATAATTCCATGAATCTTTTCCCTGTATTTTTATTATGGTATGGTGCACACTCTTCCAATTTAACTTTTTGATTAACCTTATTTATTTGTTGAGTTATTTTTACAAATTTTTTATTTCGTTTCCAGGGGCGCTGTGACCTATCTCAATAAATTGAATATGGTTATATAATATAAATACTTACTACCTCTCCGATATTACGAGAAAGTATATATATATA